>ML796557.1:100893-175146 GCA_009831015.1 Picea engelmannii
CACTCATGCAAGCAAGGAAGCAGTATGGTTACAAAGATTGTGTTCAGGTATTGGGTTGGTACAACAAGCAGTGAGATTAGACTGTGACAGTCAGAGTGCAATATTCCTGGCAAAGAACCCAGCTTATCATTCGAAGACAAAGCTTATTGATGTTCAGTATCACTTTGTGAGAGACATGGTTGAGGAAAAGAAGGTGTTGTTGGAAAAGGTTGACACTTTGAAGAATGCTACAGATTCATTGACAAAGTCTGTGAGCACAAAAAAGTTCTCTTGGTGTAGAGTAACAATGGGCATTGCTGCCCTAGATTGTTGACTATATAATCCCCTGGACCCCTGGATGAAAAGAAAACAACAAGTGGGAGAATGTTGGGTATGTGTTATATTCTTTTCATGCGTGTGTGTGTGGGTGCGTCAGATACGATGATTGCGTCTGATTTTGGGGCGGGTTTTGCTATTTTTAGCGGATTTTGCTATTTTTAGCTGATTTGTAAATTAATCACGGATTAAGGGATTAGGGTTTTGGTATCTACGGAATACCTAAAAACATTGTATATATTGTATGGCGAATGGTGAAATTCGATATAATGAAAAAGAAAGGTTTTCCCGGTTGAGGGTTTCCGGTAAAGATCTCTGTGTATTCTGTGTATGAGCCATTGATTAATTTCTGTATTGCTTAAGAATATATATGCATTGCTTTACTTCGCAGGTTTAAAACTTACAATTTTGTATTAGTTTCTTTGATGATATTCTCATGTATAGTACAACCTAGACAATCCATCTTTCTCATGTGGATCGAGTTCTTCATCTACTCTCTTAGCACCAACTTTTCCTCAAACAATATAAATGTGATTTTGGAGCCTTGGAAGTCGAGTACTTAGGTCATATTGTTGGAAAGGTGGGTGGATCCTAAGAAGATTGAAGCTACGAAGGATTGGCCTTTCCCTAAGACTCTCAAAAGATTGTGTGGTTTTACGGGTTTAATAGGATATTATCGCAAGTTTGTTAAGAATTATGGAAATATTGCAGTGCCTCTCACTGCTCTGCTAAAAATCAATAGTTTCACTTGGAATCTAGTAGTTGATCATTCCTTTCGAGCCTTGAAGTAAGTTATGTGCACCACTCCTGTCTCAACCCTTCCTAACTTCACAAAGACCTTTTCTCTGCAATGTGATGCTTTCGAGAGAGGAATTGGAGAACTCCTTATGCAATATGGCAAGCCTTTGGCCTTTACTAGCAAACAAATGTCAGAGAACATTTGGTCCAATCAATCTATGAAAAGGAAATGGTGGATATTATGCATGCAGTGGATCTCTAGCACCCTTATCTATTGTGGAAATGCTTTCAAATTAAGACATATCATCAGAGCCTCAAGTATTTTTAGGAGAAATTTATTTCATCCCTGGAGTAAAAAAATGGGTGACTAAGCTATTTGGATATGATGATGATATCATTTATAAGAAAGGAAAAGACAATGTGGTTGTTGACTCTCTTTCAAGAAAATATGAAGAGGAAGAGTCTCTTTTTTCCCTCTCCTGCATTGTACCAAATTGGCTCCAAGTTGTTTGCTAGGACTGGCTGCAAGATCCTATAATTTCGCATCTGATCCAACAATTGCAAGAAAATTCTCCAGTTCCCCTAGGGTGATGAGCTTCTCTACAAAGACCATTTGTGTTTAAGTAAATAGTCACAACTTAAATCCATGGTCCTTTCTGAGCTTCATGCTACACGCACGATTGAGAACTCATGGTTTACCAAAACCTATGACAAGGTCAAACATTCTTTTTCTAGGATGGTATGAAATAGGACGTTCACACTTTTGTGGTGGATTTTGATGTATGTTAATGCAACAAGGGAGAAATAGTAAAATCCCCAGGATCCCTACAACCGCTTCTGATTCCACCCGCTATTTGGAGGGATATCTCTATGGATTTCATTTTTGGCTTTCCTAAATCAAGGAATAAGTCAGTCATCACGGTGGTCATTGATCATCTTTCCAAGTATGTTCATTTATATGTTCTTCAACACCCATTTACCTCCTCCATTGTGGCTCATATTTTCAAGGATCATATCTTCAAGCTTCATGTAATGCCTCATTCTATTGTTTCTGACAAAGATCCCACTTTCACCAACAATTGTTGGAAAGAATTATTTAGGCTATAGGGCACACAATTGCATATCAGCACTACCTATCATCCCCAGAATGATGATCAAACTAAAGTTGTCAACAAGTGTTTGGAAACATATTTGAGGTGTTTTTCATATGAAAGGAAAAATCAGTGGGCTCAATGGTGGTACAACACTTCTTACTATACAACTACTTGCATCACTCCTTCTGAAGCAGTATATGGACAAAATCCACCTTCAGTTCTCTCATACATTCGCGGTGCCTCGAAGGTCTAGGTGGCTAACCAAACTCTTACAGTTAAAGAAGCTATTCTTCATACCCTCAAAGATAATTTGGCCATGGCTCAGAATCGAATGAATCAACAAGTAGATCAAGGTCTTGAGAATTATTGTAATAGAGAACTACTTTGTTGGTGTTTTCCCCCTCGAAGAGGCAAGTGAACATTGTTTCCTATCAATAAATGTATTATTTTGGTGTTGTGGTTTCATATATTGTGTTTTTCTGCTATTATTCTCTGCAATATTTTTGTTTTCATATATTATAATAGATTTGGTTCCTTACAGGGATATTGAGAATATGTATGTTTTCAACCAAGCCTTAGTATAAAATAATTTATGGAGGCTATTCTCCAATGAGAGCATGTGGGTCAAGGTGATGAGATAGAAATATATGAACGAAGGTTCCATAGAAAAATAGATAAGGATGGAAAGGAAATCTATTAAAGGTGCTTCAATTGTATGGAAAAATTTAGCTAAATAATTTCCTCTAGTTGGAAGGTGAATTGGGTGGAAAATCAAGAAAGGTAATAAAGAAAGTGTTCATCAGGATCCATGGATTGGATGGAAAATATGGAAAGGTAATAAATAAAGATTTGGTCAATTCCTTTGCTATCATATATTCATGACTTATGATTTTACATACTTAGATATATAATATCGGGTTTGGATGTAGTATGGTTACTAAGGTGGAAGTCAACATATGAGATAAAATTACAAGGAAAAAAATGTAGAATGGAATCAATTTCTTGACATGTCAAAGAAAAATTCCATAATTTTGTCTAACCAAGAATATGAGATCATGTGGTTTAGAAATAAATCATATGAGGATTACATAGAAAAACATGGATATGAGGTAAGGATTCTCAAATACCAAATAGGTAAAACATTATTGTGGTGGAAGGTGGTATGGAAACTTGAAGGCCCTCTTTGTTGGTTGTGTAGCCTGATTATCTTCCTGATTCAGAGGTCTTTTTTTCAGTCGTGTTTATACCCCATGAATACTTTACACCCCATAAGAATGTACACTCCTCTACATGGAGGAGTGTAGGGGGGTTACCCCCCTATGGGGTATGGGGGGGATATCCCCCCAATTGGGGGGTCTGGGGGAAAGAGGGCCCCCGACAGGGATTCGGGGGCGAAGCCCCTGAATGAAAAATTTCCTTGTAAATGTATATTTTAATTTCATAGTAAATATGGAACATTCATTATAAGGTTACAAATCTGACGGTAGAAGTTATGTTAGGGTTTTTTTCCCTAGAATGCAACCCTCTTTTATGATGGAAATGTATTGCGGCTATGTATCATTGCGAATATTGTATTCTGAGAGAGGATATTGTGAGAGAAAGAAGAGGAAGTTACAATGGTTCGTTGTAGGTTGTATCCCTTCATTTGTTGGATAATAATAAAGGAAGGACCTAGAAATTTCTATGGTGGACATAGCCCAAATTCGTTGAACAACGTATATCTGTGTCTCTATTGTATTATGTATCTTTTGTGTTTTATTTCCACATTTATTTTATTTTATTGCTCCGTGATCCTATTTTTCTAACACTCTTAAAACAAGAAACTTTCTATGATTAGAATTTGGAAATAAAATCCTAACATGGGATAATGTAAAAAAAAAGAAATTTGATTGGCCTAGAATGGTGTGTTTTATGTAAGGTAAATAGTGAGTCAATATATCATCTCTTTGTTCAATGCCCTTTCTCAAATAAAATTTTCAAAGAAGCATTGGGATAAATAATTTCTAGTAAGTTGTTTTCATAATTGGTCGCATGATAAATATGTCTCAAGATATAAAGGTTTTCCTTTCTTTCTATTGCGGGGGTTGTGGTTGGCTAGAAACCATTCATTATTCCAAGGAACATAATCACATCTAGGATTGGTGGTGCATAGAATTAGAAGTTCCTATAGAGGTTTCTAGAAGCCAAAAATGCCAAACGTTCCAAGAATACATAAAGAACATGTCATAGATCAGTTTATAGCCTAGGGTTACTTCAATGGTGCACATTAAGGAACCCCAATTAATCATGGCTCAATTTTTTTTTATTTGTATACAATTCACAATATATTTTGTTAAAAATTGGAGTTGGGTAAGTTAATAACAACAGAGCTGAGCTATTTTCCATTTAATTATTATTGAAATTAGCTATAGACATGGTTATTAGGAAGATTTAAGTCCTAGGATACTCTAAGTTAGTAATTCATGGGGATAATGTGCAAAATATTATAACAAACCTAGTTATAAATCTAATCATGCATAGACTATTAGACGTAAAAATAAAGTTTGAAGAAATTTCTTTTACCTACATTTTTAGTGGATTCAATACAAAGGAAGACTAACTCTTAAAAGATGCATTGTCTTTGCTAGAAAGGGCCCTCAATGAGTAAGATTTTAGAGGAAGAGATATTGTCTCAAGAACAACAAATTTTGTTTTTTAATCTTAAAGAGATATTTTTATTCTTGATTTTAGGTTAGTAGGACAAGGATTCCTATGGGTTTGGAAGACCAATATTGTCAACACATGTGTATGATGATTTGACATGTTTACTCAGATTTTCTTGGAAAGTTGTAACAAGTAGTTTTCTAGGATACTAGAAGACAAGTGATTTACCCTTTTGATCTGAATGGCTATGACTATGTTAGTATGTATATTTTGATTTCCTCTATGAATATTAAATATAAATATTTTATCATGGAAGAATAAAATATCTGAAGCATAGTTAATCACATTTCTTAATAATTTGTTATCAAAATAAACTAACAGATATATTAATAATGTTTTTGGAGATCTTGTTTAGATGAAAGGAGGATAAGGAGATTTTGTTGATTAACTACTCACTAGTAACCATGAGAATAATTATTTGCAATGAAGGATAGAACTTGAAACTCATGCAAGAATTATAGACTAACGTTGATGGATGTCATGTTTTCATGGAAAAAATGATAACAACAATTTCTACAACAACCATATCAGATGCAATTTAACACCACCATGGTGTGAAAATATGTTCACATTTACACTAAAACAATATTATTTTATTTGGGATCTTCGTTTTGAACACACTAACACATGATATAGGTATGCATAAAAACGTAGAAGTTGTGATTATCTCTTAATGTGTGATAAGGATCGACCATATCTTAAAAATGGATCATGGGAAGCTATCATGAATTATTGTGCATTTTGACATAAGCCTTTTGTAGTGCACCCAAGTATGAATGAATTAAGGAATAAATATATAAGTGATATTAGTTGTCAGGAGGAGTCATTGGATCATTAGGATGCTAGATAATATTTGACCATACCAATGACCTCTTGATAGAATTGGTAGTATATAATGGTATGGGTAGATTATATGTGATTGGGGTAGAGAATTCAATTGGATACCTTTCACACATATTAATCAAGATTCAAAGACCTTGGCTTCATGGGAAGCCACTCAAACACAAAATGAACCTCAGGCATTATTTGTTCTAACCATTGAAAACTCTTAGTTGATCCATTAGAGGCATGACATAGGAAACCGTGATCATCTCCACAATGGAATTTAACCATAGCCAAATGAGATAATAATAAGAAAAAATTAGAGAATCCACTAGAGGCATGACATAGGGAATTGAAATCATCTTTTTAGTGGAAGCTAAAACACATTTGGGGATTTATCCACAACATGGTCATTGCCAAACCTCAAGTCTAGAAGAGGCATTAGGACACATTTGGAAAAAGTGGCCACATTGAAACCAATGTTAATGTATAGGAAGGAAAATTGATGAAGGCTATTTATGGAAAGGCCCAAGGAACATTGATAATAAAGAACCACCTTTTAATGTTGCACCAAAGAAGCACATGACAATTAACTAACACCAAGGAGTTATGGTGTGCAAGTCCAAGTATGCATGTTTTTTCAAATTTGCATTACATCTAATGCATCATGAAAAACCATTATTAACTTGCACTGATCGAGAACGTAGAAAAATGTTGACATAATAACAACACAAATAATCTAGAATGAATTGTAAAGTGGAGAAATAAATGTTACATTCCAAGAATAAGAATTGTGAGACAAGAAGGAATTTTTTTTTAAGAGAAGTTAAACAAATTTAAATGTTTCATGTATAAGGCTTCTTGTCTAGAAGTTCTTAATTTTTCCCTTATTGTTTTTTTCCTTCGCACTTAGTTTTTGATGGCATCGAAGGGAATACCTACTTTTTTTTTATGTCACACGGATGACGATTAGGAATGCATGGTTGACAACACTTTAGGTATTTTGAAAACTTTAATTTGTCCAAGTTCTCTGTATATGTGAAGAACAAATAAAGAGAGCTATGTGAAGAACAAATAAAGAGAGCTATATCTTTTGGATAATGGGAAAGAACCCAAAACTAAGGTGTAATCGATTTTATTCTCTAGACTGAGAAGTGGTATTTTTAGTGGTAGAATTAATCTAGAGGCACTTTCCCTTCCTCCGTGCCTTCCTCCGTGCAAATGATTACAAAGGATTTTGTGAATAGGAATACTTTGAACATCGTTCATACATTTTCTTATAAAATATTAGAATACACCTAACATCTATGTGTTTGGAAATAATTTATTATTCAATAAAATACGAAAATATTAGAATACACCTAACATCTATGTGTTTGGAAATAATTTATTATTCAATAAAATACACTTATGGGATATAAATGTTCATTACTAAATAAAATACATCTATGTGATTTGGAACTTAATTTTACAATTTTAAAATATGATATGGCATTGAACATTAAAAAGATTAACTATAAATGTTTACCCCATTGTTGCAAAACATCAATATTCTCTCAATTTTTATATTTATGATCGGTTGTTTGCTTTTAAGGTTTGTCATTTTATGATGATTTCTATTAATCAATCATATAAATGTTGAAAATATGTGTAGGTCTTTTCAGAATTTTTTGGATTTTTCAAATTCTACATTAATTAATTGAATTGGATATTTTGAATTTTGCTAAAAACTAAGTTAAAATTTTAATAAGATAAATGAAGTTTGTTAAAATTATCTATAATTCAGTTTAACAATGTTTGTTATACTCTATTGGATATATATGTAAATGAGTTTACATCTCATATCATAAAAATATATATGAGGAATATATTTCTACAAAATGTAATTTTTTTTTGCTTGAATAAAAAATTATATATCAATTTTATATAAAGAGAGTGAAAGAGACTGAGAATAATTGAAATTAAAAAATATAAATGTATGATTCCATTGATATGTAGTTTAGTGACGTGTAATCCCTTCAATGCTTATCTCGAGATAAAGTAAAATATTTTAATATTAAATATATATATACATATATATGTATATAGAAGTTGAAAGAAATATAATTATTATTACACCAAAAGTTAAAAGAAAAGTATTAGTAATGAAAAAATTCTCATTCTTATTAAAAAAAAAATAAGGGAGATATGTAATTCCTCTAATTCTTAAAATATATATATATATATATATATATATATATATATATATATATATTAAAAATTAGTAAAATTTTTTATTTAAAAAGGTTTCTAGTGAAAACACAGATAAAGTCTTTACAAAATTCAAAAATTTATCATGAAACTTTGAAAATAAGTTGTAGCATAGCACTATCTATCATAAGTCTAACTAGAACCCTTAATCATGGCTCATAACTTCTATGTAATCTAGTATACAACCTATCTATCATACGTCTAACTAGAACCCTTAATCATGGCTCATAACTTCTATGTAATCTAGTATACAACCTATAGAAAGTTCCTTGTATCAAAATGCTAAAACAAATCATACGTATTGGACATTGACTGGGTCAAGCTCATCATGCGCCTCCTCTAGGGATTCTTGGTGGTGAATTTAAGTCCGGTAGCTGCTTGGGAGGAGATGTAGACAAAGCTACCTTTGAAAGGGTTGAGCTTGACACTCTTTGAATTGGAGAAACTGGTCTGGAGTACAGCTCCACCAACTTTGATTGAATTGCATCAACTTCATCCCTTGGTTGTTAAAACCCCTTCCTTTGCTCAACAAGTAAATCCATTGTAATTTACCATTGAGAAGAGACATTCTATAGATTAATAGTTTACCATTGAGAAGAGACATTCTATAGATTAATTTGTAGAAAACTAATTAAGTTTACCAGGGCCTCGTGCTCTTCTTCCTGGAACTCTCGTATCCATCTTTATACTCTTGATCTCCCGTTTTCCATGCTGCTAATTTGACTTCCTTCCCACTATGCTTTTTGAAAAAAAATTGTCCACAAATTGTCAATGGGTGAAAGAATTTTGGGCTCTTCTTGCATTACAACTTCCAACTCTCTACCTCCTAAAATAAGAATGGTCGCTTCATGGGATCTGCTGAATCAACCTGGCTACGTCCGATGGATCACTACCTTAGATGGTGATGCAACTCTATCCTACACCTTCTCCTATAGGAATCAACTTCGTGCATGTGACAAGGACTATGTCAAGCGAGACCATCATTGAGAAGTGGATGAGATAATCTTGGTGAATGGTGACGCCAAAGGGGTACGACGACATACTAAATCCATAAATGAAATCTCTGTAAACACATGTGAACCTGACCAAAAGTAAAAGGTCGTAGAGGACTGCTTATGTGCATTTACAACTGAGGTCGAAAGGGCGTATATTAATTGAACATAATTTCCACCTATCAGTGTCCCATGTCAAAACGTTCTCCTAACTATGTTTCCATACATCGTGCCAATCCTCATGTTTGGGCGATAGGCTAACTGAGGTGAATATTGATTATGGATTGATCCTAAGTTGGTGGTTGAGTCCCCTTTTTGAATAAAATAGCTAGTTATTCTTCCAAGCATGACCATAGTTAAGGGATATATCATTGAGCGGCCTTTCCGTCTATTCATAAAGTGCACAGGGAGTATTGAATGGCTGATTGGCTAAAAAGTCATCCTTGACATTGTTAATTCGAAGTACATGACATTGTTAATTCGAAGTACATGATATTACAGAGGAAATTTGAAAGCCTTTGCCTCCTTAAGAGCTCTTACAATGATGCTTTTGAGCTTCATATCCCGAGGGGTATCGTTTCGTGATCTAGTTGATGGTAACCCATGAATCTCCTATGATGTAAATATCTTGAATTCCATCCCTTTTTGCTAGACTTAAACCCTTTTAAAGTGTATAGGATTTTGCTTGATTTTTAGATGTGACCAGATTCCAAAAGAAGGTTGATCTTATATGTCCCACTTAAGAATAGATAACCCCACCTATTCTTGTCACTCTTCATTTAGACCATAGTTGTTTTATAAGAGATTACTTATATTTTTTTATAATGTTATTTCGATACTCAAAAAGCATGAGGAGAAGTGTTCCAAGATCACTGTAGTTTTGATGACTTACAAGGTTAGGAAGGAAGTGTTGCAAGATCACTATAGTTTTGATGACTTACAAGGTTAGGAAGGTTGTTATTATGAGATATATTTTGAAATTCAAATCTAATTTGGGTATACGCACAACACTTGAGGATAAATTTGTTTTCATCTTAAACCCTCTTGGTGTCACAAAGGTCATAAAGGTGACATATTCTTTCATGCCATGGTATTTTGGGGATCGTCCAATGCCCACTCTCACTGTGTAGCTCTTCAAAATTAGTTCTAATTTTAGCAATATTGATTCTCTTTTTAATGCTAGTCAAAATAGAGAGATACATTTGATCTTCAAGATTAGGGTTAACCACCTTGTTTTAAAACATTTATTTTCTTTTAAAATTAGTTCTAATTTTAGCAATATTGATTCTCTTTTTAATGCTAGTCAAAATAGAGAGATACATTTGATCTTCAAGATTAGGGTTAACCACCTTGTTTTAAAACATTTATTTTCTTTTATCCTCTAATTCTTTATCGCACCATAGATTCTCCTTATATTTACCTTGAACAATATTTTCTATATCATTTGTAACTTGTACTATGCAAAATAACTTCTTTTATTCCCCAATGATTTAGCCAAGACTTATTTAGCTTGAACGATATTTTTTATATCATCGGTAATTGGTACTCTACAAAATAACTTCTTTTATTCCCCAAGGATTTAGTCGAGACTTGGCATCATTATGGCATCCTTGCCTGAGTTGTTGGTTATTTTGGCTAGAGTTTGAAGCAATTTTTGAGAGCATCTTTTTATCCATGTTGTTTATCTTATTCTTGTACATTAAGTACTAATCATAGTTGTGCTTTCAATGAGGAGGATAGGATAGTGTGTATCCCCAAACTTCACATCCATACATGATAACAAAGACTTGCTTATATGATGAGGATAAGATAGGGTGTATCCTAAAACTTCACACCCATACAAGATACCACTAATGACAAAGGTTTGCTAATTTACAATTATTTTCAATCCCATAATAAACTTTCCACCCTCCATTTATCCTTTTCTCAATAGTTCCAAACGTCCCAAACTTCACATTCATACAAGATATCTCATAGCCCATAAAAATCTTAACAGTAAGATTTTTGTGGGAGGGATTGTTTAGAAGATTAGAAGGAACCACAGTATTGACTATCAGGGTCGACGTTTAGAGTCCATATCAAGACCCTTCAGGACATCTAAGCCTCGATAAAGAAGAATCTAAAGAGAAGAGATAAAAGGTAAATAGTAAACCTAAGTGAGGTGAAAAATTCTGAAGTAGGCTCTAAAAACCTAGAAAGTTTTAATTAAAAATATTTTAATAAATTTAAATTTATAGGGTTTAAATAAATTATTAATTGTAAGATTTTTAATACAATATTAATAAAGGTTTATTAATGTAATAATTACAATAAATTTATTTAAATGTTATTATTTTATATAAGTTTTAGGGTAATATTAATTATAAGAGATAAAATATTAATTGTAAGAGTTTAAATAGAATATTAATAAAGGTTTATTAATGTAATGATTGGAATAATTTTTTTTTTAATTTTTAATTTTTATAAATGTTAGAACAATATTAATTATAGGTTAAAGGATAATTTGAGGGAAGTGTTATTAATACTGAAAAGTTGTTTTAGTTTATAAAAAGGAAGGGGTTTAAAAAAATTAAGGTGTTTTAAAGGATGAGGAGGTGAAATAGATGAATCTAGGTTTTTAGGGTTAAAGTGTAAATTACATTGTAGGTTTGTTTTGGATCACATGAATCCAATTTTAGCTAATTTATAGATCATTGTCCATTTATCTTTTCTCAATGCTTTTAAAGGTCTCCTAATTTACAATTATTTTGGAGCCTATAATAAGCTTTCCACCCTCCACTTATCATTTTCTCAATACTTCCTCCAAGGTATTGTTGTCATTTACAAAAATACCATAGGTGATCGTGTTGGATTTAATTATCATAACCTTTTGTTTGCTAGTTTTCACAATCACGATACATGATCTTGTTGGATTTAATTATCATAACCTTTGTTTTGTGGTGTTCTAAAATAAAATCAGTACTTCCTCCAAGGTATTGTTTTCATATACGAAAGTATCATAGATGATCTTGTTGGATTTAATTAGCATAACCTTCTTTTTGTCATCATAGGTGATCTTGTTGGATTTAATTATCATAACCTTTGTCTTGTCAGTGTTCTAGAATCAAATTTAGTACTAGAACATATTGTTGTGATATAGGAAAATATCATAGGTGACTTTATTGGATTTAATTATCATAACCTTTTTTTTGTTAGTGTTAGCAATCATCATAGGTGATCTTGTTGGATTTAAATATCATAAGTTCTAGAAAGAAGTCTTAGGGAAATTTTAGCTCTTCTAACCTATTGCAAATGTTGGTCCTAGGTAGAATGTAAAGATTGGCTTTATAGTGCTATATATAATTCAACATGTGAATTGCATGAGTTGAACTTGAATGGAGGGGATGAGAATCATTCCTTCCAACCACCATATCTAAACCCAACTAATACACAATCATACACACATATATATTTCTTAAAAACCAATGTAGATCCATCTTAAGTCTAAATCTATCCATATTGAAAGATTAAATCTCTTGAAACCTTTACTCAAGTTTTATATTCTAAAAAGAAGTTGACACCTCAAAAAATTTTATCCATCTTATTACATCATAAATAGAAATCGAAAGTATAAAAAAAAAATGTTTTACTTTTTAGACATACAAACAAAATTAGTCACATCACCAATTATTTAGAACGTATACTCTCATAAATGAAATCGCCACCAAAATTAGTCCAAAACAATGAATTATTTCCACAATGGAAAAGCCAAATGATTTTTATTACACCTAAAGGCCTATACATATTGGAGATGGGCACAATTAATCACTTTTTAATCTAAAATTCTAATCTGATGTCTAACAATTGAAGATGCTGGCATATTCTTAGTCGTCCTCCCAAATCAATGAATATGATTTGTTCTTCATAACTTCCTTGTATTTTTGAATGCATCAATTAACGTGTTTACTTTTTAACATTTACCTAATCATATTAAGAAATTACTGTACCACCATATGATTGCCATGTTTAACTAATTAACCTTTGGAATTACCACATTTGAAATTAACTTTTAGATTTCCTCAACTCTATGTGCGTTTCAGCTGCCCGTGCGTTTCAACTGTCCGAGAGAAAGGTTTGGCATCGCCTTTTGGCGTTCACCAGCCACTTTGCGGCTGTGCTAGTTAACAGAATACTCCATGACAAACAAATCGTCAAATTCCAACACACCCACTTGGCACGTAATCTGCAGAGAGCAATGAAAGAAGCCATTTTTACAAGCAGGAGTGACAATAATTTATAAATAAGACCGAATCATAGAACAACTCAGGCACGTAGTTTGGACACAGAAATGAAAGAACCCATTTTTACAGGAACGAGTGATGATAAATTATAAATAGGACAGAATCATAAAATGACTCGGGCACTGCAGCGGGACGTCCCCGTAACGTCAGTCTGCGTTATTCAGAACTCTGAACAAAACTGTCACGAGCAACGGATTATAACTAATGGATTATTCACAACACACTGAACAAATGGATTATAACTAATAGATTTGAGCAAACACACTGAACAAAACGATCATAACTAATGGATTATTCACAACAGTGAAGTTTGAACAAAGACACTGAACAAAAGGTCATAACCAATCTATCAGATGTATCAGGATCCACGTTGAGTTTTCCAAAAACGTGTGTGAAAAAGATGCTAGTGAACCTATGCTTCAATAGATGAATTTGTTCTATAACTGCACGTAAATATATTTTGCTCCGAGCTGCCCTGCCATTTGTCAATCAATACACAACGCAGCTGTTGTTGGATCCATTCCAAGTCGTAACTGAAGGAGAGGAAATGAGAGTACAAAAACATTAACACCATTAGCTCCACACATCCCTACCTTCCTTTGATTAGCACTCTCTTGATAGTGATATTGTTATCGTGAAAGTCAAAAAGGATATATTTTTTAGAGGATGTTAATTACAGTACAGGTAGGTCTTAATCCAATATTTATAATTCTAATCTCAACAATAAAGTTTTCAAGATATTAAAACCTATATATATATATATAATTTATTTTTATTTATTTTTTTATTTTTTTTCTGGAAACTGATTTATATGATATTAAATTTTTTAAGATTATTATTTTTTATAATATGATCATTTATAAAGTTAAATTATTGATGATGATTATCATTAATATTTATTTGGAATTGGAATTGGTCTATTAAACTTAAGAAAGGTAAGAGAAGGATTTCAAGATCATCATATTTTTATGACTTGGAAAATTGTGATTTAATTTAGGTGTACATAGAATGTTCTAGTACAAAGTTCTTTTCATTTTCAACACTTAGTGTTATAATCATGAAAAAATATTTCACCCCATGGTATTTTGGGAATTGTCCAATGTCCAATTTAGCTATGCAGTTCATGGGAGTTGGTTCTTATTTTATAAATGCTGATTTTATTCTTTGCACAAGTCAAAACTAAGAGATATAATTTTTTTATAGCAACATAGATCTCCTTAAATTTAGATGTAATAATATTTTTAATATTATCAATATTTTATAGAATAACATCCTGTTGTGTTCCCCAATTATTTGTACAAGACTTGGCATATTTATGCCATGTTTTGTAGTTTTGGCTAGAGTTTGAAACAATGTTTTTTGAGCTGTTTTGGCTGTGCTTTGAAGCTATTATTTTGGATCTACTCTATATTTTCCAAGATTCTCAAAAAAAATCCCCAAATTTCCTATCCATATAAGATAACAAAACTAAAAAATAAATAATTTATATTTTATTGATTATGTCATAGTTTTTATTTATTTCTTAAATAAAATTTATAATGTAAAAATAATGAAAAAACTATCATTATATTGAAAAATTATTATGTATTAAATTACTAATAGAGCACTCTTTGTCAATAACAAAAATCTGTATTTTTTTTTAAAGATTTAGAATAATTATTCAATTATAATATTTAAAAAAATATTAAAAATTTTTAGAGTAATTTTACTTTACTTTTAATTTATTTTTGTACTTTGAAAATTAAATAATATTAAAAAAAACAAAATTAAATATTTATTTCATAAATTCATTTTACTTTTAATTTATTTTTATAATTTTTAAAAATTGTATATTAAAAATAGTCTCATAATAATAATTAATAATAATAATAATTTAATTTTAAAAATAATTAATAATAATAATAATATATATATTTTAAATAATTTCATAATAATAATAATACTTTAATGTATCAAAAAAATAATAAAAGTAAGAATAATAAAAAACTATTCAATTAAATATTATAAAATTAGAATTTTTTTTTTTTTTGTAAATAAGAGTGTAAATATATTAGAAGCTTCCAAAAACCAGGTCAAAATACAGAGATAGTCGGGCCGCAGTTACTGGACTGCCCCATCTAAGAGGAAACCAGTCCAGCCGGCTCGCTAAGTTTTGGACTATTAAGTCTTGAGCAATTGAAAAAAGAGTGTTGAACTTGTCTGTTGAATACATACTGAAACTAGATATTATAAACTTAGACACCTGGATAACTAGACACATTATAAACTTAGACACCTGGATAACTTAGACAGCTGGCTGGTAGCTTGGCCAAGTGGCTGGAGGGTCACCGGACCAAGGCTCTTCCTCGATGTACGTTGTCCCGTCGCTCCAACGCTCGTCATTCTCTTGGTTGCGCACAACTTCCTTGGCGTTGTCCTCGTGCCTCTCCTTCTCCTGGCTCATGACTGGTGGGCTTGTCACAAGATGCTGATCGTCGTCTCCATCGAACTCGGGGTCTCCCTCTGCGGTCTCTTCCTCAGAATCCGGGAACAAGGCATCATGCATGGATGCTAGAATTTGGAGAAAGTTCGCCACCTTAATTTCCGTGGCTTCCACACGATAATGCAGATCCGCTACCTCCTGCCGAAGCTCAAAAACCAGGGTGTGCAGTGTGGCTAAATTGTCCCGGAACTGCGCTCTGTCGAAGGAGGCTTGGCTGCGGGGTGCCGCGGTACTGGGTCTTCTCTACTGAGCTTGGCCCCGATCTAAGTTGCTAGCAGGAGTTTGGGAGGGCCCGGGATCGTGGAGAAGCCGAAGTAGGGAGACTGGTGTATTCGGAATTATGGCCATGGACCCGAATTGCGGAGGTTGCAGGTTTACCGGAGAGGAGACTGACTGATGGCGAGGAGAGGAATCATCAGAAGTTGTGTCTGGAGGAGTAAGCGAGGGTCGTCGAGGCTTCCATGGCGCACCCCGCCGCGGTCTGCCTCTTGGCCTCGTCATATAACAGTCAAAGCGAATTGCAGGAAGAACAAAGGTCGACGAGCACCAGGGGAGGTTAGGGTCTCGCTCGCACCAGAGGAGAAGAACAGGGTGGAAATCCGGCTTCGGCAGAATGAGCCCGTCTATTAGCGAACAGGGGTGAACCGTCTCCATTATAGCCCGATGCATTCGAACTGCAGCGAAAGGACCCTGCATAAATGCAGCTCGTATCAACTTGAACGCTATTAAATACCAGGTGGGGTGACGGGCTGTGGCACATGCCCAACATGTGACTCCATGCCACGTCGCCCAGTACCCTCATCCGCTTTCTGCCATGATAGCCCATTTGACACCCCATCCGGGGAATAAAATTAGAAATCTTAATACTCAGTAAAAAAAAATATATTTATAATCAATAATTAATATTTATTTCAATAATAATTTGTAAATTCTTTTAAAATATATTTATAAATGTTTATAAAAAATATTAAAAAAATAATAATCAAATATAAATACTTTTCTAAATTTACACTAAAATTATTTTAAATAAAATATTTCCTTAAACATCTATTAAGGAAACTTAAAGCTTATAAATTGTATTGAGATACCAATACATTTAGTAAAACTAAAACCTTCTATTAAATTATTTATGGACTTCTAAATATGGTTGATATTAAATAAGTATATAAATTAAGGGAATTTTGTTTGTGAATAAAGTTTATATTTAAATTATTATTTACAATTTTGGATTTTGGTGTTTTATAGTTTAGTAGAGGAAATGTGATTTAAAATAATAATAATAATAATAATAAATAAAAATAAAATATGTTTTAACTAATTTTATTTATTTAAATGTTTAATAAATTTAAGTTTAACATAAATTTATTTAGTTTATAAAAACTAAATTATATCAACTATTTAAAAAAGAAATTAGATAATACATTTTGTAATATTTTATAAACATGAAGGTGGAGAGAGATATTATGTGAAACAAAATATTATTATGCAAAAAATACTATGTTTTGCATAATATCTTCAATCACCTCCACCCTTATTCTCATTGAAAGAATAAAAATAAGAATATATATATATATATATATATATATATATATATATATATATATATATATATATATATATATATATATATAAAAGGGTGAGAGTGAAGGTATCCCTAGATATTATACAAAACATAATTTTTTTTGCATAATAATATTTTGTTTCACATAATATCTTCCTATATATATATATATAGATATAAATAATAATATTAATAATAATAATAATAATAAAATTTATTTAGTTTATAAAAATTAAATCATATCAAATATTTATCCTTACCCCTTAATATTTAATATAAATTTGAAAGTGGAGAAAAATATTATGTGAAATGTATTACCCCATCTTTACCCTCACATTGATTGAAAGAATGAGAATGAGAAGATATATCTTAATTCTATGTTTTTTAAAACATCAAAATATTTGCATATTAATTTTTTGGGTATAGATTATAATTTTAGATTATTTATTATATTATTTTAAACATTTTATTTTTTAAAAATTTCTAAAATATAATTATCTTTTATTAATTTTTAAAAATAACTAACATTACAATTATTAATATTTATATTAAAAATATATAAATATAACTCTTTTTAAATAACTTAGTTAGTGATGAAGATGATGATGATGATGATGATGATTAACATCCACTAAGAGGGTAAGCGATTATTTATTCTTTAGAATTTTGTTTCTGTGCTCGAAAAGCATTGAGAGAAGCTTTCCAAGGTCACCATACTTTTGTTGAGTTAAGAAGGTTGGTAGTGTGATCAATATTTTGAAAATGAGATCTAATATGGGTATAGGCTAGACAATCTAAGAGAAAGTGATTTTCATATTCAACCTTCTTAGTGTCACAAAGGTGATACACTCTTTCATCCCATGATGTTTTAGGAATTGACCAACACTCAGTTTCACTATGGAGCTCGTGAGAATTTGTTCTTATCTAATATTTATATTAAAAATATCTAAACTATAACATATTTTTTTATATTTTTATATCTTATTAAATTGATCAGTATTTGATTTATACAGCCTGAGTGGGCCTAATGGTTAAGAACATGTGTTTCCTCTTAAGAGGTTACAGGTTCAAATCTAGAGGGGGGTAGGGTATGTATACCTTCGTAGACTTTGGGGGGTCCCTTGTCCCACAAAGAAGGGGGTCTCATACACCAATTTGGTGTGTTGGCTTGGCCGAGACCTTAAAAATAGATTATTATTATTATTATTATTATTATTATTATTATTATTATTATTATATGTGTATGTATATTTATATCTTATTAGCTGACTTATTCCTCTTTTATCTTACCATACATACAATACTACAACATTGTTTTCTGAATCATCTTTCTCTATTTTTTTTAATATAGTTTTTATGTATTATCAGTCCATCGAGTTAAGTGCAAGCATATGAAGTCATATACTCGATGGTAGCTTCTGTGAATTTTATTTTTTTTAAATTATCATTATCAATATTATTAGCATCGAGAATGCTACTTAATGTCTTCATATATGAAAGATTTTCATTCTGTTTCATTGTCTTTAATTTGTCTCATTTCCCAACTCCTTCTTACTAACATCACCACATATCACACAAAGATTTCTTGGTATCAGAGAGAATGCAAGGGGATGTGGATCATGAAGGGATGTTAGAGGGTTGTTGCAAATTTTATTATTTTATTATGAATATCTGTTTAATAAAAGGAGAGTAATAGTATTTAATAATGAAGATGTAAGATAAGAGGCATGTATTTTGTGTATTTATTTTTATATGTTTAGGTTAGTGTGTAAGGTCTAGATTATAGAGCCTCACATATATACATACTTTTTGATCTACTACTTTAATAGTTACAACTTAGTTTAGAATTTTATTTCTACCAGCATAATAATTTAGAGCAGGGTGATAATCAACAACAAGCTAATAACAACAACATACTAACAACATAGCAAGCTAATAACAACAACATGGTAACAAAATAGAAAAAACAACATACTAATAGCATAAAAATCAACAACAATATAATGACAGCATAAAATGCATAAAGTATCTACCTTAATCTGAAGCTTTGTTGATTTAGTCATTTCTTGGTTGTTGAAGATCCTACCCAACTTCCCAAACTGAGTATTAACCTCCCAGCCAACTAGGAACAACCTCTTTGGCTCCCTAACTCTAGGAATCCTAGCGGTTTCCTCACCCCCGAGCCCAAAATTCCCAGCAACAACAATGTCCTTGAGAGAGTTCCAAAAAAACAAATTGTTCACTAATCCTTCCTTTCAGAGTTTCTTCCTCCTCCTTCTTCCCCAATTTCACCTCCCAAAACCAAAAAACAAAAATATCCCTCTCCAAGTCCTCTCCCCTCTTCCTTATCCTTCTCCCTCAAATCCCTCTCCCTCCTTCAATTCTCCAACCACCTTATCCCCCATTAATTCATCAACCACTTTATCCCTCCCATTAATTACTTTAACTACCAATTTTAATAATATTATAATAAATACTTGATATATTTATTTTAATAAGTAATTAAATTAATATTTATCAACCATGATAATTAAATAATTAATTAGGGTTGTTACATACACCCACCCTTCAAGAAACATCATCCCAAATTTAGAGTAATTTACAATACAAGGGTAAGGACACATGGTTCATACATCCACATCAAATAAATAACATCGTTAGTTAAAATAAAAAAAATCTTATACATACTATTGTACATGTGCAAGGAATGCATGTGTAGCTAGCACATACAAGACTCACACATGTACTAATGCCAATAATGATCACAATTACACTAATTCTTGTATGTGTCCAATCCAATCAACAAGACCATTCATTTCATAAAAGATAGAAAACTACTTAAAATGTTCACAAAATCCCTCAATTATAATATTTTAGCATAAACAACATTCATTTATATAATTGTAGTTCAGTTAAGCAATTATAAATATACATATATACATATATTCTTTTCAAAAGAGGGAAAAAAATAAATTATACTATAAGGCGAAATCCCCACACACTCTCAACTACTTCTATTCATCATTCCTCCCTAACTTACTTCCATCTTCCATCCCTATCCTTCCTCTGTTGGACTATCTTGGAGCGTCAACTATATTGACCTAACTCCAAATAGAACCTGTAAGCGGAAGTGTCAACTCTCTTGACCAAGCTTCCCTAGCACGAAACTGACAATCATCATCACATGTCTAGGTCCCATGACTCCAGGTTTCAGAGGATACACAGTGGGAAATGCCTCCACCCCTCCTAATAGGACTAGGGTTCATACCCTACCATGGAACATACACTGGCACTGTGTTGTTGGGAATTTTGTCATTGTATATTCAATTTAGGCAGTCTCACCACCTAAAAAAAAAATCTGCATTGGTCCATATATCATAGCAATGCATTCGAGCCAACATAATTTCACATAAAAAGATTCATACCATATTATTTCTCGGTCGGTGTTCACGGCATCAAATTTTTATTATCATTATCCTTTGGATATTTCATATCCCATTGACCTGCATATTAGTTTATAACACAAACTCATACATATCTATGCATTTTCATCATGTCAATGCATTTAACCATAATCTCAATTCGGTATCCACGTACCAACAACTTTAAATGTATGAATGTTCAAGTCAGAAATAAATTGCATAATATCCATCATAATTCAAATAACGAACTAAACATTCATAGAATTGACATTCACATAATAGATTGCATAATATCCATCATCATTCAAATAACGTTAAGCATTCGTAGAATTGAAATTCACATAATAGATTGCATAATATCCAACATCATTCAAATAATATTAAACACTCATAGAATTGGCATTCACATAATAGACTACATAATATCCATCATCATTCAAACAACATTAACCATTCATTGAATTGACATTCACATAGGTTCATACGTCTTAAAAGTTCAAGTGTATCATTAATATTTTCACAGTGAATAGAAAATAAAGGTGATTAGGCCTTAGTTAATTCTAGTTGTCTAAGTCAAAAGGTGGAATTGCATACACCCAACCTTCCAGAAACATATTCCCGAGGTGGTAAAAAAAGTGAGGGATGATCTCGTTGTAAGGTCTTAACATCCTCCCAAGCAGTAGATCTTGGTCTATACTTGTCCCACTATACCTTAACTTGGTCTACCAGACAGTTCCTGAGCTTTCGGGACCCTACGGTCGAATATGCATAACGGTTCTACAATGAGGGTTCCCGCGTCCGATACCTACAATTCCTTCCAATTCAGTTTATGAGATTCGTCAGCAACATAATGATGTATAACATATACATAAAAAAATTATGAGTTTTATGCAAGTGGGGTGGTAGTACGAGATGATAGGCAATGGTTCCAATTCTCTCTTGGATTTCGAACGGTCCTATAAATCAAGGAGACAACTTTGTCCCCTTCCCAAACCAAATGGTACTCTTATTGGGCCTGATATGAATGAAAACATGATCTCCCACTTTATAACTTCAGTCAGTCCTATGTGCATCAACATAACTTTCTTGTCTATCTTGTGCTTCCTTTAGTCGTGTTTTAATATGAATCACTTGTTCCTCCATCTCTTGAACCAATTCTGGCCCAATTGTCACTTGGTCTTCTAACCTTTCCCAACTCAACGGTGTTGTGCATGGCCTTCCATACAAAGCTTCATAGGGAGGCATTCCAATGGAGCTATGAAAACTGTTATGGTAGGTGAACTCTACCAAAGGTAGGTACTTCTCCCAATGTGTTTGATTATCCATAAAATAAATCCTAAGCATGTCTTCCGTAACCTGATTTACTCTCTCAGTTTTCCCATCTGTTTCAAGATGATAAGTTGTGCTTAAGTTCAACTGAGTCCCCAACGCTGATTGCAAACTTGTCTAAAACTTTGAAGTGAATCAGGAGTCTGTATCTTAAGTGATCTTCTTTGGTAACCCGTGCAAATGGATGACCTCACTTATAAACACACGTGCTACATCAGTGACATCGTAAGTGTCTCTAAACGGAATAAAATGAGCACTCTTGGTCAACTTATCAATTATCACAAGAATGACATTTTTTCTATGCGATGTGGGCGACAATCCCACAAAAAAATCCATAGAAATGACTTCCAATTTGGACATAAGAACATCATCGGTTGTAGGAAACCTGCCAGGTGGTGGTGGTCATATTTCACTTGTTGAAACTCTAGGCACTTGGTGATGAAATGGACTACATCATGCTTCATTCCTACCCAGAATAAAAGCATGTTCATGTCTATGTATATTTTCTTCACACCCGGATGCACACAATAAAGTGCTCTATGGGCTTCCTTGAGTATGATGCTTCGAATATCCCCACCTTCAGGGATGTACATCCTTCCTTGATATATTAATAGTCCATATTCTTCAAGGATATATCCTTTATAATTTGGATCTAATTTCCTTCCACTTTGGAGGGTTGAAGTAACCTTTAAATACCAACTATCCCCAAGAATTTTCCCTAACACATGCTCTCTAAGATTAACTTTTAAGGGTACCAAGGAGAAGACATGTGGTTTCCTACTCAAGGTATCTGCGACCACATTCTCCTTTCCCTTGACGTACAAAATTCCAAAATCGTACTCACTCATAAACTCACTCCCTCCCCTCTGCCTGGAATTGAGATCCCTTTGAGCGAAGAGATTATTTAAGCTTTCATGGTCCGTTTTGAGCTCAAATTTTTGCCCCACTAGATAGTGACTCCAAATTTTCAGAGCTATCATTACAATTTCCAACTCTAAATCATGAGTAGTGTAAATCTCCTCATGTTTCTTCAACTTCCTTTACGCATACACTATCACTCGTCCATCCTGCATTAGCATGTCCCCAAACCCTTGCTTGGAGGCATCCATGCAGACTGTGAAGTATTTTTCCATATCCAACACTAGAAGAATTGGTGCACTATTTAGTAACCTCTTAAGCTCGATAAATGCACTATCACATTCTTTTATCCATTCATACCTAACCCCCTTGCATTGGAAAGTGGTGATGGGTTTCCCTATTTTATAGAACCCTTCCAAAAATCTCAGATAATAACCCACTAGCCCCATGAAGCTTCTTACCTTGTGAGCATTGTTCGGCACTGGCCAATCCATAATGTCCTTTACCTTTTCTGGGTCCTTAGAGATTCTTTCACCAGAAATGATATGACCTATATAGTGAATTTCTTTTTGGAAGAAAGAACACTTCGACAACTTGCCATACAATTTGTTCTCTCTAAGGCATGACAACACCACTCGCAATTGTTCCTCATGTTCTTTTTCATTCTTGGAATAGATGAGGATATCATCCAGAAACACCTATACAAAGTGGTCTAAGTACTTTCAGAATACACCATTCATGAGGCTCATGAATATTGTTGGCACATTGGTCAAACCAAAAGGTACTACAATGAACTCATAATGCCCAAACCGAGTTTGAAATGTCATTTTAGGAATATCGTCTTCCTTAATCCTTAATTGGTGATACCGTGATCACAAATCAATTTTTGAGAACACTAATTCTCCTTTAATATGATCAAAGAGATCATCTATCCATTGCATTCGGTACCTATTTTTCACTATAGCACAGTTCAAGTCCCTATAATCTATACACAGTTGTAAGGAACCATCCTTCTTCTTCACAAAAATTATTGGTGCACCCGAAGGTGAGACACTAGGCCTTATTATCCCTAAGTCAAGTAGTTCCTTCAACTGCATCTGCAACTCACAAAGTTCTGGCATTGTCATCCTATACGTAGTCTTGGAAATTGGCTTCACACCAGGTTTTATTTCAATAGTAAATTCAAGCTCTCTCTCAAGAGGTAACCCTGACAACTCTTTCGGAAAAACATCCTTAAACTCCAACAACACTGGATAATGATACAAGGAGGTTCCTTTCCTTTCATTGATTTCTTTCACTACATACAATCGACAACCTTTCCTTAAGAAATGTTTAACCTTCATGGTCAAGATAAAGTGTAGAGACACCTTCCTCCGTACACTGTGGATCTCTACTGACCTTCCTTCATTGTCAACACAAAGCACCCTTTTCGCGAAACAATATAACATAGCTCAATGGGATTCTAACCAATCCATTCCATTGTTTAGGTCATACGTCCCTAGAGCAGTGACGTACACCTTCAACCTAACAGTGCACACTTCCAGGTCTACTAGACAACTATTGATGTTAGGTACCACCACTTATTTTTTCCCCTGAAGCCATCTCGACTTGTTTAAAGTCATCGTTCTCGTAGGATGTCAATCCACACTTTTCTAATGCACAAGGATAAATGAATCTATCTGTAGCACCAGAATCAAATAAATTTTTAACAATTACATGATTTAGCATACCTGACGACTCCACCACTGTGGATTGATGTTCTTCCTAGAGATTATTAACCATTGCATAAATTTGGTGGCTACCACTTGCTCTTCCCATCAAAGCCTTTACTTCTTTATGCACAAATCTTGTTTGTCACTCTCGGCAGTCGAGGTAGTAATGGGGTCCTCCACACCTCCAGTAAGTAACACGAGGTGGAGCCTGCGCACTTCTCTGTTATGTTCTCTAAAATGAGTTCCTTCCACTGACTCCCCTGCCTCTAATTGTAGCTCCCTGAGAAATTCGTGGACCTGCCTGCGTCGTTGGTGATGGGTGGGATGGTGCACTCACTGCCATTGAAATACTTGTAGTAACTTCTCTAGGTGCAACTCTATTTCCATAAGGACATGGCCTAGAGATTCCTCCCCTAGAGAAGGTCCTAGGGGCCTTCCCCATGAATCTAGGATACTTTGGAAAGATTGATCTCATACCTCCATTTAAGCTCATATTATCCTCCGCATAACATGCATTTTCAACTACTTCAACTATTGATGACAGTTTGCACATCCGTACCATGGCCCTTATCTTAGGGTTTAACCGTACACAAAATGTTATGCATGTTGTTGATCGGTATCCATGTACGAGACATATTTTACCAACTCCATGAACCTGATATCATACTCTTCCACGGTCTTGTCTCTCTGAACTAGAGAATGAAATTCTCCCACATGTTTTTTCTCCTAGTAAGCCGACAAATATTTCCTCAAGAACCTTTCCTCAAAAATCTCCCATGAGACGGTATCTGACATAAGGTGCAATTGCCTCTCTAGGTTACCCCACCAGTTCAAGGCATTTTCCCTCACCTGAAAGATTGTTATTTTCTCCTTTGATGTGGAAGCATAGTCTCTTAAGAAGAAACATCGTATCATTCATTCCAACCATACCTCTACACATTCACTTGCACGACCCCTAGCAGGCTCTGGGAGTTTGATATTAAATGTAGTTCTCTGGTGATGTCCCTCGGTGGAGGCCCTCCCTCTAAGTCCCTTGTTGCTTCAAGGTTACCCACTCCATATGGTGGTGGATCCACTTCGACATCAGCTGACTGGCGTCCCTTTAATGTTTCATTAATAGCCTCCAAAGAGCGCAAACTGAGAGCTGATTCAGGCAATGGTGTTGGCATCGTCGGAGTTGGCGATCCATGTGAATATGCCCCTTGGCCTTTATTTCCCCAACTTCTAACCATTTTGAATAATTGAATCTGCATCAACCAAATGCTTATCAGGGAAGAGTTTAAGGCATTCCACATTTTCTCAACTTATACTTGTAAACATAGGGTTAGACGTAAGTTTTTTTTTTTACTTGTATGTAAACAGGCATTACTCTCTTTAGGGTAAGTGGATTAGATCAAGGTTAAAGCATCTAATCTTGGTATCATCATCTAAGTATACTACTAACTCTCTCGCCTCGCTAACTAGGATAGCATTGTGGGGTACTTCACCACTTACCCTTGGGTATTTCCTTAACATGCATTATAAACCATATTCTAACCCTTATATCCTTATATACCTTATAAATAATTAATCCCTCTCTTATTTAATAATGTTTTATAATTAATTAACTAGAAATTTATCTCATTACCCTTAATAACATTATATTAATTTATGGTGATGCTAATTAATCAACTTTACATTAACACATTTTTTATTTATTTATATATATCAATATTAATATTACTAAGTTCTGTAATCACTTAACTTAATATAGATTATTATTACTATTTTTTAATTAATAATTTATCCTTAAAACTTATTAATAATATTTTCTATTTCTATTTGCAATTTAATAATCCACCATATGCTTATTATTCATATTTTCTTATTTACAATTTATTTTATTACTATTCATAATATTTTCAAAATAAAAAAATTTAAAAAATAATTAAAATAATTAAGGTTGGGCATCCTGGGTCCTCGCATGAGGCCCNNNNCCCCCCCCCCCCTCACTCCTAGTACCTAAAACCCTACCCCGCTCTCTCACTCGCACATCACAATGTTCCTTCCGTACCGCCTCTTCCTCTGCAATTGTGGGTTGAGGGTTCCTCTTACCTGCAACTGCGGGTCGAGGGTTCCTCTCTTTGGATCCCTCATGGGTTCTTCCCTTCAACTTGGCACTTGGATTTGACTTATATCGAGGTTGGTTCGGTTCTTGGTGTAGTGCATGATATTTGGTTCTTTGTAGGCTCTCTCAGTAGCACATTGTGTAAGGGCGTTGCCTTATGACTTGAATCTCGATGCTTACGCTATATGGCTCGGCTCTTGGTTTCCGAAAATCAGTGAAAACAGTAAAGCGCTCTCTTTTGGTTTCAATTTTCCACCAAATGCAAGGACACATTAAGCACCCTCTACGTTGCTTCTCGATTAGTGGATGGTGATTAAGCGGTTAGCGCCCAAGGAGGATGTGAGGTTGACTCTCTCATTGCTTATGGGCTCCTCTCATGGCTTCTCTATTGTGGACTATAGTTGCATGAATGGTATGGAGTTGGTTTAGTTTCATGATAGCTTGAATGGTCAATTGTTGGTTTTAGATTATGATTGGTCTTTGTTTGTGGCTTGGATTCTCACCACCGTAACCCTGCCGAATGACTCAGACATGGTGGACATACTGGAAATGAATGGCATGGACATACCGGTGTCCGAGGGGGAACAACCTTCTCAGCGTAATTGGTAATATTTTATTCCCAATTTTATCCTTCGGGGGATTATTCTTCTTATTCTAGCACACTCAGGGAGGTCATGGGAGCCCTTGGAGTTTGGGCGGTCCTATGGACTTCGGTCACTCTAATTCCAAGCCGAGACAAAGTGCCAAACTAAGGAGAGGAGGTGTTGGAGACTGGAGGTGCTCTGGTACGAGGTGCATGAGACATATGCCCCTCATGGGCTCATCCTTCGTGGTGCTTGGACAAGACTTGGCACTCAACACACTGGGATTTGGTGTTGCATTTTGATGCTTGGATGTCGATGGTAATATCGGCGCTCAATTCACGTAGTGCACAACTTTTGTCCCCCTGTAGACTCTCTCCTTGGAGCCTTGTGTGAGTTGTCTTGTGACTTGGCATGTGGTATGGCTTTGGGTGGATAGCTTGGAGATTGGATCCGAAGGGTAACTAGCCCAATATTTTTATTTTTATTATTAGTTATATTATTTATTTATTTTATTTTTTTTTGTTAATGCATCTAACCCTTATAACTATTTCCTCCTGTTCTTTTACAGGCTTCCTCTCGTTATTTTGCAGGTGAGGGTGAGTGTGTTTACAGGTATAGGGGTTGGGACAATTGATAGGGAATACGTGGATATGGAACTACAAGAGGTGTGGAAGGGTCTTTTACTTGCTGTACTCACCCTCTTCTCTAACACTTTCACTGTTTTCTCTAACACTTTTCTGGGTAGTTTTCTTAGGGTTCTATGGTCATTTCTGGGTTATTTAAGGGATGTAATTTAAAGGGTTTTTAGGCTGTAGGTTGGGGTTTTGGAACATATTGTACAATTATATGGGTGGTCAAGCTCGGGTTTCAGTTTTGAAACCGGGACCTGATACCATTTGTAAGGCCTAGATTACAGAGCCTCATATATATAAATACTTTCTTATCTACGACTTTAATTGATGCAACTTAGTTTAGAATTTCCTTTCTTGATTTTCTTTCTACCAACATTATAATTTATAGTAGCATGATAATCAACAACAATCTAATAATAACAACATACTAACAACATATAAATAACACAACAAAATAATAACAACAAAATGCTAACAACAAAGCACCAACAACATACTAACAACACAAAAATAAAC
Organism: Picea engelmannii; assembly: GCA_009831015.1. Lineage (NCBI taxonomy): Eukaryota > Viridiplantae > Streptophyta > Pinopsida > Pinales > Pinaceae > Picea > Picea engelmannii. The sequence goes on from ML796557.1 coordinate 129,291, forward strand.
AACAATATAATGATAGCAGAAAATGCATAAAGTATCTACCTCAATCTGAAGCTTAGTCGATTGAGCCCTTTCCTGGTTATTGAATATCCTTCCCAACTTCCCAACTTCCCAAATTGAGTATTAACCTCCTAGCCAACTAGGAACAACCTCTTCAGCTCCCTAGCTCCAGGAATCCTTGTGGTTTCCTGGCCCCTGAGCCCAAAATTCCTAGCAGCAATAATGTCCTTGAGAGAGTTCCCAAAAACCAAACTGTTCACTAATCCTTCCTTTCAAGATTTCTTCCTCCTCCTTCTTCCCCAATTTCACCTCCCAAAACCAAACAACAAAAAGATCCCTCTCCAAGTCCTATCCCCTCTTCCTTATCCTTCTCCCTTGAATCCCTCTCCCTCCTTCAATTCTCCAACTGCCTTATCTCCCATGACTAGGGTTGACGTCAATGAGAACAACCAATATTCCAACATGGAGGCTCCCTCACCTTCTTCCATTTATTCAATACACATTTTTAACTAATATGTTTATACCCCTTAACTCTGCAAAATGTGCAAGTGACCATTTTTTCAGAGTTAAACACATGATAAACAAAATTTTCCAAACAATGCTACAGGCCCTTTCAAATCATGAAGAATATATATAGATAACCCTTTGATGTTATCCCTAGGCCGATACCGAAATGAATTATCCATAGGCACTTCCTTCAAACCACTTTCCCAAGTGACCATGGCTTGAAATTGTGGGCCAATTCCTTCCTTAGTGATTTTCCCTCTTTAAAAACAAAAATTCAGCCTTTAGCCCTTTTTCCTTCAACACTCAATCACATGTGACCATGGCTATGACCCTATTCTTAGATGAAAAGTGATAATCCAGAGCTTTGGGACTTCAGGCTTGAGAGGATTCTCTCAACTCCAAACTTCCAATCCCCCGAAGCGTCAAATTGGAAAACTCACAAAGAATGATAGATCGACGGTCCACGACCTCCCCGCATCATGGCACTTGAATCATCCATAGTGCCAAGTCTCTAGACTACAGGATCTACTACCACGTGTGCTCTCCTGAACAATGGTGAGGATTTACTCTGCTATTCAGAGCTTTGGGGGTTTAACCTTCATCACACTTCATTCCTTCCGAACGTCGAATTCTTGAACACGATGATTTGTGGAAATGTGTCCTCAAACATGAATGGTTCAGATTAACTTCAAAGTTTAGGACTTTGTGAGATTTCCCTCCTCACAGATTAAGGGCTCGCTTCTCCCGGAGTGCCAAACCGCTAAACTGTCGTGAGATCTATGTCTCATACTTCTCACATGCAGATCAAACGACTGGAGTTTGATCTTCTTTGTTGCACCTCACCTCCTGATCTTTGCTTGATCTAACGAATTCGATCTTCCCTTGGACAAATCCAATAGTCAAGCACTTCTCCCCATGATCCATGACGTAGATTCACTGTAGGACTTCGGAGCTTCAAGGCTTCGAGCTTCTTTTATGACAAGGAACTTAAAATTGTTGAAGGAATGAAGTTTGAAGGACTTGCGGGTTTAACCTCTGCACTCCTTCCCCAGATCTGATGGTTGCGAAGGATTCATATCCTTCCCAAATATATCCTATGGCCATATTAGTTTCCCAAACCAATACACCTCCTAAGCTTTCAAACATAGTTAAGGTGCGCTCTCAACGCCTTTTGTCACTCTGCAAATTAATTTCTTTGTGAAACTTTTTCTTCAATCTCGGTTTACATGGCGCATACAAGCTTTGTATTGGAACTGAGCTCTGATACCAAACTATAACATACCTAGACACCCATATGTCGGGCTATGCTACTTCAAGCCCACTCTCAGACTTCTTTCTCTTAAAGATACTTTTCAAATTAAAAAAGATGCAGAAAAGAAAGGATCTAAATGACATGCACAACAATAACCAACAACAATGCATATTCTAAAGATTGAATTCAATGATAAATAAATAAACAATGGAATAAATCATACACAGGTAAATAATACCATAACAAATAGCACTTATATTTTATAAAATAAGATACCAACTGACTACAGACCAAGGACGTTCCACCCAAACGCAAAAACTATTATTCCAAATATCAACAACAATGTCACCCCTGAGGCAGGGCTGTAAATCCACAAGGACAATTCCAAAGTGTTACTTGGCCTCCCCAAACTAGTTAGCACTCAAGCTCTCACTAAATTCCCAACACCCACAACAATCGAAGTACCCATCTCTCTTCTACCTAGCCTACACAACCGAAGAGAATGGAACCTATCCCTTGTCTTCCATGTAGTCCCTTAGGATGTCCTTCTCCTTCCAGGGCTCCAGTGCAATTGGTCCAAAATCTCCATGTTGAGAATTTCAGGACTGATAGTTGTGAGAATATATGGACATAGGCCAAAGCATCGCAAACATGTAGGACTCAAATCATAGCTGGATCACACCATTTATTTCTACAACCAACAATAGCATGGCTACTCTTCATCATTTCATCTTCCTTTCCCAAGCCAACATGATTGAGGAAGATGAGTGGGTTACATAAATGAATGGAGTGAGATCTCCATGAAATGTGAGAACAATGAAAAATGGAGTTCATTTGTGAACGAATGAATGAGTGAGTGAATGAGTGAGGCGACCAATAACAGAACTAGAACAAGAATGAGAGTGAGAGAGAATGGATGAAAATGACCAACAAAGGAGAGAATCACTGAATGTGAGAAGTCCCCAACAATCTAGGGACATGTTTTTGTAATTCTTCGGGATAAAGAACCTCTTGTCCTTCCCCTAAGATGCTCAAGTAACCAATATTCTCCATTAAGAAAAAATGGAGAATAAAATATAAAATAAAATAAACACTTAGACCCCTCAAGCCCCCTCTCTTATGTTATCATATCCCCCTATAACCATATTCCTTGTCCATCTACAACTCAACGATGTATTTATTATTAATAATGATAAAAAAATTACATTTCTTGGGCACACTGGCATTGTTTAATTGTTTGGACACCCTGGCCTCTAAACACTTAACTAATACATTATTTAATATGAGGCTCAAAACCCGAGTTGTTACAATAATGTACTATTCATAAAATTCATGTACATCAAAGTGAATTTAAAGAAACAAATGTATAACATATACAATCTATAGAAGGTCAATGTACAAACTTGCTTGATAAACTTAAAGAATATTACATGGACATTAACTTGGTAGAAAGCGTCGGGTGACTAGGACTGTAAATTGATGACTGGTGTTGAAGATGTATACATCCACCATGCAGACCATGTAACAACTCAAGACCTAACCATAAACAAAAAAAATCATCGTCAAAGGTCTCTTTACTTAGTGATTTTTCACCTTTCCCCAACTCTTTTTCTACTATAGTATCTTCGCATATGGAACATGCATATGTTCTACAATTGACATCCTTTGTGTTATCACTGAAATATTGTCCGCAACATTGCATGCAAATGGTTACATAAACACAACAATGCCAAGAGCAATTAGTTCACCTGCAACACTGAAATGCATTTCAAAAGGCAAAAACTATACAATTTGGCAAAAATTGACCTGAACAAATTCACCAAAGGAAGTGCGCACATAGTGCATAGTCCAACAAAGCCCTCAGAGAACACAATGCACCAAATGTGCGAATGTGTATGAGAAAATCTGCACACTTTTATGAACGACACATTTATGGTTCTTTTCGGCCCCTCAACCACTTATGGACCAACTTCCAACCTGATTTGACCTTCATATCTGAGAAAAATCTGAATGGGGGGTTGGTCAAGGACTAGAGCGTGCCCTAAAAGGACTCTTGTTCACACCAAGAACCAATTACATTTTTCCTTGAAGAAATGATATAAATAAGAGTCATGGGTGCACTAAGAAACCAAGATCTTCATAGTATTGTTATGTTGTCTCAATTCTCCCTTGAGAATCCCCTTTTCTCTTTGGAGCATTCAAGCATCATTGCAATAGGCCATTCCAACCACCTATTGAGGGAGTAGGAATTGTTGTTCTTTACCATTTTCCATTTTTTCTTCCATTGTAAGAAGAGATCTCCATTAGGGAACTCAAGAGCCCTCCCAAGGAGGAAGAGGGGACTCATAAGTCCTCATTTTTCTCTATGGTGTTTTTTATACTAATCTATTGATCCATTGGTAGCATTATGTTGGTCATTGGTTAATTTTTTTGGTTCTAAGTTTCTCATGCTTTCTAAATTTTATTTCTTATTTTTTTAGTTAATTTCTTTGTTTGTCCATGTGTTTGGCTTGTTTAACTCACTCACAAACTTCTGTCTTGTCTAGCAGGCCCAACTAGGCATGCAAGTGTTGATGTTTTTCTCACCCAAGTGATAAAACCAACACAATAGATTGGTGTCCATGCTAAGGAGAAATATCAAATTCCACCCTATTTGGGCTTAGAGAGAACTTATTTTTAATCAATTTGTCTTGTAGGTACCAAAACTGGACTAGCCCAACCTATCAAAGGAAAACTTCAGAGATGGAGGAGGATTATTTCACTCAAAAATTGCTCCCCTGACGCGTGACAGGAAGTGCGATGATTTTCTTTCCCATAGACATACACTCTGCACACTGTACGCGCCATAAAAAAAAATTCTCTGCACATTTTGTGCCCTATATGCATTTATCAGAATTTTAACCCACACACATATCCAGTTTTTCAAGATTGTAAGGGTTTTTATGATGATTTGAAGGCCCCTAGCCTTCATATTTTCGCTTTCATGCACTTTGTAAGGAAAATGCACTCCACATAGAATCCTTTCCCATATGAAAGGTTAGCTAAACATAGGAAATTAGGGGGTAAAAATAACAATATATTCTCCTCTTTTTCTTTGGTTTCCACATGGATGGCTTGCTTTTTTTGTAAAAATTAAGTTGAGATTATTTTTATTATACATAAATCACTTACATTAGGAATCGAAGTTAACTTTGACCCTTGAGTATGCTCTTCTCTCGCATCCTAGTGTGATATTGTGAATCCTAAAGGTGGTTAAAGGGACATTTCATCTCCCTTAACAAAATTATTTAGGAGAGGACAAAATCCCCCGTAGGGATCCTCTTAGTTTCTTTTGAAATCATCTTAAAGTTGTAAGGGCCCATACATGCCCACATGTTGCAAACTTAGGATAGTTTCTTGAAATTTCTTTCTTAGTTTACATCACAATCTAGGGAAGTTTAAATATCAAAGTAACGGGTCTATACATGCCCACATGCTTGCAATATAGGATAGTTTCAAATATTTCTTAGTATAAACCACATTTAGGGAGTTAAAAGGATTTGTAAGGACTCATATGTCCACATGGTAGCTTTTTAGATCTTTTAAAATTCCACAAGGTTGTTCCATTGACACTTAGTAAGCTAGGTAACAAAGATTTGTAATGACCAAAAGAAGTCCACATGTTTCAATATCACACCTAACTTATTAAAAACTTGGCACACATTTTTTCACTTGCTCACACAAAAAATCACTCCTCACTCACATAATTTCTATTTTGAATAGTGAGATTGAAGTATCTTTTCTCCAAAGGAATTTCGAAACATCCCACTACTTCTTTTGGAAATTATCCACACCCATTAATTCAAAACAATATCGGTTCACACCTCCAATCTCTCATCCCACCACATATAAATTTTTTCTAAAAACTTACTAAATTTTCCTCCACGGGAGGTGCCAAAATATTTTTTTTATTCTAGGTAGGATCTCGGGGGTAGGCATACAAATAACCCCCCATTATCTGGTTCTCACATTTTTAAAACATTAGAAGTTGACAAATAGGGAACTTTAAAATCCTCCAACTGAAGTGTTCCTACACCATAAGGCAAGGAGATACCCATGAAGAGTTGAAGGCCAAGATCCAATTTTTCTATGCATCCCCCCTTGAGTCACCCAACTCTTGGAAGGGATCCATTCCGTGACCCATTTATGAGACCAAAAATATAAATGTCGAACTTTGACCGAGGTACCTAGTGACCAAAATTTAGGAAATCTACCCAGGTGGCAATTGTTGGCTGAAATTCCACCTTGATAAGATTTTGTGTGTATATTTCGAAATATCGCCAGCTCTTTCGGGATATGCACCCTCTACCCCTCATTATAACTTATTATTTCATCCTTCACTAGTTCCTCTTCTTGTGGCTTCATACCCCACTGTTGAGTTCTTTTAGAAGGTCTGGTGCTAATTGAGAGGAAGGACGATACGTCTTTTAGCACACGAGCATTTTCTTTTATTTGTTCCCCCACACAGAAAAAATCCACCTACCCACATGTTTGCTTATTTACTTTTGATATATGTATGATGCTCATTTGATTACATGAAATTGTGAGTTGTACTATATTGTGAAGGTCAAAATTATACCAAGCTCTTCTTCATTTATTTCTCTTATCACCACTTACATACATTCATTTTGCTAGTCAAACACCATAGGGGACCCACATAATCCTCGTCAGTCCAGACACTTGCAAAATATTCCTCCTATTCTTGGAGGAGTTCCTAGTCTTTCTAAATCATCGGCTCAACCATATCACACCCACGTGAGTGACAATATTTTGGGATCAAATTTACTTGGTTCCACTTTGCTTGGGCACAATTCCCAAGGCCATCCATCCACTAGTTCTCCTTCACAAGGAGGCGGGGGGGAAACTTCTTCTCAAGGGAGAAGTACCACCCCATCAAATCCATCTCAAGGCACAATAATACCACCTTCTCACATGATGGATGGAACTGATACTCCACTAAATCTTCCTATGCCATACTTGGCATCCCTTAACATTCCTGATTTAACCAAACTCACGAATGATCCCATTTTTCATGATCCCACGTGGCTCAATATGCCTACCAAACTACCTTCAAATATTCTGAAGTTTGAAGGAAAACCAGGGATGATCCTGCCAACCATGTTATGACCTTCCACTTATGGTTCTCTTCAAACAACATCATGGATGACTCCATCCGCTTAATGTTTTTTTAGCACACTCTCACTGGTTCCTCAACCAAATGGTATGTGGACGAAAAATCTGGGTCCCATGTGACTTTTGAATCATTGGCCAAAGACTTTTTGTCCTTTTTCCAGCTACCAATTCATCATGATACTAGATTAGAACTCCTCTTGGATTTCCAAAAAAATAATTCTATCCATATAGCCAATCAGATCCATGAATGGTGTCATCATTGTAGTTTGTGCAAAGAAGAAACCACCAAAGAACAATGTCTTGATTGGTTTCTCAAATCACTTGTCTCTATTATTTCCAAGGATGTCACATCCACCTTCGCTTAGATAGAGGAGGATTCCATCAGAAAGGCACAATAGTTTGACCTCATCTATTCTCAGTTAGGTTACTTATACACAATGTTTCCTGATGCACCTAGACCCACACCATTTGGCCAGGAAAAACTTGGGATGTCCCACGTTGTAGATGGGTTGATTGGTTCTATGACACAACAACAAACTTACAAACAACCACAACCTATTTATGGTGCACCCAAATATCCACGACCATATGGAGGGCCATATTATTACCCTCCTCCCCCTTACCAACAACCATATCATGTTTCTCCCATTTCACCCATGAGTGTGCCCTCACCAATACCCCTAATGCATTCGACCTCTCAACCAAGTTTGGTTTCACCTTCTACCTCAACATATAACCTAGGCACTGATGAAATCCCTTCACATTCCTATGCACCCTATGTATATTTTCCACAAAACAATCCATATTTTCCATTTCCTGGTCCTCCATAGCCAGTTTCTCCTCCATAAAGACACTGACAAGTCAGCGTTATTTTTTTTCAACCCTCTCCCATTCAAGAACTTTAGACTTTTGAATAGTTGAATATGAAAAATCTGGCCCATCAGCTGAATAATTCCAAGAAGAAATGGAAAAAATGAAACAATAATAACCTGGGACTAGGAGGGAATAACCCCCAACAGAACCAAGCTGTTGGGGGAAACTAGAATCAAGAAACCAAAACCCACAAGGGGACAACAATAACAAATGACAAGGGAATAAAAACAACAATCTTCAGAATAACTTCCCTTGCATTCTCTGTGGTGATTATGGACACTATACACACCATTTCCCCCAAATTGTCGACTTCAAATGGATGAAAGACTCCATGAACAAACAACACCCTCTCACACAACCTGCACCTTAGTAGGACTTACAACAGTATTTGTAATAGCCACCTTCATTCATTTTGCAAAACCATATTCCACCACAAGGTGTGATGAATACCCAACAAGAGGTAAACCCTGCCCCACCCCAAATGGGGTAGTATCAAAACCTAGGTCCCATTCAACCTGGAAATTCAACCTATCGCAATATCCTCCTTACCAACGAAGAATAAATTCTTTTGCAAACACACGGTCGCCAGTATGGTGTTCCCCTTAAATATTCCCCAACCACTTCAGAATCATCCCCAACTCCAACTAGACAACGCTTGATGATTCCACGCCCTAACAATGAACCAAACATTCACATTCCTCACGTTCCATTATGAAAAAATTTCAATAACACTCATGCTAGGGAAGCCCATAACTACAATCTGGTCGATGACTTAGCTCAATCTCCTGCAACCATTTCTGTATTGGAGGTCCTTGAAACTTGTCCAACTCAGCGAAAATCCTTGATTTCCTCCTTGGGGGAAGTCGACCTAGTTGATGCTAGAGTCATCACCTTTGATATAGATAATAAAGAACCACACCTCCCCACCCTCGTAGCTTTCCAAATACCACTGAAGACCTGGAACATTACAGTACATCGATGTATCGTCGATGAAGGTGCATCCACATGCATCATGTCCAAAGTAGTCTAGAAGAAACTTGTCTCACATGAGCTCGTACTATCTGCCATCACCTTACAAGATTATGATGGTCAACCCTTTTCCCCTCAAGGGCACTTCCAAAATGTCCCCTTAGAATTTTGGGGAAAAAACATCCTCATCGCCATTAAAGTTATCAACACCCCACTTGATTACAACATCCATTTCAGACATAGCTACATGTATGCTATGAATGTGGTGACCTCTTGTGTGTTTCAAATGATGATGTTCCCCCACAATGGGAAAATTGTCACCATTGAACAAATCACACATTATGATCCTAACCATTCCACTAACGTTGATAACATTTTTCCCCTTGTCTGCACTAGCTCGAATGCTTATTCACTCATCAACATGGGTCCCGACATTTTCAAAAACCCATCTTTTTCGGGCGCATATCATGGATTTCCACCCCTCCTACACCCTTCAACACAAGTGTGTGTCATGTCTTCTAATGGAACAAATTCCATAACCACTATTCCTCTCACCGAGGCCTCACCTCACATCGAAGTTCCACCAGTCGAAGAAACATTACCTCAGGAATTCTCTGAGTACCCCACTACACCACTTATCCATGATTCTTCCCCCTTTGGGGGAAAATACCAGTTTGGGAGATAGTCCCCCAAGCCATTACCCAAATTCCTTTCTTCTACCCCCTCTTAGAGTCCAAGCATTCCAGGTAGATACAACCCTTACCCTTCCTAACATGGTCATCGCCATCCCTATATGGCATCTTCATCCACCTCCAATGGTTCCTCAACCATATCTCCCTCCTCCGACATAAGGAATCCCCATGTATATGCCAGTACAGGATGTTGTAGCACCACCCTCACCCCCAATAGTCAACACCTCTGCCACTGTTGGGGGCATATGAAATAAGAAAGATCCCACAACTCCACTTCCTCCCTAAGTTCAACCTCCTTGCACACTATGCGAACGAGAAGGACACCCCACTAATATATGTCCTACTCTTCTCGAGTTACGTAATCTGATTCAACTTCCACGAGAAAACACATTGCTCGGTCTTCCATCGAGTACATCCACTGCTACTATGGAGTCCTCCACTACATGCAATAAGGATCTATGAACCAAATTTTCTTTTGCCATATTCTTTGACTATGGCCACTACACTCATCATTTCCCAGCTCTACCTCAGTTTCACCAAACGTTTGTCACACTACGCCAAACATATCGCCTAGAGCCCTCTTCACTGCTCCTTACTGAGGATCACATCACTGACATTCATTATGTATCTTCTTAAGTACCTGAGTGGATGAGATGTCCTTGTGCCCTCCGTGACTCAGTTTCTCACTTCACATACCGGTGTCCTTTTATTGTGGCATACCGAGGTCGTCATTCAACACCTTTTCAACCTCATCCGACCACCTCACCACTGGTAATTCACTCTCCAGATACTGTCAATATTCCCTCCCCTAAACTTGAGTTACTTCCCATCACTCCATGGTTCACAGTTCGGTTGTCTGAGGATATTCCCCTGAATCCTCCCAATTCTCCAGTAAATTTCCCAGAGGAGATCTTTTCCCCCACCATAGTTTCTCATACACAATATCTTGACATTTGGTTTAAGTCAAGTGGGTCATCACACCTGGGATTTGATATCCCCTCTATATCCTCACCACTAGAGGAAAACCACATGTTAACAGTTATGCCTGTCACCTCCCAAGATCCCCTGTATTCTTGCACTTTTCACTACGACAATGATATCCTTGAAGAAATCACTACCCCCAATTTCTCGTGGAATGCGCTCCATCATCGAGCACTTTTTATTTCACATGAGACCTTTCACCCCCCTGTCCAAGTCTCTATATGCACAATCGAAACCAAGGATTTTATTCCTTCGGGGCTTATAGATTGGTTCAAAAACCCTATCCTTTCCCCTATTTCTTTTGAAGAAGGAAACATGGCCAAAATATCCCCCACTGTCAAAATTGACATTTCTATGAAATTGGGAATTGTAGATAAATAACGATTCACGCCACATGCTCCCCTGAATAACTCACAACTTACAAAGCACTCTTTCAGGAATACTGGGATATTTTTTCTTGGTCATATACGAATATTCCCGGCCTTGATACATCTATTGTTGAACATCGCATCGACACTTATCCTGATATCACCCCAGTTAGTCAAAATAAACAACCTATTCATCCATCCAAAGTTGTAGCTATCAAAGATGAAATTGACAAGTTCTCTCTTCCAGGTTCATTTACCCCATTGCGTACACTTCGTGAGTATCCAACCTTGTGCCTTTTAAAAAAACTCAGGGCACTATTCATGTTTGCACAAAATTTCGCGATCTCAACCATGCTTGTCCCAAAGACAACTTTTCAACCTCCTTCATCAACCAAATTATCGATGATTGCGTCAGCCATGAAGAATTGTCCTTTATGGATGGGCTCTATAGCTACAATCAAATCAAAATCCATCCATCAGATCAATATAAAACCTCTTTTACTACCCCTTGGGGTACCTTTTCTTATAGTATCATGCCTTTTGGAATCAAGAACATAGGTGCTACATTTCAATGGGTCATGACCTATGTTTTCCATGATCTTTCTCACATCATCCTCGCTTATTTGGATAACCTTACTGCTCGATCCAAAAAGAGAACCTGCTTGAACTCCCCTCAACTGCGTATTTTGCATCACTACCAGATGCCTTCTTGGGTTCATTGTCTCCCAACATGACATCATGGTGGACCTCTTGAAGGTCCAATATATTATAGAAATTCCACCACCGAGGAATTTACACCAACTGTAGAGCTTACAAGGAAAAGCCAACTTTTTAAATCGCTTTGTCCTAGACTACACCACTCGTGTGCATGGTTTCTTCCACCTGTTGCATCATGACATCCCATTCTTATGGGATGAACATGCTCAAACAAATTTCGATGATTTGAAAGCTTCATGATCCAATTCCCCTTTGATTATTCCTCTGGACTATGATCTCTTCTACATCCTCTACTTGTCAGCCTCAACCATCTCGGTAGCATGAGTCCTCGTCCAATTAGGGGATGATGGGCATGAACATGTCATTTACTACATCAATAAAAATATTTCAGGGCCAACCCTGAAGTACAATCATGATGAGAAACTCGCCCTAGCAGTTGTTCTCACATTCCAAAATCTACACCACTATATCTTGCTTCGAAATACCAAGGTCGTAGCATATTCCAACCCCATTCATTACTTTCTTAGTCGGTGATAGATTAATGGAAAATTTACTTGATGGATCATTATCCTCCCAGAATATGACTTATAGTTCTAAATTCCCAAAATCAAGAAATTCCTTGTCCTCGCCGAACTGATTACGACTTTTCCCTTGGATACCAAAGCATCCCCCATCGATATGGATTTCCCCTACGAACACCTATTGTTCATCCCCTCCAATGACCCCTGGTATGGAGACCTTCTCGTCTACCTTCATACATAGAAGTTTTGGTCTCACCTCTCATGAGATGGTCATCGACAAATTCTCTATCAGGCCCCTTGATATCTCCTCATTGAAGACGTTCTTTATAGACACAGGGTCGACACCATTCTTCGTCGATGTTTGACCATCGACAAAGCTAATAGAGTCTTAAACGATTGCCATAGAGATGCTTGCGGTGGTCACCTCTTGGGTATGTCCACTACCTAAAAAATAATCCGAGAAGGATAGTTATGCCCCATGTTGTTTTATGACTGCATCCATGCTGTGAAGCAATGTGAAAAATTCCATCTCTATGCAAATAAAGAACGAGCGCCATCATCTCGTCTACATCCAGTCATCACCACTGACCCCTTCTACAAATGGGGCATAGACTTCATGACTTGCAATCCTCCATCCAGTAATGGACACAAGTACATTGTCCTCGCAGTTGATTACATTACCAAATGGGCTGAAGCCATTCCCACTTTCAAAATATCATTGACACAACGGTGCATTTTTTCTTCAACCATGTCATTACCTGATTCAGAGTCCCACTACAGTTAGTGTTCGATCACGATAAACACTTTGAGAATGAGATATTTGCGGAACTCTCCTCAAATTTATGATTCTACCATGAGTTTGTCTCCCCATACTACCCTCATTCCAACAGATAGGTTGAGGCTGCCAACAAAGTCCTCAAAACCATGCTACAACATACCGTCAACAAACGTAAGACCAACTGGCACCATATGTTATTTTTCGTGTTATCAAATTATCGCATGACAATCAAAGCTACAACCAATTTTACACTATTCCACCTCATACATGGGATTGAAGCCACCCTCCCTATCAAGTGTGAAATCCCCACGTTACGCACCTCCATCAGACTATTACCTCACATTGCTCCAATGGAGCAACACTTGTTGACCTTAGAGTCATTGGATGCATATCGTCAATCTTTATTAAAACATAATGAGGGAGCTAAAAAATGGTCCAAATCTACCTTTGAATGCCATGTCAACCTTCTCTCATTCAGCGAAGGGGATCTCGTCTTATCCTACGATATCGCCCACAATACCCTTGGCCATGGGAAATTTGAGTCATTATGGCATGGAACCTACATCATTCCATACTACCTCACTAAATGCACCTACATCCTGGCCTCTCTAGAAGGATATCCTCTTAAAGAACCCATCAATGGGTTGTACTAAAAGAAGTGTACACCTGAGTGTAGCCTTTCTACGTTACCATTTTTTTGTACACATTTGTAGAGTTTTTAGCCTTATTTTTCCCCACTACTCCTCATGTCTGATCTACCATCCATTTTATTGAAATATGCATCCTCCATCGGCCTACCACATCGGTTACACTGACCGTGCCAGCCACTGGAACGAGAATCTTTCTTGGGTTGCTTGGGCCCTTTATACCCCCTCACATGTGTTGCTCCACTCTAGTGGTTTATGTTTGGGCTTGACCACCAACAATCAAGATGAATACGCCACTGTCATTGGCCTCCTTGCAGACGCAAATCACCACCGCATTCATCACCTTAGCATTCTCTTAGATTCCCAACTTGTCATCTTATAGATCAACAATGTATATCATGTTCGTGATCCTTGCCTCTTTTGCAAATACCTGGAAGTTATGATTTTATCTCGTAACTTTGATTCAATCAAATTTACACATATTCCAAGACAGTTTAATCAAATAGCATATAATATTGATAACCTAGTGTTAGATTGGCATTTATGATGTCAAAATATCATCACATAATACATAAGATTCATACATATGTCATAGCATATAGATTAGACATCATAACTCATAAAAAAATGTCAAACACATCAATACATGAAAGATCCCAAAACACATGTCCATACATACATACACACACACATATATATATATATATATATATATATATATCATCAATTAATGTCACCTGTGTTTACAAAATACAACATACATCGCACGTAGGCCAGTGAGTCCCCTCACCCCTATAGGTACAAATGGGTACCCCCTACCCTATAAAAAATGGGTATCAAAACCTTGTACAAAATGGGCTCTAAAGCCTATACAATACATAATCCAACACACATTGTACCCCGATATCTCCCCCCCACCAAGTCCTATGTCAATTGGAGGAGCCCCACTAGCTGGGGGTCCTCCAGGTCCAGGGGGAAGTCGACTAGTCATCGCTTCCCTTGCTACAATTGCCCGACGGATCAGAGTACACCACTCCGTAGGTATGCCCACGCACTGTTCCAAAAATTTCTCATCCTGGATGTGGGTCCACATCGCCTGTGGTACACCCTACAACACCCACTCGAAGCAATGGCATAGGTCGTCCAACATCCCTCCGGTCATTGCCTACCACTCATGCATCAATCCAGCACCAATGTCATCTAGTCTTCGCCTTTGTCCTACCTGAGGCACATGTGTTGGTCCAACACCAACATCATCCTGTCTCCACCTCTGCCCCACCCTTGGCTCTGCTGGCGATGGTCGTATCAGTCCTTGATGGGTCAACTCCCCAACCATATTTGCCTCTCAACCTCGGGTCCCCACATCTGCAAACAACACCAAAGGTAGAGTCAACATCCATATATACATATATAATCATATGCTATGCTATAAAAATCACAAAACATAAATACACAAGACATACCTCTTTGATCCCAGTCCTCCCCAGGAGGCAACATCATATCAGGGTCATGTTGGTAATCCATACCAGTGTATGGATATTGTAGTATCACCTGTGGCATATGTCGTTACATGTGTTCCACCATGGTCTTGAAGTTAGTGTCCACCCTCCCCTTTCCCATGGCAATCCATCACATGGGCCCACCACATCAGATGCGACTCTCATGACCCTGCAGGCTCTAGCTAGATTCTAGGGTGCAACAGGGGCACCCTCTCTCGAAACCATACAACCAAGATGGAGCCAAAGGAAAATTCATCAAATTCAGATGTTCGACATCGATGAATTAGCCCCATCATCTTGGAGTGCAACATAAGCCCCAAGGAAAAGTGATCCCCATCCAGGACCCTCTCCAAATCCTTAGTTATCCTTCTGTGATTCCCTCAGTCCCTAAGGATCCATAGATCCTCACTACCATTGTGATGATGCACTCTATCATTATCTCATCAATCATCTCAATCTGAATGACTGAACATGACATTGGGTTTGATCCTGAGCAGTGACGACACACCAAGTCAACCACTCTCTCATCCCCCGACAGTTGGGGGTCAGCAGAAAGGTCCATCCCACAGAATGTGAGCCCTGTCAAAAAATAGACATCCTCGACAACCGAGAATGTGAGTTGTTGCCCCTTGAAAATGAAGCACTACAGATTAGTGCTCCACATCACTATAGGGTATTGGAGCAGGAAATCATGTGACCATATCAATGGGCAGTCAAAGAACTTGAGCAACTTGCAGGCTGCCAAGTGCCTTCAAACTCCTGGTTGTTGTCTCACTGCCTCCCGTAGATGCTCCCAGTCTCCCTCTTTCCAGTGGACTGGCATCATTCTCTCTAGTTAATGTTTATCACCTACATCTACAAAAGAACACTTGGTCAACTCTCATCATCCATAAATAACATCAAAAGATTCAAAATTTCAAACACCCTTATCCTTGCCTCCAGTGAACGACTTTCACACATATAGGTGTGCACATGTGCGCACCTGTTCTTTGAAAAACCGTGCACTAATGCGCAACTGTATGAGAAAGAGTTGCACATCAATGCACAACTTTCACCCTGATAGGTGCACACACATGCACATATGTCCTCTACACAGCTGCACACTGATGCACATTTGTTTGAGAAACAATTGTGCACAGTGCACAACTGTCAAATTAACAGGCGTGCATCTCATGCACGCCTGTATTTCCCTCCTCCATTCCCAAATGCATGGTTTTTTCAAGCACAACCACACACTATGCACAGGTGATGGAGTTATACCCACGCATCTGAATGTGTGTATTCTTCCTTCTCCCATGCACTCGTGGGCCCCTACCTAAAACTACCCTTGTACGACCATCTGTACACCCCCTAACTCAATCCTACAAATGTAAAATTATTCAGGATGATATAACCACTAACCCGACTCTCGCAACTCCTAGATCAGTCAACTCAAGATCCCATAATATCCAAATATCCTTTGAATTCTCGTCAAATCACTATAGAGATGGGTACAAATGAAGTGGCATTATGGGCCCACCATCTATATACAGTCCCTTTTTCCAAGCTTCCACACTTTGTTACAGGACCCCAGAGCCTTCATTTTCTGATCCATTCTCACCCACAGGATCCTGGTCCCGCCATATACACATTCACATTCCCCGGGTCATCATCTGAACTTGGCCTTGGAGGATTAGTTTTCTCACATCATACTCAGTTAAGGATGCTCATGTTCAAAATTATCAGATAGTTGTTATATGTTCTTTATCATCAGATATTGTTCACTTCAGGTATTTGGTTTTTATGTGTGCAGGTACCTGGTCATGACAACGACGTAGCCCCTTCAGGTATATGCTCAACACTAGCATGTAATTATTCCATCTGTGCATCAATTTCATTTCCCTATCACACCCTCTAATGTTCACCTTTAGGGTCCTTACATCATCTCTACAATACCGTCACCTCTACTACATTTTGGTACTGTCACCTGTTAAACCCTCTCCCCCAAATGATTTTTCCCATTCATAGTTCCCCTTGGCAACTTGACATGCATGTTCATTTCACCCCCTAGGGATGGGAGTATCGATAGTCTTATGCACTTCTGAGAATGAACCACATAATTCTTTTCATCATATTGCTAGCTTTCCCAAATGGAATCCCAGGTCATCTCATCTTGGTTCTATTGAATGCACCTCCACAGTATCATCAACCCTCCATCTCATCCACCATCAATTTTCCCATTTTCATATTTCCCTCAATTAATTAAATACCTCATATAGAAACCCGCCCATGGGGCCCCCACCCTCCACTAGTTCTCTTCACAAATTGCGCCCTCACAAGCCAAGCCATCTTGTACTGGGGTATCCATTTTTGTATCTATACATTTAACCAAAATTATTCTTTATTTATTTAGTAATTGTAAAAATCCTTTGTTTCCAACATTTACTTAGCTTTTTTTCATCACCCTTGATTACCTTTTCTTCCCAGCAAAGAAATCGATGTCACCCTTAGTTGGGGCATCTACTCTATCTTTTAATTCCGATATCGTTCATAAACCCTGATTATTCCAAATCCATGTACACATGATCTCTGAGTTTTTTGACTTTGTTAGCCTCTTTCCCAGTTTAACCCCATATCTAGTTGCCCCCCTAACATTAGATACAGTTTTATGGTTGCTACCAACCCTCCTTCAAAATTCCCCAACCAAGGGAAGTCTCGAGTCTCACCACATCTTGACTTTGTTCATGTTGCCTGTCAGAACCTTGTCTCACCTCAATGGATTTCATGAAGCCCTTCACTTCTTGGAGTCACATCTCCATTCTATCAACATCAACATAGTTTTCAAAAGGGCGATAGTATCTTGATTCTCATTACCTTTACAATGAGGAGTCTCGGGCAACACAAAGAGAATAATATTTTTTCTATGATTCCATTTACCCCCATGAAATTTGACTTCAACAAAACTCTCAGTTATGGTGGGTCTTAATATGTGACTATTGAAGTTGTTTCATACCAGCCGAAGACCTCTGACTATGTTAGGCTATCAATTCCTACGAGCCATCAAAACTTCTTACAAGCATCCTTGCCTCATTTCACCATTCAGAACAATCATCTGTTGTTATGAATCACCCCCAAGGGCACTGCATTTATCTACATCAACATACATCCTTAGTTACCATCTCACATTTTGGTTACATGACATGAGCATGGAGCATGCCTGCCTCATTTGTACACATTCTTTCTTTTTTCTCCTTAGAGAAAGTTTTGGGTCCCATAGTTTCTCCTCTCCCTCCAGAGGATCGCTCTTCCAGTTCCTCTCAACAATCTTTATTACAATGACACTCTTAGCAAAAGAAACATTGATGCATTTTGGCTATACGTATTTTCCTAACCTCACACATCAGGGGGCATATGTTATCACTGAAATATCATCTGCAACATTGCACGCAAATGGTTACAAAAACACAACAATGACAACAACAATTAGTTCACCTACAACACTGAAATGAATTTCAAAAGGCAAAAACTATACAATTGGGAAAAAATTAACATGCGCAAATTCACCAAAGGAAGAACACGCATAGTGCGTGGGCCAACAAAGCCCTCAGAATGCACAATGCACCAAATCCTAACTGTGTACGAGAAACGCAATTTTTTTTTATGAACGACACATTTATGGTTCTTGACGGCCCCTCTATTGTTCTTGAGTTTATACTTAAGTCTTCAAAGTATAATGTCAAGGCATTCGAAAAATAAAGAGAGTTTTTAATATGAAAAGAAAATCAATTCTTTAGGGAAAGAAGCTATGGTTGATTTCTCAACTGTCTTTGCCTAGCTTCCCAACATTCCCGGAAACTTATGTCTTGTTCAATCACTTCCCATGAACGTTCAAGTTCAACCTGGGTGTTAGTGGTTTCTAAGATGGTATTAAACAAGTTTAAGGTAATATTGGCCTGATCCGTGAGAGTGGGCTCAATATTAGGCTGCCTTGCAACAGGTACAATCATGGACAAAAGAATGTTAAAAGATCTGTTGTTTTTAATGTTTTCTTTTTCTATTTTCGATTATATGAGAAAAGTTCCTAAAGTTGAATTAATGGTATAACAGTTTAGAGGTCGTTTTTCGTGTCTGAGTCAAATTTGAAAATAATGAATGTGATGAAAGAAAACATGAAATTGTTTAAACAAAGTGAAACATCAATCGCAGAATAATATCACTCTCTACAGAAGAAGAAAATATATGAGAAGCCTTTAATGAAGCATAAAATATGATAATCTAAATAACTCACAGGTCTTGTATATGCTTATAGCAAACACAAAGGAAAATCTGTAAACAATCAGACAACTAAATGAAACATATAACCACAATAGATGTTGTACTAAATTGGGATTAGGCATTCATCAAAGACACTTGAATAAAGATGCTAGAACATAAAAGAACATAAGAACACATAACTCAAGACTGACAAAATATGGAGTCTCTGGCATGTGCTTGTATTAATTCTCAAAAAGGAGAGATTTGTCTATCACAATCGAAAAAAAACCAGCCTTTAATTAGTATTTTGAAACCATATTTATACAAAAGGTTACAAAACCTAGACGGTTGGCATCCTCCCTACACCTAGATACTAACGGTTACAAAATAAAAACTTGAACCGTTTCACTTAGTTCCTTTCTATCTTTCTCTCATACCAATAGAACATGCATGCATGTGTTACTTCATTGATTCTTTGAAGTACTTCCTTCACCTAGCTTGAGACACTCGATGCACCTACTTAGAAATTGTACTAATATTCTTGAAGGCTCTGTCACATCCTTTGCCTAAAAAATATACAACTTTCTCTGTAATTTCGACAACCCGTCTTCAATCCTTTTATCTTCAAAGTTTATTGATTGCAACTGTAAATTTGGCTTTACCATCCATCTATTCATTTGAGTGATGTCAACCTGTTTCAACTATGAAATTTCAATCTAATCATCATTTAATCTTTCTTTGATGTTAAGTTGATGCTTTATAACATTGATTTGTCGTAGTACTCCAGAACAATCGTCCTTTCCAATGCCTAGTGATTTTTTATCTATAAAATCAAAAGCCTCTTCACAATCCTCCTTTATTTCTTTGGCCAATCTTTTACTCTCATCTATATTGGCCTCCCATGTCTTTATTATTATATCACCATTGATTTGTTCTACGATAGTCAATCTGGGAGTTACTAGTACCTCTTCTCTAACAGAAGACACGACTACTTTTTGAAAGGTGGTATGGGTTGCAATATCCTCTTATTCTCTGAAACCAATATTATCTAAGATTGATCTATCTCCCAAAAATAATCTTGGATGATCCATACCTTAGAAAACAGGCTTTTTTGTGCTTCTTCCAGCTTCAAATGCACTTCCAGTGCTTAGGATTGAAACAATGCTATATTCACAACTTTGTTTTCAGTGGAACTTAATTTACCTTGCAACCGCCTTATTAATTCTTCTTCTTGGATGACCTTCCCTTGACTTTATTGAGTAGTGTTGTGTATCTCTTTAAGATCATATTTAAGTTGTTGAATTTCTTGTTTTTTGTTGGATCTTGCCTGTTCGAGTCCTTTGCTGACCTCATTTTTGATATTATTATCTGTATTCCTTATTTGATCTCGCAACTGACTTATCGTCTGATTCCTCTGCCTCAATATTTATTTTATATTATCAACTGAGAATAAGTTGGTCATTGCAAAAGATCCCAAAGAGTCTGCTACCTCTATAGAAAAATCTTCTTCTTCTATATTTTCTCCATTGAAAAGAACTTTGTGCTTTTTTACTATTGCACCCTCTCTCATGTGCATTTATTTCTTCACCACAGATTTTCTTTTTCTTACTGAAAAATAACTCGGTGGGAGGTATCTCCTCGATAGGGATAGGCGTGAAATTTCTTATGAACATTGCCTCTGTATTAGGGTTTCCTCTGGTGAACTGTAATGGTGTGACAACCTCAATGGGGTTGCCGATTTATGTGGATAATTGTTTCCCGGCTTCTTCAGTAGTTGATTTCTCAGGTGAAGATGATGGCCTATATTCTCCTTTCTTTATTATTGTATCTTCTTGATCTTTTCCCTGGTTGTCTAATATCTTTGTCTCTGGGATATTTCCCTTATGAGTGGAGACCTTAGGTTTCTCCAGGTTTTCTAGGGTTTCTTGTTTGGTAGAGATTCCAGCTTCTGGATTTTGGGTCTTTGTTTGTTGTGTAGCTAGAGATTTTAGGCTTTTCCCTTTTAATAATTTGGGTAGGCCACTTCTTCGGTGTTTTTGAAAATTGTAAAACTCAGCCATTTCACCAGGTAGCAGAGCTCGAACTTGGATCATAAATTCTTGGTAATATCTTACCCCTCAGAACATTTCGGCCTAAGGGGACTCTTCATGTTCATACCTTTTAAGATTACAATTGGCCATATGGTTTCCTATGACCTTCTGTGGGTCGTGCTTCTTGAATTCAATGTTAACCATTTTTATTTCTTCTAATGTCACAACCTCCACCTTGGAGTGACCAAAATCCAATAAAGAAAATGAACCAATAGACAAAGGAAAATATGGCCATTCCTTTTTCTACACGGATTTGAGCTCTTTGCTAATCCTACCGAGTACAGTTTGTCATGCAACTTCACGGCACACCAGTCTGGTAAAAATTGAGGTAATGCATATGGAGGGACCGAGCAGCCGAAAACCTTGATATAAGAGAAGTGTTCCTCTATGTACTATTCCACCACCTTACCCAGGTTAACCATAACCTTGTCTGAAATTCTTGGCGGTGGGTGACCAAATATAACAATATGCATCGACACCACTACCCAATTACAGATTTCATAAAAGAAATCTTTTGCCTTGTCTTCCCAGATCTTTGAATGGTAATCTTGAATTAGTTCTGCACTGTCTGGAGTCCAACTCTATCTCATCAGCGAGAAAGGCGTCATGAAACAAATAACGTCCATAATATAAGCTGACATAAAGAATAAAGGTGGTTACTCTTTGGTTTTCCTTGTTTGGTATTCTGAGATTTCGCTAGCCATATTATCTGACAATATCTTTTCCCAATCAAAAGAAAATCCTTCCACCACCGATTGTATAATGGGAACCCATGGTAGAAATAAATGGGTCATGTTCTCTTTTCGATAAATTCTTCTCATCATCATGGCTATATACATGAACTGTGGTTCAAGCGATGAAATTGAATATACGTTGTGAGATTCAACTCTGAAATTTTTGAGGCGTGACACCAATCTTTGATTAGGTCGAAAAGACTCTTTCCATACTGATCACACTCCTTATTATTAAAATTCATTAGAAAACTGGCGTTATAAACGAAGTTTTATGTTGCAGACAATTTATACATGACCTGTATGTGTTTCAGTTGAAATGATCCAAAAACTACCTTCTAAGAGTTGAATATCGTTCTAGTTGGGATATCTACATGATCCAACACCCATCTAATCATGTCAGTGTAAGGTAAAATCCTCGGCCTGGTTTCTATCTTATGCAGCTCTGCTTGAGCGATAATCTTATATTTCGTAGATAAGTTATCCTTTTCATTGTCGCTTGAATCATCAGGGTAGTTTACCACTTTGTATTGTATGGTGTTGAACACATGTGTGTAGGTTTTAACTATGTTTATACTTTTGCGTGAAGTATCAGAAATAACGTCTGTGTTCTGGCCAAAACTTTCACCAGCTCCTTTAGGCGCTTTCTGTGGATCCATGATATCAAATTCAGAGTTCTGTTACTTGTTACAGAGAATGACAATGCAAAAAACTAGTTATTTTGCTAAGCTAGCTCTAAGAAAACAAGAAAGTGATTCATAACTAAAAATCTTCTTTTCCTTAAATGCATAAATCATGCGTATACCTTCACTGACAACGCGTTTAATTCCTTTAATAAAAAATATTTGGGAGTTACAATATCATCTTATTTGGAATCATTTCCCTAAATCAGATATTAATGTCATTTATGGTTGATACCTCGGGAAAAACACAGAATTTGAATGTATTTGAGCTATTATTAAGAAATAGATTAATTAGAGTATAATCCTGATTAGTACATTAATTAATCATACCTATCATTTAATCAGGTTTTGACGTTTGGGCCTCGGGGATCTTTAAAGTAGTTTAAACTAAGACTTATGAAATGCGACATCGCGATAGGCTTTAATTAACTATAATCATATTTAACTCTCTTAATTAATCGTGATTAGTTTTAACATGTTGGGGTTTCGGGCATCAAGACTTCAAAAGCCTCTATATGTAAGAGCTCCTGAATCGCGAAGTTGTGACGAGGCTTACTTATCGTTAATCTTTCTTAACCGTTAATGAAACTGACTTAACATTTAATACTTTCATGAGTTCGGGTATCGAGACTTCGAAGATGCTCATTATTGAAACTTCGTACTTCATGAAACCACGAATCTTGAAATTTTAAAAGAAAACCTTTATATAAATTGATTCATTAATTAAAAAGGCGGCTCCATAATCTTTTAAGACATTTAAACCATTGGATTGATCGGAAGAGTTCATTTTGACGGTGATTATCCAAGTTCATTTATGTGCTTTTTATTTAAACAAAATGAAATTTACTTTAGTCTAAGGTTTATCAAAATATATGTTTCAACATAGGCTCCATATAGGGATCTCGTCTCCTTGCGGGAAGAGAAGAACATGTAGACCAAGTTCCTTTATTGGGTAAATGGAGTCGTTATTTCATTTGTGTGAAACACATTTGATGAAAACCCAAAATAGGATTTTAGGATTTCATTCTTAACTTTGAAAACTTTCAAAACTAAATCATTCGGTGATATCGAGTTAGGCTTATAATATATTTATTTTTCTAAAACTGACTTCAGATTTGTATAATATAATTAAAACAACCTTAATCGTTCTATTAGGATTTATTTGATTTTGTTCGCATCAAGGTGAATTAATTCCAATATTTTAAGTTAGGGAGTCCCATTAGCTTAGAATGTAGATTTATTCGAAAAGAGAAATAGTTACCAGAGCATCTTATAATTCATGTATAACAGCCTATCATATATGTAGACATTGCTTCACTGCCAACGAGCCTGTTCAGTACCTCGGTGAAGTTATTAGATTTCCCACATTGAATTTCCTTTCAACACTTCAATTAGTAATTTAGCATTTAAATGTTGATATGAGGGCAATCATTTAATGAATTTTCTTTCATCATCTCTTTTGGACTAGACGGGGGCAATCATTTTATGAATTTCCTTTCACCATCTGTCTTGTTTCAAAAAATGAAGTGGGGGTAATCAATCAGTATGCAATATACCTGGGAATATATCTGTTTATAATTTAACAACAGAGGTATGTCAACTCACTTTAATTAATATAGACTAATCCTTTTCTGACCTTCAAACATCTTCGCCTTCAGGGAAGTTCTCAAGGGGAGTTCTTATTATTTTTTTAGGGACTTTCCTTGAGCGAAACTAATCAATTTAATCATGTTAGAAGAACTAAGATAGTTAGGATTAACCTCAAACATACTTTTAGTTCAGTTAAAGTTAGAGGAATTATAAGAATCTTTACCTATTCTCGTTTTGAAGATTTGTTTATGAGTTTCCAAAGTTAAGGTGAGACCTTTCTCCTCTATGAAGCTCATGGGATGATATCAAGAATCATGTGAAGAAATAGCTTGAACATGAACAGGGGAAAAGAAAGATATTTCAAATGATCTATTGTAGGTACAATCACTCTTAAACAAGATTCTTACTCACCTGTTGAAACTTTTTCTTAAATTCTTTTTATTTCTTATTGTATATATATATATATATATATATATATATATATATATATATATAAACTTTTTTTTTACTCACTTCGTCCAGAGAAAATTTTTAATAATTAAAAGTTTCTTTCATTTCTCAAATTAAAGGTTTTGGTGATGATATGAGTAAACATAAGATTACTGTATTACTCATTAACATCTCCTAGAAAATTTTAACTTAAGTTTTTAAGACAAAAATTCATACCTCAGAAGTTGTTTATACTTCCAACCAAGCAGACTATTAGTTTATTACCCGTTTTGAGAGAAATTTAATGTGAGTATCTATGCATGCCACCTTTTTGATATCTCAAGTCTCTTGGATATCGGAAAGTATCTTGCAATAAGATAAACATGATATCTGTTAGGAACTCTTGTAGATTAGAAACCTACTTATTGCATATTTTGATATTTATTTTTTTATTTGACTAACCTTTTTGTATTATAGTAACAATAAAAACATACCGAAAGAAATATAACTATAAATAAAACATGAAAAAAAACCGATATGTACAATGAGAGTTCAAAAACGTATTACTGCATGAAATGCTTGAGGTACCGCCCATTGATACGGGTTTTAAGAATGTTTTTGTCGAGATTTTATAACAAAAATGCATTCTTTCCCTCAGAGGTTGTAATTTTGTATGGTCCGCACCAGATCTGATCAAACTTACCATGTTTCCCAACATCCTCTTTTCTAGCTTCCCATTTTAGAACCAAATCACTAGGGAGAAATTCCCCATCTTTAGGTTTTTAGTCAAATAAGGATTTCATATTATCTTGATATTTCTGTAGTTTTTAGTCTACTTCAGCCCTATTTTGATGAACTTCAATCAATTGATGTATCCTCCTAGTAATGTCATTTGGCTCTTATTTTGAGTCTTTCTAGAGTTTCATTACTCGCAGTGCTATATTTATGGGTAAAATAACGCCAGTACCATATACCATCTGAAATTGAGACATTCTGATTGACCGTTTTGTGCCTATCTTGTTAGCCCATAAAGCATATTTTAAATGTACATGACATGCTTTCTTATTTTTGGTCAGTACTTTCTTAATTATAGTGATCAAGCTTTTGTTAGATGACTCGGCTAATCCATTGCCCCGTGGATAGTAGGCCATGGAGTGTCCTAGCACAATGTTATATTTAAAAAAAAAACTTATCATGGCCATGCATTTTAAGGCATGAGAATTATCAATAACTATGTTTCGAGGACAACCAAATCTTGATAGAATATTCTCCTCCAAAAAACTGATCACTACCGCGTCTGTTGCGTTTCGCGTAGGAATAGCTTCCACCCATTTAGTAAAATAGTTTGTACTGGTCAGAATCCATTTATGTTGAGCACTTGAGTGTGGATGAATTTCTCAAATAAAATCAAGACCCCATTGCTGAAATGGATCTTTAGTTTTAACTAGAACTAAAGGTAATGCCAGAATTGTTTGCTTGCCTGTGAACAACTAACAAGGATTACAAGTTCTGACTTTAGTATTTACATCAGTGAATAATTTCAGCCAATAATATCCATGTCTTAATATTTTATAATACATTTCTCTCCAAGTTTGATTTCCTCCACACACTCCTTCGTGGAATTCATTTATAACTTTTTCTGTTTTAGATTCTACTAAATAGCTCAGTAAGAAACCCAGGGGATCCTTCCAATATAATTGACCATCTACGATACACTATTTTATTGCGTGTAAATTCAATGTCCTAGATATATATGGGGTTATGTCATTGTGGCATTGAAGGGCCAGTAAATAAGAAACAATGTCACTATACCAAACTGAAGAAGATAGTTTTTCTAGAATTTCAGTTGCGGGTATAGTGACATCGTGTTCGTCTATCTCTAAAAAACCTTCGTTCTCTTGCAAATGATTTATTCCGAGTTATTTTATATTTGATTCAGCCAACAATTTAGCTAATCCCTGACCTTTAATAATTTTGGTCAATTTAACTTCCAGGTCCAACTCATGAATTTTGGCTAACCATCTGCCTCTCCTTCCATCGCTATCGGGTTGAACCAATATATCCTTAACAAAACTGGTGGGTAAATAAGCAATAATATTTTAATGTAGTACATAGGTTGTGAAAGCTTTGAGGGATTTCACCATTGCGTAATATTTCTTTTCCAATATATCATATTTTACCTCAACATCTCTAAGAATTTTACTAAAGAACGCAATTGGCTGCTCAAAACCCTCATCATTCTTCTGTAATAATACAACTGCAATAGTATGCTCAGAAGCAAATGAAAAAATTAAAATTTCTTTCAAATGATCAGGACTTGCCAGTACTAGTGCTTCACCTATGACCTTCTTAATACGTTTATAATAACTCCTTGGCCTCGCTTGTCCACTTGAGCTCGTCATATTTCTTAAGCATATCTGTAATCAATTTTACAATTTCAACGAATATCAGGTTAAATCTTCTCAAAAAAATAATTTTTCCTAAAAAAAACTAAATTTCTTTTCTATTCCTAGGAATATTAATAGTATCTATAGCTTCAATCCTTTTTGGATCAATTTTAATTCCATCCCTAGACACTATGTGGCCTAAGAGTTTACCTTCTTGCATTGCAAAATGAGATTTTTGGGGGTTCAAAGACAAACAAAATTTGCAACATTTTTCAAAAGTCTGCTTGAGGTGTACTAAATGTTCTACATTAGATTTAGAAAACACCTTTATATCATCAAGATAAATAACAAAAAACTTGTCTCTTTCACTGACAAAGACGATGTTCATAGCTCGTTGGAAAGTTGATCCTGCATTCATTAAACCGAAGGGCATTTTATCATACATAAAGGTACCCCATGGGGTGGTGAATGTGGTTTTATCTTTATCATCCTCATGGATTGCAATTTGATTATAGTCTAAAAATACATCAATCATAGACATTCTATTAGCTCCTACTACTTTCTCTAAAACATGATCCATTTTAGGCAATGGATAATTGTCTTTGAGTGATGATCTGTTTAAATTTTTGAAGTCTACGCACAGTCTAATTTCACAATTTTTCTTTCTTACCATAACTAAATTATCTACCCACTCGGTGTATCTGAGTGGGAAAATGATCTTGGAATCCATAACTTTATTTACTTCTTTTTATATCACAGGAAGTAATATAGGATTTATTTGTCTGAGTTTCTTCTTGAATGGTTTGACACCTTGCTTTAGAGGAATTTTTTGTTCCATTATGGTGGTATCATAAGTTCTTAATTCATCATAGGACCAAGAAAAAACATCTTTATATTGTTTGAGCAACTCAAAATATTTACTTTTTATTTCAGGAGGAAGGTACTTAGATAATTTTACCAACCTAGGATTTTCTTTGGTGCCTATATGACAATCTTCAACTTCTTTTGGCTGAGGTTGTAAAGTAGAATTCAAAGGAATGTTGTCATAATTGAATAACCTCTCTCAGGGGGTATGACCTTTGGGGATCTGATTATTTTTCAAAATAAGCATACGATGATTAACAATGTTATTTTGAAATTCTTGAGGATCTTCCCCTTCCTGCATAATCCAAGCGAGATCGTTCTGATTTTCTTGGTCGATATGTGTTTCGGCAAAGTCATCCACCATTTCTAAAAAATTACTGATTTGTTCATCATCCTAAAAAACTTGCCAATGTTGAATATTATTCGGTATGGAAGGTCTATGTCTCATGTCTATATGGTATTTAAGTTTGAAATCCATAGGAGGCACAAATGTTCAGGCCGCTTTGGCCAATGAATCTTCCTATTGATTTTCTATTCTGGGGATGTAATGAACATTAAATGATGATAAAAAATTCTCGATCAGATCCCAGGAACAATTTATATAAGATCTCAACCTTGGGTGCTTATCCTAGTATTGACGATTAATTTGTTTTATGATTAGTTCCGCATCGCCATAAACTTCTATGTTCTTAATTTTTAATTTCCTGGCAGCTATTAATCCTAAGACCAAGGCTTCGTATTCACATACATTATTGGTATAATCTATGTCGCACTGTAACCTATAAGAAAAAGGAATAATAAACTCATCATAGGGTTCCAAAAACAACACTCCATCTCCTACTCCTTCACAAGATGAAGCAGCATCAAAATACATTTTCCAAACTCCAGTACTACATACATCTTTATTTGTAGATTTTATTTTTTTTCTTTTTCTATACAATTTTCTTCTATACATTCATTTAAATAATCATCAATGGATAAAATACAATTTCCTAAATCATGATCTGCAATATAAACATGAAAGTTATTTGGGTTCAGCGGATTACTTACTATAAACACCAACCTTGTTTCTCTGTACAAGTGAGTGAACTGTCCACCAAAGATCAGGATTGTGGCGTATGCCATGTCGAGTTGGAGGGATCCTCCAAGTTTGGCACCCCAAGACTTGGTTAACAACATGCCATACTTCGAAGGTATATCAACAACAACCACATCCATCATAACACTTTTTACAGGAATCTGTGCAAGGTTAACTACTAAATATTTTATCGTACCCACACATTTAACCTTTCTTGAATCAAAAGAATACAAATCTCCATATGGTCGAGTGATTTTGAGACCAAGTCTATCAATAATAGCTTTGGGCATCACATTGTGACAAGCTCTAGAATCCAACCGGGGATGATTTTAAGCATGGAACTTTGTTTTAAAATGTAGAAAAATTGGTGATTCTTACTAATCCTTCATATGCCAACTATAAATGTTTGGCGATATTTTTGTAAAAATATTCAAATTTATAAGGATTTTATATAGTTTTTATAATTTTTTGGCAATTTTTAAGGTAAAATAATTTTATCCTATAGAATTTGGGCGAATCATTTTTTAAATAGTGAATTTCAGTTTTGGAAAAACCATGGAAAAATTAGCCCATGAACGAAATTTAGCCCCTAAAATCATCCATGAATCCAACATGCAATTATGTAGCAGGTGATCATGCACAGTTAGTGTAATATAGAAAGGAGAGACAATATCTTTGGCACCTTCAAAATGTGGACCAAAAATTATATTAGGCTTACCATCTTCTAAATTTATAATGTCAGTCTGACTTTCATTATCTGAAAAATTAATCATTTTAGCAATTTTCTTTCTATATATAGGATTTTTTTCCAGTTCAACCAGAGGTACATGGATTTTGATTTTGTTAATTTCATTTTCTAGACTGAAATTTCCCGTTGTCTTATCAACTTCTCTGGTTTGGATTTCTATCTCCTTTTTTCTAATTTACTAGTTTGTGTTGCTTTTGTTTCAGCTATTTTTGTTTGCACTACGGGAATTTTCGTTGTTCTTGTACTAACAACTGGTCTTTCTGTTGCCTTAGTCTTGGTAGACTGTGTGTCAACAGCCTTGGTTTTAACAGTTTGTCTATCAATATATTTTGGATTTGTCTCTTCTGTTTCCCCTCTCGGTAAGATTTTTTTTGGTGGGGAAGTTGTGACATTTCTTATTCTAGGCCTTAGATTATATTTATATTGGAGCTCGGCCATTATATTATCAACGATTCATTGATAAGAAGAATCATCTGTAATATTCATACTCTCATCGTTATTAAAACAACCTTCTGTGTTTAGATATTTTTCATAATCTTGTCTCGTCAAATAAAGTTCCTCACAATCATAGCCCAGATTATTGATATATTCCTCAAACTCTTCAAAATTTTGCATGTCTTCTCCTCCTATAAAATTTTCATTCTTAAAGGGGACTTGAATCTTTTGTTCTTCATTCTTAATTTGTCATTGTTGTATTTGAGGGTTAGAATTCCTTTTGAAATCCTTTCTAGGGAACTGATCATTTTTTGATTTGTCCAATTCCATTCTCGATATTTTATTCAACAATTCTTTGATTATTTTATCCATATCGTCCATCTTATCTTCCGAGTATATTCCAACTCTGGAGGGTCCTTCTTGCTCCCTAAATCACATGGTTTCTTCATTTCCCGTTTCAAATTTAACTTTTAACTTTCCTGATGCCATCATGTTCGATTCAATTTCTACAGTGTCATCCTTCATTTTAGTGAGATCAAAAAATCTCCTTTCTCTTAATAATAGAGCGAAATCTGGATCAAAATCCCCAACAAAAGTTACTTTTGTTGTATTTTGGGAAGGTTTAACCTCAGCTGGAATCTTATTATATAGTTTATTAAATGTTTGAGTAAATTCAAGAACTGATTCTGAATTTTTCTTTCTCAAAGCTCCAAACTTGGTTAGATAATAAAGATGATCTTTCCTTTCTCCCCATTTTATGATAAAATAATTTTTAAACTCATCATATGATCCTATGGATCATGCCGGTAGTCCTCAGAACTAGGTTCTCACCTATCCTTCAAAAGTTTGAACTAGGAGTATTGAATAAACATCCTCGTGTTCAAGACCTAGTATGTCATCAAATTGATCAAAGAAATTAATGTGTTCATCCGTTAAATCTCTGTCTTATGTGAATTTCAACAGTTTTTCATATAATTTTCAGGTCAATCATGGAGAGGGACTGGGAGGACTAAAGGAGAATACCTAGAAGCTACCTTAGCAAATATTCTGGGGGGTGGGGGTGGTACTTGACCACCTCCTCATCCTCCTCCATCACCACCAACAAAACCACCTCCTTCGACCGCAACCATTGATAATTTAGAGGGTGAAACTTGGAGATTATAGAGAAGACTTTTAAATATGCGTGGTGACCTTTCAGTTATGTATGGGTAAACATGAAAAGTTTCGGAGAACTGACTGTTGGGGGACGAGAAATTTGAAAAATAGGGAACTGGAAAATGAGGACTGGTTTCTTCGGACTCACAGGATGTGTACATAGGCGAACCAACAAGAATCGAGTCGAGGTATAAAGTATATTATTATGAACTTTGAGAGTTTGTAAGCTGAACTTCGGGAGCTGATGAAATGTCAATCGAAGCGGGAAGTGAGGTATATATTTTACCTGTATTGGTAAAGGGGACAATTGCAAAAGTCTCGACTTTAAACTCTGGTAAAACCAACTCAGTTTATAGGGTTTCGATTTTGTTGATGGATGTTTCTCTGAAAAGGAGTTAGGTGGAACTTTCTTGCGAAGATAACCACTCAAGTAGACCCTTAGTATTTGACTATGTGGATTTGGGTTGATAAATCTTACTATTGATGAAGTAGTTTGTTTAAGGTATCTTCTTGGTTTCAAAAGTTTTTCAGGGTTGGATACAGGCGAGGGTTTCTTATCGTCTGGATTATTTTTGGTATTTTTTTGATTAAATTCCAGTTTATTAGTTGTGGAGTCACCAAGTGAAATATAAAACTTACCCTTATAATGTATTCAATATTTGTTCACTATCGAAGAAAGAAACTTTACCAATGTCGTTCTTCCCAGGGAAAAATAACTTTGTTTCTTCGTTCCCCGACAATGGCACCAAAAATATGTTGTTCCTAAGTTTATACTTAAGGCTTCAAAGTATAATGTCAAGGAATCCTAAAAATAAAGAGAGTTTTTAATATGAAAAGAAAATCAATTCTTTAGGGAAAGAGGCTATGGCTGATTTCTCAACTGTCTTTGCCTAGCTTTTGAACGTTCCTGGATGCTTATGTCTTGTTCAATCACTGCCCATGAATGTTCAAGTTCAAACCAGGTGTTAGTGGTCTCTAAGATGACATTAAGCAATTTTAAAGTAATGATGGTCTGATTTGTGATACCGGGATCAATATTAGGTTGTCTTGCAACAGGTACAGTCATGGAGAAAATAAATTTAAAAGATCTGTTTTTTTTTATGTTTTCTTTTTCTATTTTTGATTATATGAGAAAAGTTCCTAAAGTTGAATTAATGGTATAATAGTTTAGAGGCCATTTTTTGTGTCTGAGTCAAATTTGAAAATAATGAAAAGAAAACATAAATCTGTTTAAACAAAGTGAGGAAACGATCACAGAAGAATCTCACTCTTCTACACTAGAAGAAAATAGATGAGAAACCTTTAATGAAGCATAAAATATAGTAATCTAAATAACTCACAGGTCTTGTATCTGCTAATAGAAAACACAGAGGAAAATTTGTAAACAATCAGACAACTAAATGAAACATATACCGACAGTAGATGTTGTACTAAGTTATGATTAGGCATTCATTAAATAAACATGAATAAATATGATGGAATATAAAAGACCAAAAGAACACATTACTCAAGAGTGACAAAATATGGATTCTATGGTCTGTACTTGTATTAATTCTCGAAAATGAGAGATTTATCTATCACAATTGGCAAAAATACAACCTTTAATTAGTCGTTTGAAACTATATTTATACAAAAGGTTACCAACCCTAGATGATTGGCATTCTCCCTACTCCTAGATAGTAATGGTTACAAAATAAAAACTTGAACAGTTTCACTTGGTTCCTTTCTATCCCTCTCTCATACCAGTAGAACGGGCATGCATGTGTTACCTCATTAATTCTTTGAAGTAATTCCTTCACCTGGCTCGAGACACTCGATGCACCTACTTAGAAATTGTACTAATATTCTTGAAGCCTCTATCACATCCTTTGCCTAAAAAAGATACATATTTCTTTGTAATTTAGACAACCTGTCTTCAATCCTTTTATCTTCAAAGTTTATTGACTGCAACTATAAATTTGGCTTTACCAGCCATCTATCCATTTGAGCGATGTCAACCTGTTTCAACTGTGAAATTTCAATATGAGCTTCATTTAAGCTTTCTTTGATGTCAAGTTGATGCTTTATAAAATTGATTTGTCCTAGTAATCCAGAACAATCGTCCTTTCCAATGCCTAGTGATTTTTGTCTAGCAAATTAAAATTCTCTTCACAATCATCCTTTATTTCTTTGGCCATTTTTTTACTCTCAGCTATATATTTGGCTTCCCATGTATTTAGTATTATATCACTCCTTATTTTTTATGTGACAATCAATCTGGGAGTTATTGGTACCTCTTCTCTAGTCGAAGACACAACTGCTTTTTGAAAGGTGGTCCGGGCAGCAGTAGCCTCTTTTTCTATGAAACCAATATTATCTAATGATTGATATATCTCTCAAAAATAATATTGGATGATCCCTACCTTAGAAAACATGATTTGTTGTGATGCTTCTACTTATGATGCGCTTCCAGTACTTGGGCTTGAAACACTGCTATATTTACAACCTTGCTTTCAGTGGAAATTAATATAGCTTGCAACTGCCCTGCTAATTCTTCTTGTTGGATGACCTTCCCTTGACTTGCTTGAGTAGTCTTTTGTATCTCTTCAAGATCAGAATTAAGTTGTTGAATTTCTCATCTGTCATTGGCTCTTTCCTGTTCGAGTCCTTTGCTGACCTCATTTTTTATATTATTCTCTATATTCCTTATTTGATCTTGCAGATGAGTTATTGTCTAATTCCTCTACCTCATTTTTTATTTTAGATTATCAATTGAGAATAATTTGGTCATTGCAAAAGCTCCCAAAGAGCCTTCCACCTCTGTAGAAAAATATTCTTCTTCTAGATTTTGTCCATCCAAAAGTACTTTGTGACTTTTTACCATTGCACCCTCTCTCATGTGCATTTCTTTCTTCACCATGAATTTTATTTTCTTACTGAAAAATAACTTAGTGGGAGGTATCTCCTCAATAGGGAAAGGCGTGAAATCTCTTATGAACATTGCCTCTGTATTAGGGTTTCCTCTGGTGAACTGTAATGGTGTGACAACCTCAATGGGGTTACTGATTTCTGTGGATAATTATTTCTTGTCTTCTTCAGTAGTTGATTTCTTAGGTGAAGATGGTGGTCTATCTTCTCCTTTCTTTATTATTGTCTCTTCTTGATCTTTTCCCTGGTTGTCTAATATCTCTCTCTCTGGTATATTTCTTTTCTGAGTGGAGACCTTAGATTTCTCGGGGTTTTCTAGGGTTTCTTGTTTGGTAGAGCTTCCAGCTTCTAGATTTTGGGTATTTGTTTGTTGTGTATCTGTAGATTTTAGGATTTTCCCTTGTAATACTTTGGGTAGGCCACTTCCTCAATGTTTTTGGAAATTGTAAAACTCAACCATTTCACCAAGTAGTATAGCTCGAACTCAACTCAGAATTTCTTGGTAAGATATTACCCCTCATAACATTTCATCCTAAGGGGACTCTTTATGTTCATACCTTTTAAGATTGCAACTGGCCATATGGTTTCCTATGACCTTTTGTGGGTCACGCTTCTTGAATTCAGTGTTAACTAGTTTTATTTCTTCTAATTCTGCAGTCTCCACCTTGGAGTGACTGAAATAGAATAAAGAAAATGAACCAATAGACAAAGGAAAATATGGCCATACCTTTTTCTGCATGTCTTTGATCTCTTTTCTAATCCCATCGAGTACAATTTGTCATGCAACTTCAGGGCACACCAATCTATCTGGTAAAAATTGTGGTAATGCATATGGAGGGACTGAGAAACCAAAAAATCTGATATAAGAGAAGTGTTCCTCTATGTACCAGTCTGCCACCTTACCCGGTTTAACGATAACCTTGTCTGAAATTATTTCCAGTGGGTGACCAAATATAAAAATATGCATCGACACCACTACCCAATTACAGATTTCATAAAAGAAATATTTTTCCTTGTCTTCTCAGATCTTTGAATGGTAATCATGAATTGGTTCTACACTCTCTACAGTCCAACTCTAGCTCATCAGTGGAAAAGGCATCATGAAACATATAGCATCCATAATATAAGATGACATAAATAATGAAGTTGGTTTCCCTTTGGTTTTCTTTGTTTGGTATTCTAAGATTTCGCTAGCCAGATTATCCGACAATATCTTTGCCCAGTCAAAAGAAAATCCTTCCGCCACCCAATGTATAATGGGAAGCCATGGTAGAAAAAAATGGGTTGTGTTCTCTTTTCCATAAATTATGCACATCATCATGGCTATATACATGAATTGTGGTTCAGGCGATGAGATTGAATATACGTCGTGAGATTCAGCTATGAACTTTTTGGGGTGTGAACACCAGTCTTTTATCAGTTCGGAAATACTCTTTCCATACTGATCACACTCCTTATTATTAAAATTCACTAGAAAACTGGTGTTATAAATGAAGTTTGATGTTGTAGACAATTTATACATGACCTGTATGTGTTTCAGTCGAAATGATCCAACAATTACCTTCTGAGAGTTGAATATCATTCTAGTTGGGATATCTACATGATCCAACAATTACCTTCTGAGAGTTGATAATCTTATATTTGGTAGATAAGTTACCCTTTTCATTGTCGCTTGAATCATCAAGGCAATTTACCACTTCATATTGTATGTTGTTGAACACGTGTGTCTAGGTTTTAACTATGTTTATACTTCTGGGAGAAGTATCATAAATATCGTCTATGTTCTGGCTAGAACTTTCACCAACTTCTTTAGGCGCTTTTCATGGAGCCATGGTATCAAATTCAGAGTTCATTTACTGTTTACAGAGAATGAGAATGCATAAAACTAGTTATTTCGCTAAGCCAGCTCTAAGAAACCAAGAAAGTGATTCATAGCTAAAAAATTTCTTTTCCTTAAATGCATAAACCATGTGTATACCTTCACTGAAAACGTGTTTAATTCCTTTAATAAAAAATATTTGGGCATTACAATCTGATCTTATTTGGAATCATTTCCCTAAATCACATATTAATGTCATTTATGGTTGATACCTCAGGAAAAATGTAGAATTTGAATGTATCTGAGATATTATTAAGCAATAGATTAATTAGAGTATAATCCTCATTAGTACATTAATTAATCATACCTATCATTTAATCAGGTTTCGACGTTTCGGGCCTTGGGGATATTTAAAGAAGTTTAAACTAAGACTTACGAAATGTGAAGTTGCGATAGGTTTTAATTAACTATAATCATATTTAAATCTATTAATTAATTGCGATTATTTTTAACATGTCAGTGTTTTGGGTATCGGGACTTCAAAATCCTCTATATGTAAGAGATCCCAAATTGCAAACTCATGACGGGGTTTACTTATCGTTAATCGTTAATGAAGTTGACTTAACATTTAATACTTTCATGAGTTTGGGTATTGGGACTTCGAAGATGCTCAATATTGAACCTTCGTACTTCGCAAAACCCTGACTCCCGAAATTTCGAAAGGAAACCTTTATATATATTGATTCATTAATTAAAAAGGTGGATCCATAATATCCTAAGACATTTAAACCATTGGATTGATCGAAATACTTCATTTCGATGGTGATTATCCAAGTGCATTTTTGTTCTTTTTATTTAAACAAAAATGAAATTTACTTTAGTCTAAGGTTTCAACACCCTCAACCACTTATGGACCAGCTCCCTACCTTATTTGACCTTCATATCTTAGAAAAATCTGAATGGGAGGTTGGTCAAGGACTAGAGGGTGCCCTAAAAGACCCTTGTTCACACCAAGAACCGATTACATTTTTCCTTGAAGAAATGCCATAAATATCAGCCATGGCTGAACTAAGAAACCAAGATATTCATAGTATTGTTATGATGCTTCAATTCTTCCTTGAGAATCAATTTTTGTCTTTGGATCATTCAAGCATCATTGCAATAGGCCATTACACTCACCTCTTGAGGGAATAGGCATTGTTGTTCTTCATCATTTTCCATTTTTTCTTCCATTGTAAGAAGAGATCTCCATTAGGAAACTCAAGATCCCTCCCAAGGAGGAAGAGGGGACTCATAAGTCCTCATTTTTATCTATGGTGTTTTTTCTATTAACATTTTGATCCATTGGTAGAATTATGTTGGTCATTGGTTGTTTTTTATGGTTCTAAGTTTCTCACTCTTTCTAACTTTTATTTTTTATTTGTTTTAGTTTATTTCTTTGTTTCTACATGCGTTTGGCTTATTTAACTGACTCACAAACTTTTGTCTTGTCTAGCAGGCCCAACTAGGCATGCAAGTGTTGTTTTTTTTCTCGCCCAAGTGACAAAATCAACACAACACTTTGCACATTCAATACTTTTGCAACACCGATTCTCACAACCCATGTAATTTGCATTAAAACCAAAGCTTTTATGACAATTTGATTTTATGTGACTTATGAAGAAAGTGCGATGATCATGAATAATGCAAAGTAAATGTCATGTTCTTCTATGAGCTACTTAATGGTTTCTAATTATGATTACGCATCTTACAAAAATAGTTCAAATGTGTGGAAATGGCATCCTAGTAAAAACACATCATGCAGTTAGATTTAAAGAAAATGGAACTCGATAATCTATTATTTATAAGCTTCACCTATGCCAGGTCGATTTAAAAAATAGTCGTATCATAAATATAAGAATAAGACACGAAGATCCCAACCATTTTGCAGTGATACTATCAATTCACTAGCCACAAAGAATAATAATTTCCATTGGTATAACTCCTACAAGTGGTTCTTGAACAAGAGTGATGAAGAAAAGAAAACATACAAACTATGGACCACGAGGCTTATTAATGTTGGTTGTGTACTTGATATTTTCCACTGCAAGGAACTCATATCCTAGTGTGCTTGAAGGTTTGATTCCAGGAAAAAAATGATTAAGTTCACAAAAAAAAGGAAAGAATGCAATGCTACTTACTCCCAAGGTGTTCAACAAAATGCTTCATCTTCCTACTACAAATAAACCTCTCAAGTTTGCAGAAGCAGACACGTTCCTAGCGTCTCAAGAAATGGTGCCAATATTTTGAGATAATTTCTACTATTGTCTACAAACATGCCAACCGACCTTTCAACAATTGACATGAATTTTCCACAAGAGACATACTAGAAATGTTCATGGTTGTTCGCGCATGTAGCTAGGAGGCATTCAAATTCTCACATACCCAGGTCAAAATTCTATGCACTGTACATTACGTTCCGAAGGGAGGCCATGTTTTACTTGGAACAATTGATATGAGATGAACTTTATTTTTAGTTGATAAATTACTTAAGCACTCAAAGTTTGTGTATGCCTACATATCTGGTTTTCATAATTGTCTATTGCAATGTACTTAATAGTCTCCCTATTAAAGTGAATGTAAATATATAGAACGAACTAGTCCAATTATTGCACCCCATGCTATGTAAACATAAAGAACGATTCAATTTTTACATTGTTCAAGACAATTTTGTTAGAAAATTTAGACACATGTTGGTTGGGGAAGATCCTAGAATAATAAATCAAGTGACTATATAATTTCTGTATGAAAAGAGCATTTTCATTTAAGATGAAAATGATACATACATTTGGTTGTATGATTTCCAAGAAAATCTCCTTCTATTCCCTATGTTTTACTTTTATAGATATTTTGTTGTGGAAGTTTGTTGGCAGTATAGAACTTGGTGCATTACATTTGACAAAAAAATAAAAAGATAGTTCATTAAAAATGTCCTTTTCAACTTGGTGATACAATGGTCAAGAATCTGTTCCATCTGAAATAAGTATCAAAAACACTTAGTGAATTTAATCTAATGGAAGAACAACCTCGAAGAGGTTTTGATCCCCATGGTCTATTTTCACAATACTTAAAATCCATAAGATACAATATTATATTCATGATATTTGATGAGTAAACCAATGACAATATCCGTGCAAAAAAGGACATCGGTGGATGCAACGAGAACTTCCAGCAAAAAATAATCTCAAATACGAGAAAACAAAGAAAAGCATGACAAATGGGTAAAAGATGAATCAATGTCCAATCTTCCTCCAATCCCTACGCATGTAATAGCTCCTCCTCTGGAAAAATAATACAACAACAAAATATAAACAAAGAAAAGAGTAATGATTTGTAACGCCCCTAATTTGATGAATGCTTAAAGATTACAAAGTAAAATGAATTAAAGAAAATAATTATGGTTAACTAAGTAATACGTTAACTACAGATCACATTTAATGACCCGAGAAATAAATCTTAAGAAAACACTGAGAAATGATATAAAATGGTTGCGTATGCAGGAGGGGAGAGCTATGAATCCCGAGAAGATAAAACATTAAAGGAAGGGTATGGGACCTGCACAGAGGGTGGTTGGAGGAGTAACTGCATGAGTCGGCGAAGGAGGAATAAGGGAGGGGAGAAGATTGTCGGGAGGGGGATTCGACATGGGAGAGAGGTTTTCTGAAGATTTTTCGGACTTGCTGTGAGCACAGAGTTTTTGACTATGGCTTTTGATCAGGGGAGGCACCGAGTTGCTGGAGGTTTTGGGCACGGAGGGCCAGGATATCCGTAGATATCCAGGAGCTAGGTAGTTTTCCTAGTTGGCAGGGAGGACAATAGTTTTGGGCAGTTATTTTACTGTTTGTGGCAGGGTTGATCTGTGTAGCAGGGAGAAGAAAGGCAGCAGCAAGGCAAAGAGGCAACAAAAATTAGCATCAGATCCAGGTACTTGTTAAGTTATCTATTTATTTCATTCTGCCATGAATTTAGTATTTATTGATAAATCTAAGTTACTCAAGTTGTTGTTATAAAAGTCAATATCATGCTATGAAGTTTTGTTTCAGTTTACTTTCATAAAATGTTTAGAAAACTTAATGATGTTTAGAAATATATGGGCATTACATATGGTATCAGAGCGTCTTAGTTCGAAACCTGGGCCTAAGGGCCAAAACCCGAGTGTTAACTCCAGCCACGCTTAAACTACAAACAAAACATGTTCAGTTTGACCCAATATGACTGATACAGTACCCAAAAATATACTCAGGTAGCATCCCTTCATTATCCAAGCAAATGATCTCATAGATGTATCACAAGCAACTGCTTTAGGGAATATCGCGTAAATGGATTATGTATGGTTACTACAGTTTTAGTCTGAGTATTCAATGGAACACCCTTTAAATTAAGTGGCGGTAAATCAAATAGTTTGAAGGATCACTTCCCACGAAAGGGCCCATTAAAGCAACCCAATAAATCTATTAAGCACGAAAAGAGAGTTGATAATTTAATTGTACTTGAGCAGTACTTGTCAATGAAGTTTTGGGTAAGATAGACACCTAAAATTGACGAAAATGTCGAAAGGAAGCTTCTACTGAAGGCTTGAAACTGGGAAGATTCAATGACTACACGAACCATACTAAATAAAATGAAAAAAGACAATTGGGGGACCTTGAAAAGGCCTATTTCACCTCGAACTTACCTAAATGGGAGAAACTGCCGATGCGCAATCGGAAAAAGGAAATTTAGCAGACTTGTACCGCACAGGAATAGTGTGAACTAATTGCCTGTATCAAGCGTCGATGATTGTAATAATGAACTATAGACCCATGTAAATTTCAACCGTGCCAAGAGAGCAATTTTAACACTACGTAATGTTTTGTGCAACTAATCGATTTTCCCAAAGAAGAGTTGTCTGTTACACGGGAGAACGGATCTGTGCCGTCAGATCTCAGGTGGAATCCCGTCAGCCGTTAGATCTAGAAAAGGTGCACGGGGTTTAAACCCTAGCGTGCATAGGAGGAGTCCCGGAAGAGTCATCGAGAAATCTGAGTCATCGGGATTTTTTTAAGTCTGAGAATCAAGACATTGTGGTTCTCGAAATCCCAAGAATGGATCCTAGCCGTTGATCTCGGCAAGACACGTGTCAGCGTTTTGGGGAGGCGTCGGGATTTTACCATCGAAGATTTTAGGAGTGTAGAACCGTTGCATAATGAAATCACGATTTGCGATTTTTCGATCGGATCGGAGCCGTCCAAACGGTAGT
The DNA here is from genome assembly GCA_009831015.1 of Picea engelmannii. Lineage (NCBI taxonomy): Eukaryota > Viridiplantae > Streptophyta > Pinopsida > Pinales > Pinaceae > Picea > Picea engelmannii. The sequence goes on from ML796557.1 coordinate 170,691, forward strand.
GACGCGTGTCGGAGGATCCTGGAGAGTCGTGAAATCGGGGTTTCTGGAGACGTGAGACTTGTGCAGGTTGAAATCGCGATACGCGATTTCCCGATCGGATCTGGACTGTCCATTGTGCGTGACGCGTGTCAGGAGATCCCGGAGAGTCGTGAAATCGGGGTTTTCGAAGACAAAGAAACCGCGTTGCTGGGAATCGCGATCGACGATATCCCGACAGTGACATAAGCGTGGTGGGACCACTAGAGTCTGAATGTAGGACAGGTGTCCGTCATCCAGGAAGAGTTAGAAAATCCATAGGAAAATCCCCACATAATCACAGTCGTCCATTTGTGGTAAAGGTGGAAACCATCAAAAACCATCGGCGTTTGGCCCATCGGGAAATCGAGAATCCCGGGGACATGATGTTTAAGAACTTTGAATTCACGATCCGCGAAACCCCGATGAGTGGGGGCCAACTGTCATCAAAGCAGAGGAGAAGGACATAGGCGTAGTGGAGGCCAGCTGTTAGCCAACCGGGGAATCGGGATATCGGGATTTTCGAGGGCAAGGAATACTCGCATGATGGAGTCGCGATTCGCGATATCCCGATGGGAGTTATGAACCGTCCATCGGCAAGGACGCGTGGCATGAGATCCTAACGAGTTGGTGTTTGGGGGCATCAGAGTTTTCAAGGGTAAAGAAATTGTGCAACAGGAAATCGCGATCCGCGATTTCCCGACACGGTCGGAGCCGTTCGATTGGAGGGACGCGTGTCAGAGGATCTGAAGGAGTCGAGATTCGGCATTTCGGGTTTCCCGCATACGAAGGAATCACGACCGAAGAAGTCGCGAAATCCTGAAATGCGACGGGTCCCACAACCATAGCGTTTAAGTGGAAGACAAGTGTCACTCCATATCAGGGTTTGGAGCTCAGAAGGTCCAACCTTGCCAAGAGTTAACAACAGGTGGCATCGGAGATCGAGGGATCGGGAATCCTAAGGACGTGCGTGCATTGACATCACAAACGTTGAAACCCCGAATCGCGATAGGGTGATACAAGGCTACGGTCGCAGAGGCGGTCATATGGACCAAGGTATAGTCAGTAAGGGGCCAGCTCATAGAGACTGAGCCCATCGCGAATCGGGGTTTGGAGAGGTAAAGATTTCGCGACAGCAAAAAGTCCGAAACTCCGATGCAGAGCCTGGGATAAGTCATGGTAGGTGTAGAGGCCGTGACGAGGGAAGATAAGGCCTGTGGATTAAGGCATTCGACAATGAATCCCGAAAGGATCTAAAGGGCCTCTTTGGCTCAAATGAGAGGAATTTGAACGATCCTGTATACCCATAAAATTAGACATATTTACACATATAACAAAATTCATATGCACAGACGAATAAAATTATAAATATACATGAATTAAACTAAAAGAAGAATACCAAAATTCGTGCAGAACGGGAATTACAAGCAAATCATTTTGTTCAAAAGAGGAAAATTACCATTCCTTACCATAGCATAAGGAAGGCTTATGCAGATTCTTGACTCAATTAACTCGGCGTTCTTCATGAAGGTACTGAAACTGTGCACAACAGGCGGACTGAATCGTACCTCTTACTATAGCTGAGGGCGAGCTCCGCGAAATGTACAGACAAGGGATTGGTTCCCAACAATTCAAGGAGACTGGAATCCAGGTCCTGGATCTTATCAGGGGCCGCATCAATATATTCTATTTCTGCAAAATGAACTAGTAAAGTGCACAGAACAACGTTGTGGAGGTGAGCCATGGCACGGGGGATTCTGAAAACCTCTGAGCAGAGCAGAGGTAGGTCTGTGGTGGACAAAGACTGATGAGAGGAAAGTCCCAGTGGATGAGAAAGTGGGACAGAGGAATAACGCGTAGAGAGTTGAAAGGTTGACAGGTGTAGAAATTGGGAGTTGGATACGATGGAGCTTATGAAAGCCAGACGAGCACGTGGAACCCATGTGGGCCTGAACCCTTGTAAGTATTTCTAATAATTTATATATATATATATATATAATATAAAGTGTTAAGAATAATTTAAAGTAAGTTAAATAATTTAGTATAAATAATTTATATATAAATAAGATTAAGTAGTATAAAATTAAAGTAAAGATAAATTGAGTTAAATTAGTGTAATAATAATTTTAAAATTAATTATTTTAGTGTAAGGTTAATCTACCTTAAAGTTCGATGTTAACCAAGCTTAGATGCTTCATCCTAACCCAAACCTAGCCAATTCCCCTGATGGAGTAATGTCTGTTTACAGATAAGTAAAGAAAACTTACGCCCAACCCTGTTTCTAAGTTTAAGTAGCACCAATCTGAAACGTCCTGGAACTCACCCTGATAACTTTGGGGTGATGTAGGTTAAGTCATACAAGATGATTAGGGCTCGAAGGGGTCAAGGCAGGGGAGCGTCGTCACGAGCACCACCCACGCCACCCGCACCATCAACACCATCAACACCACCGACACCACCAACACCACCACCACCATCGCCCGAAATAGCCCTCATACTGCGCACGTTGGAAGCCATCAACGAGACTTTGAAAGGGCGCCAACCAACAAGAAATGAAGTGGAACCCCCACCATCTGGAACCGGTAATCCAGAAGCATCAAGGAACTCAAGGGGAGAATTTCCACCTGAAGACATCACGCGAGAGTTGCGAAAGATCAAACTTCCGGAGTTTGCCGGAGGTCGTGCTAGTGAACGTGCAGAAGCATGGTTGGAAGGAATGAAAAGGTGTTTTTCCTTAAGGGACTATGCGTCCAATTCAAAGGCCAAGATTGCAATTTTCCTGTTAAGAGACAGCGCCTTGAACTAATGGGGCAACTTGGAAAAACAGCTACACCTTACCCCAGACACAGTATCTTGGGAACTTTTCGAGGAGAGGTTCCGAAGGAAATATCTACCAGCATACTACGAGGAGAAACAAGTAGGGGCATTTCATGCCTTAATACAAGGAAACATAACTGTAGAATAATATGAGATCAGGTTTATGGAACTGGTCAAATACGTTTCGTATATGGACAATGACCAGCGACAGGCAGAGCGCTTCGTTTATGGATTGAACCCAAAGATAAGAGCTATGGTGTGGATGTGGAAGCCGTCTTCAGTAGCAGAGGCTGTAGAAAATGCGCGTTACGCAAAAGAACACATGAACTTAACAGGGGGTGCAAGATCGACATTTCCGCATCACTCTGGATTTGTAGGAAAGACCCCGAGGACATTTCCTAAGGGAGGGGGCTCAAGGCCACCACCTTATGGTAACAAAGTCATGCCAAGGACAATAGCTGCAGTGATTTCAATGGCAGCTAGTGTAGCACCTCGTTCATCACCCACGATGCAGACAGGTCCACGACCATCTCATGGAATAGCTAGTAGGGGCAGGGGTTCCAGGGGAAGGAACTCATTTCAAAGATAGACACATAACAATGCACAGGTTCAATCTCGTATTTCCTGTTGGAGATGCGAAGGACCCCATTACGAACGACACTGTCCAGAGTTACAATCAGGGTTTGTGCATAGAAGAGGAAAGGCACCAGTGGGGAGGTCAAGTAGCAACCACCAGATTTACGTAGCGGTTAACAACCGCCCGGCCGAACATCAATCCACAGTAGTAGAATCCTCAGGTACGCTAAATCATGTCAATGTTAAGATTTTGTTTGATTCTGGTGCAACAGATAGTTTCATTTCACCATCTACATTAGAAAGGAGTGGGTTGGCATCCTACGAGCATGATGACTTTAAACAAGTCGAGATGGCTTCGGGGGAAAAACAAGCTGTAGGACCTAGTGTCGATAATTGTATAGTAAACCTAGGAGTGTGCACTACCAAGTTGAAGGTATATGTCACTGCTTTTGGGGCATATGACCTAATCATTGGAATGGATTGGTTAGCAGCTCATCAAGCTTTGGTATATTGTTTCGCAAAGAGGGTGTTGTCTATTGATGATGAAGGAAGACCAATAGAGATCCAGGGTGTACAGAGAAAAGTGTCATTACACTTTATATCAACTATGAAGGTCAAGCGATGCTTGAGACAAGGGTGTCGACTTTATGTAGTAGAGGCAGTGAAAGACAGGAAGGGACCCTCATTAGATCAGTATCCGGTCTTGTCAGAATTTCAAGATGTTTTCCCGAACGAGTTATCAGGGTTACCTCCGGAAAGGGAGCTTGATTTTACTATTGAAGTAAAGCCTGGTGCAGAACCAATATCCAAGACTCTGTATCGTATGACGGCGCCAGAACTTTGTGAATTGCAAATGCAGTTGAAGGAGTTACTAGAATTAGGGCTAGTAAGGCCCAGTGTCTCATCTTGGGGCGCACCGGTAATTTTTGTAAAGAAGAAGGATGGATCCTTACGACTGTGTATAGACTACAGGGACTTGAATCGTGCTACAGTGAAAAATAGGTACCCAATGCCGCGAATAGATGACCTCTTCGATCAGATGAAGGGA
>ML796557.1:178100-193606 GCA_009831015.1 Picea engelmannii
CCATTGTAGGGTGTTGACCCTAGTTCTATTGGGAGGGGTGGAGGCATTTCCCACCGTGTATCCTCCATTGTAGGGTGGGCCATCGTAGGGGTGGACCCTAGATCCGATTAGGAGGGGTGGAGGCATTTCCCACCGTGTATCCTTCGAAACCTGAAGTCCTGGGAGGACAGTGCTGGTTCACGCTCCCCAAGATGTGTGATGAGGACTGTCAGTTGCCTGCTAGGGAAGCTTGGTCGAGATAGCGACACTTCCACTTACGGGTTCTATTTGGAGTTAGGTTAGTATAGCTGACGCTCCAAGATAGTCTAGCAGAGGACGGATAGGAATGGAGTTGGAAGTAGGTTAGGGAGGAAGGATGAGTAGAATAGTTGAGACTTTATGGAGATCTGTCATGTGGTGGAATTTGATGAAGAAAAATGTGTATATATGAATATTCATTATGATGTAACTAAACCACAGTTATTTAAAATAAATTATTGAACCGGATAATTGTGATTGAATAATTTCTCAAACAATTGATGATTGTTGTCTTTTATAAAAGACTAGTCTTGCTGACTGGATTGAATGCGTACATAAATTACTAAAGGATGACAGTTTGATTATTAGTACATGCATGAGATTTGCATGTACTAGCTACACATGCATTTCTTGTACATATACACTAGTATGTATGAACTTCCTTGACTTAGTTATTGATAAGTGTCAGTCACTTGTTGTGAATGTGTGAACCATGCTCTTTCCCTTTGTACCATCAGATACCTTAACTTCGGGATGAAGTTTCTTGAAGGGTGGGTGTATGTAACGCACCTAATTTGATGAATGCTTAAATATTACAAAGTAAAATGAATTAAAGAAAATAATTATGGTTAACTAAGTAATACGTTAACTACAAATCACATTTAATGACCCGAGAAATAAATCTTAAGAAAACACTGAGAAATGATATAAAATGGTTGTGTATGCAGGAGGGGAGAGCTATGAATCCCGAGAAGATAAAACATTAAAGGAAGGGTATGGGACCTGCACGGAGGGTGGTTGGAGGAGTAACTGCATGAGTCGACGAAGGAGGAATAAGGGAGGGGAGAAGATTGTTGGGAGGGGGATTCGACATGGGAGAGAGGTTTTCTGGGGATTTTTCAGACTTGTTGTGAGCACAGAGTTTTTGACTATGGATTTTGATCAGGGGAGGCACCGATTTGTTGGAGGTTTTGGGCACGAAGGGCCAGGATATCCGTAGATATCCTGAGCTAGGTAGTTTTCCTAGTTGGCAGGGAGGACAATAGTTTTGGGCAGTTATTTTCCCCGTTTGTGGCAGGGTTGATCTGTGTAGCAGGGAGAAGAAAGGCAACAGCAAGGAAAAGAGGCAACAAAAATTAGCATCAGATCCAGGTACTTGTTAAGTTATGTATTTATTTCATTCTGCCATGAATTTAGTATTTATTGATAAATCTAAGTTACTGAAGTTGTTGTTATAAAAGTCAATATCATGCTATGAAGTTTTGTTTCAGTTTACTTTCATAAAATGTTTAGGAAACTTAATGATGTTTAGAAATATATGGGCATTACATGATTCATGCACTAGAGGTGATGATAGAGAGAAACCATGCCATGTCAATATTGAACATGGAAATTCAGTCACATAGCAAAAAAGGAAATGAACCTCAAACATAGACAATTCCTCAGATTCAAGAAGCTTAGGAAGTCAAGGATATGTTGATGATATACATCTCGATAGTATAGAGCTACATGAGTGGGTATCCCATAGAATTGCAGAGGGGAGTTCTTACTAAGGTGACAATGCTGGGATCTTTTGTAGTTACACAATATTTTGGGTACTCATGGTGGGATTTGCAGAAGTAAAAATCATGTGATAAAACACCCAAAAAGTGCACCCAACTATTCCTAATTTTCTTGCCAAGTGTGTCTAGTTGCACCTAAGTGATAATGAGGTTAACTCCAATGGATATGGTACATTCATTCCCTTTTATCCACACATTTACCTCATGCACTAAAGGAATCCCAACTCATATAAAGGAAACATGGAATGGTTTATTAGTTTTTCCATTGATCAAGTAAGATAAATTTGGCATTGTAATGTTTTTTGGAAATCCTTTGCACCCACCTAGGGTGTTCACCTACTACCTAGGTAGAGACCTTACATCTTCCCACACTAACCTTCTTACCATTTCATAAATTTCCAATGAACACTTGTCCAAGCACCCCGAGCTTATACTTCCTTAATTCTCATATATTTCTTTAATACTACCACAACGCTTCTTTCCTTTCCAACCTATTTTACTCTTCATGTCTAACTTTATATATGAAAAAGTGCCCATGCATTTGAATCTTGCTTAAGTGGGAAATCCTATGTTTAAATATCTTCTTCACTTCTATCTCTACCATATCTATAATCAATATGGGGATCTATATGGTGCAACTCTATTAATATAATATTCACAAATCATATAAGATTTTAACTAAATGATGTGGAAAAATGGATGGTGAGATCTAACGTGGTGAGGCAGCTCCAGTCTATAAACGAAAATATGTATTATGAAGTACCATGAACAATCCTTCCAACTACTACAACAAAGTAGTACACATTTTGTTCAAAGGCTTGAATTACAGTCTACCCAACTTAAGTAATACCAAATCACCAAATTTAAACATATCTAATATGTCTTTCCATCCCTCAATGAACCCCAAGGATAATGGGTTTTTCCCATAATATCCTTCCAAAATTGTGTGGCATGCTAATAGTGTTTTTTGCATTTGTCAATTCTAATGAATTGAGGTCTATTATATAAATGTATTGCATGGTGTAAAAAAATTGGGTTGCATCCAACAACTCTATCCAGTTAGCTTGGTATGAAAAAATAAAATTCCTTAGGAAATCCTCCAAAAGGGAATTAATATGTTATTCCTCCCCGTTAGTCTCCAAATGATAACTTGATCTCACCAGTGGCTTGGTTCCAGCAAGCTTGAACAACTCTATCGAAAACCACCCTATGAACCATGTGTCTCTATTTGAATCAATGCTCAATTGGGAGACCCTGGTACTTCAAAACATTCTTCAATAAGATCTTTTCAACTTTTCTTGCTACATAATGTGCCTTTTGTGGTAGAATTTTTCATACTTGGAAAATTGGGCAATGACTACCAAAACCCCATTATACCTTTGTGAAACCAAAAATTGAGTGGTGACGTCGATAAACACTTTTTCCTAAGGTATATTTGGAGCAAACAAGGGTTAGAGTGGACCAACATAAATTTTGGTGTCTTCCTTTTCTTTTTCACACATAAGACAAATATAAACATATTCTCCCATGTATTTCATCATACATCCCAATAATAACCTTATTATAAAAATCTCATTGTCCTTCATTGTTATAGGTGTTCTAAGAGAAGTGAATCATGACACTCCATAAAGAGTTTCTTTTGAATATTATATGACTTAGGAACATAGATTTCATCACAAAAGTAAAAAAATTCACTGTCCATCCAAAAATTCATTGTTTTTCCCTCCTTCACCTATTTCATGATATTCAAATCTATGCGATCCTTGTGCAATCCCTCTTTGATATTCTCTTGCAATTTTGTTAAAAGCTACACTCGAATTCCCATGGGAACTGACAACTCATCATCCTCTAAGGCTACAAGTGGTGCCTTCCTACTCAAGGCATCATTTCTACATTAAACCTACCTATTTAATGCTCAATGATCATGTCAAACACTTCCAAGAAAAATTGTCGTGATTCCTTCTTAGGTTAAAAATTTGGTCGAGTGGAAAAGTGACTTGTTTCCACATTACATGTCTCCACAAAAAATGTTTTTTCTAACTAGTATTGCATCCATACGTGTAGGCAAGGTACAATTATAGTCTTGTCTGTCTCATGGAAAAAGTACCTCCATTCACAATCGTATAACTTTTGTCTCTCATAAGACCCTCGATGACCATACTATAACCAAATATCTCCAATGGAAAATTTTGAAGCATCTATTTACACTTCAAGTGACTAATCAATTTCAACACTAGTGCCAACTCATGTATGCACTTTGGTGCTCATAATGCTACCTGGCACTTCTCTATCCAATTGTATGGTTTATTCTTCTTCAAAAAATCACTAAATTGCACTAAAATCTTATAATGGCATTCAACAAATATGTGGTAGTACTTAGAAAAACCAAGGTAACTCCTTACCTCATAAACTGTTCTTGGTTCCTCCGAAATGTCAATTACCCTTGTTTTTACAAGATCCAAGTAAATTCATCCTTTTCCAATCTCAAGTCCCAAGAATGGAATTATATTATATGCAAAAACACACTTGGACTTATTAAATTACAAATGATTATTACTTAGTGCCTCAAGAATTTTTCCAAATGCCTCCTATGGTCTTCCATTTTCTTAGTGAATTCTACTATATCATGTAGGTAGAAAACCACTAACTTGTCCAAGAATTTTTTAAACATGTCATTCATGAAGGTGAGAAAGGAAGCTAGAGCATTGCACAATATTAAAGGCATAGAGGAAATTAAAAATTGCCATAACTTGTCACACATGTTGTCTTCAACTCATATCCTTCAACAATCATTACTTGGTAGTATCCCTTGATAGAATAAGGAGAAAGAATGATAAACCAATAAAATCAAATAACCAACAAAATAGATAAGACAAAGAAGATGGGAGGAATAGGCACCAAGATAAATCAAATAATATGCAAATCAATGATACAATAATATTTCAACTCAAGGTAATGAACCCACAAGCATATCATAACTAAACAATTGTTAAGGTACACTTAGGACTTAGGATTATTTCTAAAAAAGACCCATTTAATCTTAAATCCATACAAATATATCAAATTAGCAACAAAAACCACTAGAAAGGATGATAACATATCCACTACTTCAATTTTTAACTCATGGTCTAAAATCTCATAAGTGTCTATAAATATCTTTTTGAGAAACTTCCAAAAGTGGATGTGGAAACGAAGTCTAGAAAACACATTGTGTAACAAATTAGTTAGATAACCTGTAGGTGTTAAATGAAGTGAACCAAAAGATGATGAGAGAAAATCATAATGAGAAGTGAATTGGCTACATGTCCAACACATCCCAAATAATGAAAATTCCTAACAATCTTGAATGTGCCAAGCACAAATGCAGAAGAAACAACTGACCTCTGCTAGATCCAAAGATCATCCTGGTGAAATCCAAAGACTATCAAGTGGAAAAAAAAGTTTTAAAAATGTTCTCATAAATCGACACACTACAAAACTATTAATAATCTTGTTGACAAAAAAAGTGTCAAAAGGCATCCAAAAACCTATATCCATAAAAATAATGTGTCCATTAAAATGTTGTGAGTAGTAAACCAGGTGAATCGTTGGTACTATTGCAAATCTAAATTGTACACCAAAATATCGAATTGTCATCAAGGTGTTGAACCTTCAAACCACCATCAAAGTCACAAGGTGACTGAAATCTATCAAATTCCAAAATATGGCAAGTCATCCATTAATCCAATATCCACTAAAACAAAACTAAATCCATCATAAACTGCCAAGTGCTAAAATGTCTTAGAAAAAAACCTCTTAAGGTGAAAATGACTAATCCAAATCCAAATCATCAAATACATAATCAAATATAGAATATAATCATCCTTAATGAATGCATCCACAATCATGAATCCATCATCCATCTACATCAATCCCTCAAAAGATCGATGTCAAAGCCATTGATTATATATCATGTATCTAAATAAATCATCATTATCAAAAACATTGTTCATCATATTGAATGAACTGCAAACCATCAAGGTATCGAGACTTCAAAACTTTAAGTTTGACATATCAATATTATCCCCCCTATCGACTGAAAAGTGATAAGTATAAATAATGAGATATAACCCCCTAAACATGGAAAAGGGTAATCAAACCATCTTCGAGATGAGTCATGAGACTCAAGATTCAACTCATAATATTATATCAAATCCTGAAAAACATTGATGTCCTTAAAATATATAAATATATTCAATTAAGTATGGTTGTACATGTGTATAAATCTGTCGATAAGACTTCTCCAATAAAATTTGTTTCAAAATCCAACGACAATTCCCTAACCATTCAAAATGAATAAGTTTTTGTTGGAGTTTATTTCTCTTCTAACAGATTATGGAGAGGTTATTGGTATTCCCACAAAAAATGTGTGGGTGAAGATCTAAACACTTCAAATTGTCATGGATAAATCATTGAAAATATTTTCACTGTATGGGTTCTTTCTCTGACTGATCATCATGATCATACAAATCTGCAATAATTGTAGCAAAATCATCATCCTCAACTACTACTTAAGCATCCTAAATTGTATCAGCATTTGCATCATCATCATCATTGTGATAATCAACAATATCCTATACTTATTCCTTACCAATTTCCTTAAGCTCTTCCTTCTGATAATCATTGAAAAAGCTTCGACTTACAAAGCAAACATGTTTTCAATAATTAGGAATAAAAAAGTTATCATGAGCCTTTTTGTTCTTTATTTTTCAATAACCTAGGCTCAAGCATGAAGTTCATTCCATTTTTATCATTTTACTTGAACATAAACAATTTGTTGCAACAACCAAGATCACAAGAAGAAACATCATGCATAAGTACACAAGAAGTATCCTGGGAAACCCTTCTGAACAAGGGAATAAAAACCAACCAATCCTTTGCTATATTATTCAAGAGAAATACCTCCACCGCCATAAAAAACTAGTACACAAAAGGCTGCTCACAAACCATAGAAGACTAACGTCGAAGAGAGGTGTGCACTTTTCCCAAGAACAAATACTTGCTGCAATTTGCAAACTCACACTTATGATATGTTTCCTTAATGGGGAATTTACATTTATTTATATTAGACTAAGCCTATTAACAATAGTGTCTATTGGCACAATAGGGATGACCTCAATGACTCACAATATAATTAATAATTACCATATTAATTATATTTTACACTAACTATCTTTCACTTTATGGTGGGGCTGACTTGTACCCTTTACATCACAAATAGGGTTATAGTTAAGTATGACTCTTTTACAATATAGCAAGGGATCACATACACCCACTAGTGTTCAACCACTAGGGGCACATCCATCTATGCTCAACCACAAGGATTTCCACATTTCTATCTCACTGTGTCTCACAAGAGAACTCACTCACTAGTGCTCAACCACTAGGATCACATTCACCTATGCTCATCCATAGGCACGTCCAATTCATCATATCTCTTTCTCACTGCATCTCACAGGAGAATCACACTAACTAGTGCGCATCCACTAGCACCATGATTACTTGTGCTCAGCCACAGGCGCGTCCAACTCAACAGATCTCTTTCTCACTACGGCTCATAGGAGAATCATCTGGAGTATCACAACATCTCAACTCTCTACACAGAGGAGATCAATACATTGTTTCATCTCCATCTCAGAGAGAATGACACTCCCAACTCATGGGCTTCCCCAGACAATGACACATGACATTCCATCTCCGTCTCAGAGAGGAACCACACACCCAGCTCATGGGCTTCCTCACCCCACACAGGTCACAACGTTCCATCTCCGTCTAAGAGAGGAACCACACACCCATATCATGGGCACACCCAAATCATGGGCTCTCTCTCAGGCCGACTCACTTAGTATGTGTCCTAGAGGATGTCTCATGCAGTTGTAATCATCAACACTCCCTCTCATCTAGCGAGGCATTCTCCACCAGGCAAAGTCTCTCATGAAAGTACTCAAAATTTATCTTTTATGTAATCATCAACACTCCCTCTCAGCTAGGGTGGTAATCTTCATGATGTCAGGTCTCTCACATAAGTACTCGAACTTTGTATTGCCAGGTGGTTTGGTGAAGATATGTGTAATCTGCTCATGTGTAGGAAGGTACTACAAGTGTACTTCTTTCCTCTACAACATGTCTCTGATATAATGATATTTTATCTCAATGTGTTTTGATTTCTCATGAAACACGGGATTCTCAGAGAGATTCATAGAGATCTGGTTATCACAATGAATAATAGGATCCATCTCATGATCAAATAAATATTTCAGAATCTTGCGAAGCCACACTGCTTCGTGGAATGCCACACTCAATGCTATATACTCTTCTTCTATAGTAATCAAGGTCACAGAGATATGTTTTCTACTGCACTAGGAAACCATGGAAGACCCCAAGGTAAAATGACACTTGTATGTGCTCCTCTAGTCCACCGCGTTCTCTGACCAATCCACATTGGCATATCCTGCAAACTCAAGTCCACACTAGAGGCATATCTTAGGCCATATCCAACTGTGCCTTGTATATATCTCAATACATTATTTGTTGCTATCCAGTGATTCTCTCTCGGATGACTCATGAATTGACTAGTGTACATGCACTTCATAGCATAAATTGGGTCTGGTGTTAACTAGATACATCAGTTATCCAATCAACTGTGGATCAATCTCATTTGAATCATCATCATCATTCATTTTTTTCAAATCCATAATCATCGGTGTAGGTATGGATTTGCATTCTATCATACTAAACTTCTTTAATATCCCCACTGTATATTTTCCTTGACTTAGGAAAAATCTCATCGATCCTCTGTCATACCTCTTGTCCCAAGAAGTAGTGCATCATACCTAGATCCTTTATCTCGAAATAAAAAGTCAAAGCTTACTTGTATCCAACAACAAGGCTTTCTGAATAAGTCACCAAAATCATGCTCTCGTCACGAACAATGTAATAATATAGGTTTGGAACAACAACACTCTTGTTGAAACCGAAACTCATCAAGAATTCATCCATTTGATGTAGTTTCCAACTCATGGATGGTAGTATGGATGGAAGTGTATCGGACTTACTGGATCAAGTATCTCATCATAGACAACTCCCTTTGTTTGTGGGAATCCTCTGGCTACATATCCCTCTTTGCATTTATCGACACTTCCATTAGTTGCATGCTTGATCTTATAGATCCACTTGGAAGTCACCATATACTTTCCTTATGGTCTCTAAAAAATATCTCATACATCATTATTTAAGATATATTGGTATTCTTCTTTCATGGAAACTTTCCATACTTTTTCACCTGTCGCTTCTCTATGAGAAGAAGGCTTAGAATCAATGATGTGGCTCATGGTTAAAGAGTAGCTCAAAAATCCCTTTTCTCTCTTAGGATGTACCTTGAGGGGATCATATGCTCCTCTGCCTCCTGCAGAGTTTGTCGATCCTAGGCAACCCTTTTATTCCCTACTGCAATATCTCTAGACATATCAATTGGAGCAACTAGATCAACTGGAATATTGTTTGTCTCCCTCTGAACTACTGAAGGGGAAGAAGGTATTTTCTCACTGTCAATCTCCATATGATATTCTCTGGATCTTTGAAAGACCATCTCTTCTTCAAGGACAACATCTCTCAAGGAAAGCATCTATGCTTGTCCCAATATATCTTTGGTCAGGGATGTAGATCTGGAATGTCTTTGAATATTCATTTTTATCCCATAAACGTATCATTTCTCCTTGAAGGGTCGATCTTGTACTTCTTCTCTTTGGGTACATGATAATACATTGGGCACCAAAATATCCTGAATTGTTCAATATCGGGCTTCATTCTGGTGAAGGCCTCTTCAAGAGTTATGTTTTTCAAAATCTGGTGAGGACTCATGTTTTGAACATATATTGTGTCAAGCATGCTTATTCCCACGGGATCATAGAAATATTTTGATCATGCATTATTGCATTGGTTGCCTCAATGATGGTTTTGTTCTTCCTCCTTCTCAAATAGTTTTGAATCCCTCTGGAGTTTGAAGTATAAACATATTCCTTTGTTGTTAACCTTCCTGGAACAAGAAAACACACAAAAGGAAACAAAACAAGAATATCTCCTAAAGGAGAATAATAAGTATGTCTCTAGAATCAAAACAATTCAAGGATTGTTGTCACAACTACAACACCTACATGTAATGTAGAAAACTTTAGAAATGTAGGTTAGAGGAATGATAATTAAAAAAATCAAACCTGGAGTCTTCACTTCTAATGTGTTTTTCCTCTGAATGCACTGAGATCCCTCTAGATCAATGACTTCAGTAAAGGTTCCTTCCTCCTGCAATTACCCTCATGAAAATGATACAAATAATATATACAAGTGCATAACTGAGGGTGTTGATATGATTTATCCAATTGCACCTCATTGATCTCTGTCCTCTGACATCTTCATGAAGAAGGTAGTCACAACCTTTTTTCATCCTGTGATTTTGAAGTTGGCCCTTCAATGTAAGATATTGAGTAGATGATTGGGTTCCTTGTCTTGGCGACATTTTCCTTCCATTCATCAATAACTATCTCTGTTAAAAAAATTGGTATCACCACAATAAGTATTCCTCTGAAGTCTTGTCTTCTAGGAACTTGAATTTGCTTGATCCATCAAACTTATCTTCCATCATAGTTCTATTCATCATATTTTTCGATTCTTCACAAACCTTTGCCAACTGGACTAGAAAACGTAACGACTAGGCTAGGCTAGAAACCTTATGTTTTGTTGGGCTTATTACTGCAAAAAATAAGCCTTTAAAGTCAGCTGAACAAAGGTAGTCTTGAAGGCTTCTTCAAAGAGTTGCAAAAACCCTAAAACCAGAAATCTGCAGAAATTTGTGGAACCCTAGAAACCCTAGGGCCAAAAATCCAAAATTCTTGAAATTTCACTTTGAGAGTTTTTGGAGGTGCAATGAAGGAGGTCGTAAAATCCTCTCCAAATTTCATTCCCAATGTGCAAGTGTGAAGTGTTGAAACACCTAAAAGAAGATGGTCGTACGGTTCTGCAAAAGAGGAGGGATGATTGGTAGAAGCTTGTGCAATGGTTTCTTCAAGACCTATGCTTTGATATCATGTTGATTTTTCAATAAGCTAGGCTCAATCATGAACATCATTCCATTTTTAGCATTTTACTTGAACCATAAACAATTTGTTGCAGCAACCAAGATCAAAAGAAGAACCACCATGCAAAAGTACACAAGAAGTATCATGGGAAATCCTTCTCAACAAGGGAAGAAAACCCAGTCAATCCTTTGCTATCTTATTCAAGAGAAATACCTCCACCACCATAAAAAACTAGCACACAAAAGGGTTCTCACAAGCCCTAGAAGACTAGCGCCCAAGAGAGGTGCACACTTTTCCCAAGAACAAGTACTTTCTGAAATTTCCAAACTCACACTTATGTTATATTTTCTCAATGGGGAATTTACCTTTATTTATATTATACTGAGCCTATTAACAATAGTGTCTATTGGCACAATAGGGCCGACCTCAATGACTCATAATATAATTAATAATTACCATATTAATTATCTTTTACATTAATTATCTTTCACTTTATGGTGGGGCTAATTTGTACCCTTTACATCACAAATAGGGTTACAGGTATGTCTGACTCTTGTACACCATAGCAATGGATCTCACACACCCACTAGTTCTCAACCACTAGGGGCACATCCATCTGTTCTCAGCCATAGGGATTTTCACATCTCTATCTCACTACGTCTCACATGAGAAACTCACTCACTAGTGCTAAACCACTAGGATCACGTTCACCTATTCTCAGACACATGCACGCCCAACTCAACATATATCTTTCTCACTGCACCTCACAGGAGAATCACACTCACTAGTGCTCAACCAGTAGGATCACGTTCACCTATGCTCAACCACAGGAACATCCAACTCAACATATCTCATTCTCACTGCGTCTCATAGGAGAATCATTTGGAGCATCACATCATCTCAACTCTTTGCATAGAGGATACAAATAAATTGTTTCATCTCTATCTCAGAGAGAACGACACACCTAACTCATGGGCTTCCCCAAACAGGGACACACAACATTCCATATTCGTCTCAGAGAGGAGCCACACACCCAGCTCATGGGCTTCCTCACCCCACACAGGGCACAATTTTCCATATCCATCTTAGAGAGGAACCACACACCCATCTCATGGGAAAACCCAACTCATAGGCTCTCTCTCAGGCCAACTCACTTAGTCTATATCCTAGAGGATGTCTCACACAACTGTAATCATCAACATTTGTATCCTAAAAGATATTGATTATGTTTAAATTGTAATTCTTCCCACATATGAACAATTCTAATTTCTTCCTGACATTTATCCACAATTTTTTTTGTCATAGGGACATCCGACTTATCTTTATATTTATAAGTGTCATCATCAGTCAACTGACTATCTGCATTGAATCCATTTTCATCCGTAATGTTCTTTTCTTTGTCAATATGTAATCCAAACAATGGATTATACTCATGCAATATGAAATCACATTATTAGTGTCGAACGAGACTTAATTCATCATATAGTAGTTTGTTTTGAAGTTTGAACATGTCAATCTTCATGTGCATTACTCATAAGCAAGTAAGCATTGTGTTGAGAGTGCACTTATTTATTGCAATTGTAGATTCCATAGATGATTTAATTTATGTGTGGAGTATTGTAAATATTTCTTCAATCCTCACCATTATGAAAAGTGTGGAATATGAAAGATTTGTAAGACTTAAAAAATGTGAAGACCTCTTTTTACAACACATGAGAAGAACACCTAAGAACCCCCTTATTCCATTTCAAACAGGTTGTACAAAAACATGAGTAAAAAATATTTTCTTACAACTTCAAAAACTTATTACAAATGAAAGAGGCTTGTTGTATGATGAATTAGAGAAGTTTATCAAAACTTCAACCGAAAATTGTTTATCCTATTGTTGTTGCCAAAACGTATCTTGTTATTCGTTCCAATGTTGTCCCTGTGTCAATGTTGTCATCAATTTGAATTGTCCTTCAATGATTAGAGTGCTTGTATATTTTGTATTTGTGGCCTTCTTTGTATGAGTGGATCCATTGTTTTAGTGTCAGTATTGCATGAGTACCAAAAAAATGAAATATAACCAAGACAACAAAATACAAATAATTACTAAGGCGCACACATAAATATCTTAAAACCTCCTTATTCAATTTGGGGCCGCTCTATGACAGAAAGACAAATATTCAATTTATTATATATTGTACCCCTTAACTTCAAAAAACAATTTGTGCAAGAACCTTTTGACACAGTTTGTGCAAGAACCTTTTGACACATTTATTTATATAGAAAAGCAAAAAAAAAACCGACACTTATAACTCCTTGAACAAAAAATCATAAAAAAAAATACTCCTTATGATGCCTATTTCACCCTTATGACGCCTTACAAAAGTGGTAATAATAAAATTCTAATGGCATAATGTCCTTATAACACATTTTCTCTTGTGATAAGGACAATATAAAGCTACCCTTTTAACTCCCTTACAAAAAGGCATATAGCTCCTTATAATACCTTTGACAAATTATCCACTATCCTCACTTTTCTTTTGTAATAATTACAATGATATATTAAGAAGTACCCTTTTAACTCCCTTACAAAAAATAATGATATATTAAGAAGTACCCTTTTAACTCCCTTACAAAAAAGTATGATATCTTTCAAAAACATAAAAAAAAATTGGAGGACAAAAATGAAATATTAGGAAGTACCCTTTTAACTCCCTTACAAAAAAAATTATGATATCTTTCAAAACATAAGATAAAAAAATGGTTGAGGACAAAAACTTTGGAGGTAAAACAATCGTTAACCATGTTACAAAGGAGACATATTTTGGCTTATATAAGGAGGAGGCAACTCGAGGGAATCCCAACGACTTTTAACTTATGGTAATAGAAAAACTGATGCACGAGTTCAAGAATATCTTCGCCCAAAAGGTGCTCATCGTTCTTGGAAGGAGACTTCCTCGATCTTCGGTCCAGGAGCAATTGCATTCTCATCGTGAGCTCATTTAATCAAGAGTCCATGTAGATTCCCAGTAAGCTCCAGGAATATAAAAATTCTATGAAGTAATACTACTTAACTGATCTAAAATTATCCACATCATACAGTCTCAAACCCTATGGGCGAAGTCTAAGGAATTAGTTGTCACATTGGCGCTGGAAAATGTCATTTCAGTTGGGCACATGGTTTTGGGTTACGCAAACAGTTCTAGCGCAGGATTCGGCACATGCATCCAATTTCTATACCCCACAAACAGTAACGCAAGTATATGTATCACGCAAACATGCTATCCTATGAAATGTACAATTTTCCAATACGTGCAGAGTTGCTTTCCAAACCAGTCGGTTCATTTCCATTGAGCATGCACTTTCTGGACCTTCTTTGCAAGTTGCGACACAAAAAAAATAGCCTACACGTGAATTGGCCAACTGACTCTTTGCTTGCTTTAACTTCTTCGCAAGATCAGAAATTTGACCTGCAACATAATCTCGGTCCCCACATTTCAGAAGTGAAAACTTCCAAGATTTCAGAACTCCTTTAGTACATTTCAGAAGTGAAAACTTCCAAGATTTCAGAACTCCTTTAGTATGAGTTTAGAGAAAACTAATTATTAGTTGCACATAAATTACAAACAAAAACTACAGGACCAGTGGCTTGAAAGATCAAAAAGTACATTTATAAGCAGATCTACAGTGTTGATTGATCACCAGCATTATTTAAATCCATTTCCTCTTGACGGATAGTCCTTTGGATTCCTTCCAGCTTCTTCACTAGATCATGGTATCTCCTTAATGAAAGGAAGGATCCACTCCCTGATATTCTCTGTCCCTGATACTTTCACTGTGGTCGCCATCCTTCATTCATTCAAAAAATAAAGCCACTTTCACAAAAGATTGATGGTTGCTAATATCGGATTGGAGGGATACAAAATCAGAATGGAGGGGCAAGAGGCAAACTAAAAGAGACTGACGCTATCTTTTCATCAACACATGATAAAAAAGTGGTGGAAAAACAATGGTGACAGTATACGCGCTCCTGTCACGTCCGCCGCACCATGAATTTCTCAAAGAAATTTCTCTCAGTTTCACATTGAACCTAGCACCGTTCTCTGCAATATTATCTCCGCTTGGCTCACAACAGACATTCTTGATAACTTCAGAGAAAGATTGTGAGGGTTTCACGTTACAGTAACTTCTTCAGATTTGAGGCCGCAGTCCATGTCAATGATCATACACATGTTTTGGTAAGTCACTCAGTCAAGCACACAGGTATCATTCATTGCTCTACTACCACATGATAGAATCAGGAGTAAGAATGATAAACCAACAAAATAGAGTAGATAAAGAAAATGGGTGGAAAATGAACAAGTCTGATAAAATAATATGCACATCAATGGTACATTAATAATGTACATGTGCATTGATAATATGTACATTAATAATACAATTTAGTATAACGACCCCACAACCATAACATAACATAATTAATTAGTTGTTAAGCTCTAGTTAAAACTTAGAATTATTTCCGACATCCCTACTATAAATAAACCTTGACTTCAAGTTAAAGAAATCCACTACCAAATATAAGGGGTACTATGGGTTCTATTTTTTTTTT
>ML796557.1:246529-257601 GCA_009831015.1 Picea engelmannii
ATAGTATAGGCAAAGAGCATGGTCAAAACCGGGGACCAACAATATGCTTGTCATGACAAGTCGTCCTCTATTGTTGAATAACGGTTATGTACTGTAAAGTAGACAGACCTACTTCATCCAATTCATTGAGTTGCTGAAGGCGTTGTTTATGTGCTTTTGTAAGATCTAGTCCGATTTCCTGTGCCATCCTTAGAGTCTTGATTTAAAACTCGATTAGGAAGATGGGTTCTTTTCCATAGACTAAATGATAAGGAGAGTAGCCAGTGGTATTACACCATGTTGTGTGGTAATCCCATAAGGAATTTGGGAGCTCAGAAGCCCAATTCTATTTGTTTGTTGAGACAGTCTTTGTCGGGATTGCCTCCAGGACTTTATTAATACTTTCCACTTGCCTACTTGCTTGTGTATGGTATAGAGAAGTAATTTTGTGTTTGATATGATAATTATCCAGGGTAGTGGTGATTATATGAGCTGTAAATTGTGACCCCCCATCAGTAATTACCTCTCTTGGTAGTCCATAACATACGAATAATTTAAAAAGAAATTTGATGATTACTTCTTCTGTTGCATTTGGTAAGGCTTTTGCCTCTACCCATTTAGTCATGTAGTCCATTGTGACTAGAATATAGGCCTTTTGATTTGACTTTGGATTGAAGGGGCCAACGAAGTCTAGTGCCCATATCTCAAATGGTTCCGCAACTACTTGTGCTTTCAAAGGAATTTCATCAGCCTGACCTGGTTTTCCCATTCATTGACAACTATCGGAGGTCTAGACATATTTCTTCATGTCTCTGAATATTGAGGGATAATAATAGCCCATCTGCAAAATTTTGTGTCCAGTCTTGCGATCTGCAAAATGCCCACCACAGGGCTCTTCATCTCGTATGCATCTGCGGATCTGGAGATCAACTCCTGTAAGGAAGCGATATCCGTTGATCCAGGAGAATCGTGCGCTACGCTGGACGATCAATTTTATTTCCCTAGATGAAATATGTGTCGATAATATTCCCATTGCTAGGTAATTTGCCACATCAGCATACCAAGTTGGCTTTGTAGTAACGACAAATAGATGCTCATTTGGAAATCGATCTTCAACTATTAAGGTGTCGTCTGTTTTGGGTATGGGAGATAGGAAGTCTGTGACAAGATTTTTTCTCCCGTGTCAATATTTGATGGTGATATCAAATTCCTGCAATAGCAACAACCATCAAGTGACCCATCCATTAGTAATTGGTTTATTAGCTAGATATATGATAACAAAATGATCAATATACAGAATGACCAGATAGCTTGTTATATAATGACGAAATTTATTGATGGCATGTATAATAGCTAAAAACTCTTTCTCTATTACTGTATAATTAAGCTCAGTTGGATTAAGATTCTTTCTAATAAAATAAATGGTGTAGGGTTTCTTGTCCTCCTCCTGTCCGAGGACAGAGCCTATGGCAATATCTGATGCATCAGTGGAGATGTGAAATGGTATTTTCCAATTTGGGCCCCTTAACACCGGTGCTGTCGAGATCAACTTCTTGAGTCCTACAAATGCCACATCACACTTTTCAGACCACTGAAATTCTACATTACCAATCAAAGCATGTAAAGGTGCAGCGGTTCTTGCAAAATTTTCCATAAATCTACGATAGTATCGTGAAGCGCCAAGGAAACTACGTACCTCAATTTGTGTGTGTGGTGTAGGTAGATTAAGGATTACCTCTACTTTTGTTGGATCTACCCTAATTCCATATGCAAAGATATGATGCCCTAGTACCACACCTTCTGTCATCATCATGTGACACTTTTTGTGGCTTAAACATAACCTGGTCGCAATGCACCACTCTAGTATTTTCTCCAGGTTATTTAGTGCTTGATCGAAGTCGTTACCATAAGGAGTGAAATCATCCATATAGACTTCAAGTCTGTCGCTGATCAGATCGTTGAATATGATCAGAATGGCCCTTTGAAAAGTGGCTGGAGCGTTACAAAGTCCAAAGGGTAATACTCTGTATGAAAAAGTACCCCAGGGGCATCTGAATATAGTTTTATCTTGATCTTCTGGGGAAATCTGAATCTGATTGTACCCACTAAAACTATCTAAGAAAGAAAATAATTTCTTTCCTGCCAAAGTATCCAGGACCTGATCAATGAAAGGAAAATGGAAGTGGTCTATTTGAGTGGCTTTGTTAAGTTCCCTGTATTCAACATAGATTCACCATTTCCCATTTTTATTTGGGACGATCACTAATGGGGAAACCCACCGACTATCTGAGATGGTATATATAAAATCTATGTCCAACAGCTTTTGTAATTCTTCTTTAACAATATCCCTGAGGTGAGGATTCAATCTTCTTTGTGGATGTCGAATAGGCCGGGCATCGTTTTCAACATAAATGTGGTGTTTGCAGAGTTGCAGATCAATACCTTTCATATCAGAATATTCCCATGCAAATGATTGTTGGTATTTGGAGAGGACTTGAGTTAGCTTTTGTTGTTGTTGTCCATCTAAATTGGCATTGATGTTTAGAGACCTCACTAGTGCAATCTCGATGGGTTTGTTGTTATGAATGGATGTAGTTGGAATTTGTTGTTCCATTAAATCTTCGAGCAAGTCTCCCTGTGCTTCATAGTCTAGAACAACTTGGAGCATCTGGTAGGTCGGGTTGCTCATGGTGGCTAGACTATTGATAAACCCATTGATTACATCATCCTCTAACTGGTTTTTAAGTCTAAGGACTTCTTCCTGTGTAAGAGGGGATCGTAAATCCCTCTCTGGGTATCACGGTGGTGGCAATTGTGGGTATACGAAAGTTGGACTTGGTTTAGCAGGAGGATATAAAATGAGGCTCTTTGTGATACCTGCTCTACTGATTGTCATATTACCCGCTCGAAATCCTATGTACGCATCTGTTGTTGCAAGACATGGCATGCGTAGTATCAATTTATTCCCTTCAAGTCCACTTCTTGGGTTGATGATGAGGAAGTCCATCGGATATTCCCAAGAGTCGATGGAGATGGATATATCATGTAATGTGCCAACTGGTCGAACTATCGATCGATCTGCCAACTGCAACATTATTATGGTGGGTTCGACAGAGTTAAAACCCAGGGTATTGTAGGTTTCCATAGTCGGGATGTTGATTGCTGCTCCCAAATCAACTAGTGTATTTGGAAAAGAACAACCTTGGGTCTGAACTGTCACTATGGGATTCCCCGGATCTGCATATTTGACTAGTTCTTGTCTACCTAAAATTAGATCAGACAAGGCTCCTACCACGCAGACTATTGATGATGGATTTTTAATTTTTCTGACAGGCTTTCTCCCAGATAGCTCCTTGATAATTTTTGCATAGATTGGGATGTCCTGAAGAGCTTACAGGAGTGGAATCTTGATATATAAATTCTTGAGTTCCCCTACAATGTCGAAGTTGGGATATATGGCTCATTTTTCTATCATCAATATTTCGGGGAATGGAGGGGAGGGCGTTGCATCCATATCAGGATCTTGCAATTCGACTGTGTTTCCCCCTTGCTCGATTTATTCTATTATTACCATAGTCAAAAGTGTTATTCCTAGTTGCTTTTCACTCTCCTGCTCTTGAAAAACGTTATTTTCTTCAGGAGAGATTATTTGTCCCGATCTCAACCATAGTTTGATGCACCCTACTGATCTTCTCTCTCCTTCCCCATTCTCCATAATCTGGATGAGTTGAGTCGGTCTGTTATTTGGATTTGGGTGAGGTTGGGCTAGTAGTTGTGGGCGCAATTGTGATTGCATATTTTGGGGCAATTGGAGTGGTGCTTGTAGCGTAGGCTAAGTTTGAAGGGCCATCCCCATGGGTTGGTGGTTTGTCCCCATGGGGAATTGCCAATTATGATTCCAATTTTCATTTTGGGTAGTCATGTTGGGCCACTTTGAAGGGTAGATGTTGTTGTTTGATTTTTCCCAGGATGAGGTGGGATATTGTGAGTTAGGCTAAGTGAAAATTGTAGTTGGCTGATTCTGCCAGCTAGGATTTACAGGTGGGTATTGCTGGGGCTTCCAGTTCTGATTAGTAAACGGCTAACCATGCCATGTGCTACCAGGATCTTGCTACTGATTATACTGTCCAAAAGAGAAAGAGGAAGGGTCCTGCAGTGTATTTGGAGGTTGATTCTGCCATTGACGATGCTGAGCCATCAGATATAATGGCTCTGTTTCTCCTTCTGCCTCTCTAAAGATAGATTTCAGTCCAGGAAGAAATGGGCATTGTTCCGTGTCATGATCCTTGGTGCAAATAACGCAAACCCAGACCACGTCCAGAAGGAAATCCCGTGGACCATGTTTTCTTCTACAGCTGTGGCAAAATATGACAAACGTTTGTTCTTCTTCTGTCTTTTTCTGTTTGGCCTACAATACATCCAATTGTGTAGTCAGAGTGCTCAAAATATCTATTTTGAATTTTTCTAAGAGATTACCAACTTCAGCTCGCCTAACATCCCCGCTGGTAATATTGCTATTTCTGGTGAGGGGGATACGCATCCCTGATAACGTCAGTGAGATTCCTCTTGAGCACATGATGCACAATATGATGATGTCATCATAATTTTCTTGATAAATGTCACCCTCCCCCATTAAATTCAATATTTCTACCCATTCATCTTTCATACCCTTAATCAGGGTTGCCTTTAGTACTTCACCTGGTAACTTGCCATAATGTGATCTTTGTAAATTATATTGAAATCTCTCGACATATTCTTCTAATGATTCATTTTCTTTTTCAATCATTTGAAAGATTTCATCTTTTAAGTCTCTAGTTCTACAATAATCCTGGTATTTTGTCAAGAAGGCATGTTTCATCCCATCCCATGAGTTTATAGTTCCTCCCCCTAAACCCATGAACCAACGTAAAGCTGCTCCTTTCAAAGTGGAGGGGAACAATTTTAATTTTTGGGGTTCAGAGGTGTAATCATACCCTCTACATAGGACATCAAATTCAAATAAGAATGAATTCGGGTCTTTTGAGATTAATCCATGAAAGGTTGGCAGGTTTTGTAGGGGAATTGCCTTCATGGGGGCATTGGCGATTGGATCAACTATTGGATATTCCAAAGTGGAATTCTGGGGATGTTGTGGATTTGGTTGTGCCATTTGATAAAAAATATGCCAGAAATCTTCAGGGATTTCTTGATCCAGATATTTTATTTGAATTGGTTGGTTATACGATCCCCTAGGGGATTTGATTGCACTCCCTCTATTTGGGATTTTGGGTATGCCTTCTTATTTCATAGGAGATTCGGGATCGGGTGGTGGGTCTGTCTTAGCTATCCCACTGGTTTCTAGTTCTCCTTCCTCCAGGTTTCAAAAGGTTCCCTCTTCTAAAGGGTTGAGGGGTGGAAGATCTGTGCTCTGAAATCTTTTCTCAGTCCCTTCAGTTTTGCTGTGAATCTCAATGTGGGTTGCAGTTTGAGAAATTGCCACCTGAGGGATTCATGTAGATCCTTTTCTAGGTCCAACTAAAGCTTGAGATTATGCCTTTCAGATGATGTCGTCTATGAAAGTGCTTCTTCCAGGGAGCACCAAGCCCTAGGCTTTGGTAATTTTTGGTGGGGGTTTTGGTTTTTCAATATCTTTCTTCTTAGTCCTACACACTTCACACAAAAAAGAAAATCAAGAAAGAAAAACACCTATGCAACCTCTTACTGCCTCAGCTGGAGGTAGGCATTGGCATAAGCATCTTACTTATTTCTTGCGTAGGTTCTTACCTTCTGTCTTCAATACCTCGTCCTCCATAGTCACAATCTATGCTACCTTTGACATTCTTCCCTGGCAACAACGCCAAAATGTTGGTCTCTAAAGATGTCTAAAAAAAGGCTTAGTTTAACATTAATTTATCAACCTGAGGATTCATCTTTTATCTCAAAGAATATCGACAAAGTCTATGCAGATAGCTCGTAGAGGCTAAAATCATGTAGTGAAGGAAAATATGAATTTATCAACAATCAAGTTCCTTAAACATTCATTAAATATTCTAGGAATTAAAATCTAAAGCTGTGCAATAGAAAGGAACTAATTAATCTATTGAATTCATTATAAGAGCAGTAATTGAATCTAAATAAAAACTTGCATAAATGACTATTATTATAAATCCAATTGATGGAAAGAAAAAAGTGAATTACTCTATCTATGGAAAGAAATAGAGACTGTAATCTAATCGAAAAGAGACAACAATCATACTTCTATTGAAAGGAACAACAACTATATTCTAATGGAAAAGAACAACAAATGTAAACTAAGTAAAGGGAACAACAAATGTAAACTAACTAAAAGGAACAACAAATGTGAACTTATGAGGAACTATCATACATCAAATTTCAGTAATGGGAATTGGAGCAACAATCATCTAATGTTTAAGGAAATATCTATCTCTTGCAATTGACATAAAATCATCAACACATTGATGCATTCATTTAATTTTTGTAAAAGAGAATCGAATCACAAAACATAAATTAACATAGTTTCATATATCTATATATGTGTTATGAGTTTTGTGACATGTGTAGGTCAAAAGGAAGCTTCTAAAAGAGTTTTATGTGGCCTCCCAAAACCAAATTCGAATTTGAGTGGAGAAGATCATGGGATCATGAGGATATGTGTCTCCTTTCCTTTTTGTATTGAAACTCTAAGAAGATATGTGTCTCATTTCTTATTTGTGTTGAAACTCTAAAAAGACATGTGTCTTATCATTTCTTATTTTGATTGTAACTCTAGAGATAGAGGGAGAGATTCATGGACTCTCATTAATGAGATAACTTCTCATATTTTTGTATAAATAGGAGAAGCTTTCTCTTGTGTAGGGAGTGAAAAATAGGAAAAGAAGAGAAAGGATTATAGAGTGATTTGTGAGTTTAACAATAAAGAAGTTTAGTTCTTTGATGTTGTTTTGATCACATCTTCAAGGAGCTAAGGAATTTCACCGAATTGGTAGCAGAGGGCCCTTGCTATCTAAGGAGGTTTCATGTGCGTTCTAGCTAAGTCATTTTAAATTTCGTTTTAGCATCTTTCCTTACTTCTTGCTTTTTTAGATTGCTTTCTTAAAATCACAGTGTCTATCATTTGATTTTATGTCATCTGCTTAATTAGAAGATCCTCATTATACTACAATTAAATCTCTTTCAAAAGCTATTCCAATAAACATTTATTGAATGAATGAGCTTAAATTGTAATGTTTTGAGTTATTCATTATTTTCATTTCTTGCATTTTCAAACATCCTGTAATATCCTTGGATTATGATTTCCTTCTTTCATCACTTCTTAATTAGAAAGTAGACTTCAAAAACTTGCAAATAAAACTTTATTTTAATTCATTTGGCAACATTTCCTTTTCTTCCTTTTTAAATTAGATTTAATCTCATCTTTAGAATAGAACATTAAGGATCAAAATATAAACCCCCCAAAAAAACAACAAAACACTAAACCAATGAAGTAAGAAAAAGGGATACTTAGGCACATATAGTGCATTACACTTCATCAGTTTACTAGCCCTGGTTGATAATTTATGTTAACAATTTCGGACACTAAATTGACTAAACATTTTGGCGCCGTTGCTGGGGAAGTGTAACTAGGTAGCCTTATTTCTTACATTCAAATAAATAAATAAATAAAATCCTTCAATCACCTACCACACCCACTATATCACGTGGTACAGTAAGAGCCACACATCCACATCATGAATTCATATTTTTGCAGGTAGAAGAAGAGGTGATAAAAGAGGTTGAAGAAATGGATGGAGATGATGACAATGAGGAAGATTCTTTTGGATTTCCCATTCAGGAAACTGATATCAACGTTCAAATGAAGAACATCCATCCATCTGTACTTCCTAACTTCAAAGGTATGAGATCGGAAGACCCAGAAACCTTTCTTTTTGAATTTGAAATAATTTGTAGATCTTATGGCTACTCATTGCACATTCAAAAATTGAATTTGTTTCCAGCAACATTGAAGGATGGAGTTCTTAGATGGTTCATGACTTTAGGAACAAATTCTATAAGGACATGGGATGATATGAAAAGAGTATTTTTGGAAAAATATAAAGATTATTGCATGCACCACGACCTTAGAAATGAAGTCTTTAAGCTGAACCAAAAAGAGAATGAAAGCCTAGAAGATTTAGTGGAGAGATTTACTTATAATATCAAAAGATCTAAATTGCATAATCTAGGATCAGACGCATTAAAAACTCTCCTACTAAATGCTATAAAGGATGAATGGATTGATCTTCTTAATCTTGTAGGAAAAGGAGATGTCTATCAATTGCCATTTCAAGAAATTTGTGAACTATGCAAGAACATATCAAGAGGAAAAACAAAGTATGTAAGATCCCCTCAAGATCCATTTATGCCAAGAGTAAGTAAGTCGACATCAGGATTGGTAGGTCAAACTGAACCTAACAATTTGCTAAACATTCTTGGTAATTTAAATGAACAAACTGGCATGCTAAGAATGCAAAACAAGCAAAAAGTTGCTTCATTTATATTTTGCCCTAAATGTAGAAAGAAACATGATTTGCATGAATGTCCACTTAATAATATCAAAATGTGTAAAATTTGTGCAGGATCACATGCTACTGAAGATTCACCATCATTACCAGGGTTGAAGGTAGTTTACCAAAAGGATAATGGAGCAAATCAAGCATAGGAGCAACTTTGTTATGTAGCTCCAAGAGGACTATGGCAGCCTCATCAACCCAATATGATGCAATATCCTTATGCACAGTTTCAAGGCTATGCACAACAATCTCAAGGTAATTGGAAAACACCCTTTCCTTGGCAACCTTGGGCATCTCAATTCCAATCTCAAAACTAACCTTGGAAACCTTGGCCATCTCAATCCCAACCTCAAAACCAATCTTGGCAACAAAGTTGAGAAAGGCCCTACAAAGGAAATCCACCATATCCTCAATCTTTCCCTCTCTATCCTCATTATCATCATCAATGTTATCCATACCATTCACCTCCACCACAACAACAATATCACCCTCATTTGACCTCAATTAAACCTTTCCCATTACCATCCACACAAGCACCCCAAAGATCCATTCCCACTTCACTACATGCACAACCATTTCATATCCCCAACAATAAAACACCTCAATCAACTTACAAATTTGAGGTATTGCAAAATGATTCACCAAATACCATTGAAGAACAACAACCAGAAGAAGAAGACTCAGATAAGGTCAATGAATCATAGATGCCTATCGATAAAGAGAAGTTGTTGGAACCAGAGATTGAAAAGTTTCATGATTGCCTATCACCAGATTCTATGAATGAAGATCACATCTCTGAAGACTTGCATGACATGATAATACAAGATTATATTGAATCTTGGTTCAGGAGAGTCATCGAATCCCAATGCTCAATTCTTCAGTATCTTCTGACATCATCTCAATCAAGGCAATTGGTCTCTCATATACTGGTACATATCAAAGAGTATATTTCAAACCTACATATGAGTTTAATTCTTATCTTATTATGTAGATGGATGCATTGGAAATTTTCCTATACTTGAAAGGAAAATTTATTTTTCTGCAATAGAGTAGGTAGGATGTTATTTTCTTCAGTTTTGAATAAGTATGCTCTCCTCCTGCATTTTCATACGATCTCGAGGATCAGAAAGTAGGTTGTCTATAAACATTTTCAAGAATGAATAAACATTTGCAATATCCTTAATCAAAAACATCTTTCAATATGCAAATCACTTTGTGTCCATTTGTTTAAAAAAAATATTTCTAAGTTTAGAGAAAGTTTAGTTTCTTTCTAAATTTTAGTTTTTAATTGATTAATAATAATAATAATATAAAATAAATAAATAAATTCAAATCTAACATTTTTCTTTTCTTAAAACAGAATACAATTTTTTTATTTTTTTTTAATTTAAATATATATATATATATATATATATATATATATATTTATTAATTAGATTTAAAAAAAAAAATAATAATAAAAAAAAAATAAAAAATCACAACGTATTCAATAAAAACAATGAAACTTATGCCTCATGACCAAAGGAGGCCCACGCATGTGCGTGAGGCCAGCCTTTGGCTCGGCCTTGGGCATATGCAAAGGCCTCCAAAGCAATGGATCGAAGCCTTTCCACGCAGCAAACGCAAACAATAATTTTTTAAGCCACAACAGCCTGAAAATCTGCTGGAATCATGAACAACTGAAACTCTCAAACGTTTTAATCCATCTGTTACAGGACTGCAATCTCACGAATTTCACTTTTATTCTGAAGTATTTGAAATTTGTTGTCTAATGCTGAGACTGTAGCAGAGTCTTCAAGTTTGCTGGAGATCCGAGAGTCTCAAACGAGTGACTCTTCACCGATCTAACTTCATCAATGTGATTTCGATCAAACCTGCAATCAAAAATTAAACCACTGCCATTGAATTCATAAGTGATTCCCAGAAAACGCAGCAGCATAAACACACGATTTCGAAACACCATTTTTGAACAAACTAGAGCAAATCTGAAAAATCTGAGACGTGGGTTTCTCTCAAAATAGAGACAGTTAAATAACCCAGAAACAGTTTTGTTAATTTCGCAACAGATTGAGAGAATTTATGGGTTCTTTGAAGCTTTGATTTGCAGATTGCGTGAAGAAAAAAAAAAGGTTGGTGAATTTAATTAGTGGGACATCAGTTGAGATAATTAGTCCCAGTGGATGAATTCGAATCAAATCCACATGATTTTCTTGTCTATGTGTCAAGCATTAATTGAAATTGCTTGCCCTTGTTGTTTGGAGGAGCATTTGATATTGTGAACACAAATCAATATGACAACGGGGCTTCTATATTCAGAAGATCTTGTAGCCGCAAGAAAATTTTAAGATGAGATAGAAGCGGGCCAGGTTTGCATTAATATATAGACACATTTTTCACATTTTTTTTTCGGTTTTTTTTTTTTTTTTTTTACAAAATAAAATAAATAAATAAAACCTCAACTTAAAACTCCATATAAATAATAAAATAATTTATTATTATTATTATTTTTTAAATTTGTTGTTAAAAACAAAACAAAAATCAAAA
>ML796557.1:268384-286130 GCA_009831015.1 Picea engelmannii
AACCATTGTCCACCCTGCCAACTAGGAAAACGACCTAGCTCCAGGATATCTACGGATATCCTGGCCCTCCGAGCCCAAAACCTCTAGCAACCCCGGTCACTGTGTCAATCCCAAACACAGATCTCTCCCTGGTCCAAGACTCAAAGTTCTCCCCCAAAATCCTTCTCCACCCCTCTCGAATGAATGCCTCCAAAATCCTTCTCCACTTCCCTTATGCCTCCTTCACCGCCCTTCCTGCATTAACTCCCCCCACCAAATACCTTATCGCTTTATTAATACCTTATTCATTCATTTAAATATATTATCCCATTTACGTATTGGTTACATTATCCCCTATGGGATACGTAACCCAATTTAAACATTACATTTTATTATCCCCCCTTTGTTTAATACTTAATTAATCAATTAATTAATTAATAATCAAATTAATAATTAACCCTTAATTAAAGAGTTAATCATACTTAAACTAATCATAATCAAAATAATTAATTACTAATAGATAATTAGTTAAGGTTATTTAATAATTAATTATAGTTTAGCTAATTTTTAGGATTATTTATTAAATTAATCATCGTAATAATTAAGGGTCATTACATTGCCTTGCATTGGTTAACGACATCCATTAATGGTCGGTAATCCAATGACTTCTTTTCATGCTCGACATCGACACATTCATTCGCATGACTAGAATTGTACCATCGGATTTTTGAAGCAGGTGAAGACTATATATTTTTCATGACTCCATCAGTAGTTGCGATAGCATTCCTTCAGCCATATGAGAGTACGACAGTTCCACTTTCAGACATCATATTCAGATTCATACAACCAAGCAGCAGTACAGATTCCTTCACTTCATTCAGCAGCATGATCTTCACATGATCCAACACTATGATATTTTCCTGATCTAACAGCACGACATATTTTCTCARGCAAATCAACATGACATTTTCTAGATTCAGAAGCGGCAATAGCTACATTTCACATAATTCATCAAACATTTAAGGTAAGTGAAGGTATGTGGTTTTCTAATTTTTAGTCATGTAATTCATTAGAATGCTAAAATTGTAACTTTGGAAAAATTCCTCACTCCCTTTTTCACATTGTCATATCTTTAGTTGGGGGGAAGGGACATCATTTCATATCCATATGTCATACACTATCACACATTTTCATTTCATTCCAACCCGCATATACTTCCCAACCAATTATTGTTGCAACATGATCCAAAAGATTGTATGCCTTGCAAATGATCAATTCATTGATGAAGTATTTGATTCTAAATGTTTTCATGAACTCTGATGCAACAAAGAAAAAAACATTGTTACACAAGAGCCATTGCTTAATATATATATATATATATATATATATATATATATATATATATATATATATATATATATATATATATTCAAAATCAGTTGTCACACAAGAACCAACCATTAAAAAATGTTGCAATCAAATGTATTATACTTTACCAAAAGAAATATCATAAAGAAAAGTTTGGAACCAATCCATATGAGTCAAAACTCATAAAAGATCAACTCATGGACAAATGAATCATTGTAATAGTTGCATGAGGACATGCAACAACTTCAGTTGGGGGTATGTTGGTCTCAAAAGTGTTTTCCATATTAATACATATTTCCATTATGTCATAACCATTCAACTCTCATTTCATAGCCATCTGACCTAAAACCCTACATCAAGTAACCATTTTCATAAATATATGGGTTAGGATCCTTGTCTTCCAAAGTTATTTATTTTAAGTGTTTAAAGTGAATTTATGATTAGAAACTAGAAAATTAACATAGTTTCATATATCTATATATGTGTTATGAGTTTTGTGACATGTGTAGGTCAAAAGGAAGCTTCTAAAAGAGTTTTATGTGGCCTCCCAAAACCAAATTGGAATTTGAGTGGAGAAGATCATGGGATCATGAGGATATGTGTCTCATTTCCTTTTCGTATTGAAACTCTAAGAAGATATGTGTCTCATTTCTTATTTGTGTTGAAACTCTAAAAAAACATGTGTCTTATCATTTCCTATTTTGATTGTAACTTTAGAGATAGAGGGAGAGATTCATGGACTCTCATTAATGATATAACTTCTCATATTTTTGTATAAATAGGAGAAGCTTTCTCTTGTGTAGGGAGTGAAAAATAGGAAAAGAAGAGAAAGGATTATAGAGTGATTTGTGATTTTATCAATAAAGAAGTTTAGCTCTTTGATGTTTTGATCACATCTTCAAGGAGCTAAGGAATTTCACCGAATTGGTAGTAGAGGGCCCCTGCTATCTAAGGAGGTTTCATGTGCTTTCTAGCTAAGTCATTTTAAATTATGTTTTAGCATCTTTCCTTCTTGCTTTTTTAGGTTTCTTTCTTAAAATCACAGTGTCTAGCATTTTATTTTATGTCATCTGCTTAATTAGAAGATCCTCATTATACTACAATTAAATCTTTTTCAAAATCTATTCCAATAAACTTTTATTGAATGAATGAGCTTAAATTGTAATGTTTTGAGTTATTCATTATTTTCATTTCTTGCATCTTCAAACAGGCTGTAATATCCTTGGATTAGGATTTCCCGCTTTCATCATTTCTTAATTAGAAAGTAGACTTAAAAAAATTACAAATAAAACTTTGTTTTAGTTCATTTGGCAACATTTCCTTTTCTTCCTTTTTAAATTAGATTTAATCTCATCTTTAGAATAGAACATTAAGGATCAAAATATAAAACCCCCAAAACAACAATAAAACACTAAAACAATGAAGTAAGAAAAAGGGATACTTAGGCACATATAGTGCATTACACTTCATCGGTTTACTAGCCCTGTTCGATAATTTATGTGAACAATTTAGGACAATAAATTGACTAAACAGATGGTACAAAATTTTACAAAAACTTCTAACGCATAGCAATTCTAAGTTCTGAGTTCTTGGATGTAATTTTCCTATCTCTTTTCAAGATCTATTTACCCCTTATATATTACAATAATCTGGGTAAATTAATCTATCCTAAGGATTGAGAGAATCAAATCCAGAGGGGGGTAGGGTATGTATAACTTCGTAGACTTTACCAGTCAAATCGTTGGGAGGAGGGGGGTCCCTTGTCCCATAAACAAGGGGGTCTCATACACCAATTTGGTGTGTTGGCTTGGCCGTGACCTTAAAAATAGATTATTATTATTATTATTATTATTATTATTATAAAGTTACAATATAAGAAACTCGATCATCTTCAAAACTGCCTTGCGCCATAAAGTCTTCAACCTTCAATACCTTGCGTATCTTCAAGATTTCCTTTGCTATCTTGGGTTTGACAATATTTAATTAATCCTATAATAAAACCATACAATTCCATTCATATTTTAGGATCTATGTAATCTAATTTCAACAATAACGCTAAAGAGTATATTATTCATTTTCTATTCTATTTTCTCCTATATAATCGAAAAGTCAATCAAGATGATATCATGAAATGTGGGAAAAAAGAAGATATTTATACCTTTTTCATAACCTAACACTAGGATGGAATGATGTTGGTCCAACCAATCCATCCCAATTAGACAGTCATAGGAACCTAAAGGCAATATGTTCAAATCTTCCCTAGTGTTCAGTCCATTCATGTCCATAATACATGACTTAATCATCTCACCAACTTTTCTTTTGGCTCTGGTAGCCAGTTGTACCAACCAAGGTTTTCCATGCTTGCTTCTTGGCAAATGCAAACTTTCCACCATCTTAGGATCTATATAACTATGACTAGCTCGTGAATCAAGTAAAATAGCAATGGTTTGGTTGTTGATCATACCTTCCACTTCAATCATATGTGACTGATAATTTTCTTGCTTGTTGTTTAGGGCTGTATAGATCCTTGGCACATTTCTGCCCATGTCCTCCATTGTGTCATCTTGTTGTACATTGTGAATAGTTCTCCCTTTTTCACCTCTGTGAGGACAATCTCTGAACATATGATCTCCTTTACATCCCCAACATTTAATAGGCAGATGCCTTGGCCTTTGACCTCTTGCCTCAATCGTTCTAGGCTCTCTAAGAGCTTATTGTCCTGGTGGATTATATCTTAAGAATGGTGGCTTATATCCCTTCTTCCTCTGATTCACCTTGAATTTATTTTTGTCTTCCCAAGATTTTTGGAAAGTTGGCCTTGATTTTTGTTGATCATAAAGGCATTTATCTCACCTTATGGTCTCCTCCAATGTCTTTGGATCATCATACTATATTTTGTCACTGATGAATGATGGCAATCCACTCAAATACCTCTGAATCTTAATTCTCTCATCCTTGATGAAATAGACATACTTCAACAGTTCTAGAAACCTTCTCTCATATTCATCTATTGTCATAGTCCCAAGCTTGAGTTCAAAGAAATCTTTCATTTTCTTGTCATAATATCTCTTAGTCAAGTATTTTTTCTCAAAATACTTCTGGAATTGTTTCCAAGTAACACTTTTCTCTTTAATGTGTTGTACGTGCACAAGATGATCCCACCACATGGATGCCTTTCCCTTGAGTTGATAGATAACA
This sequence comes from Picea engelmannii, assembly GCA_009831015.1. Taxonomy (NCBI): domain Eukaryota; kingdom Viridiplantae; phylum Streptophyta; class Pinopsida; order Pinales; family Pinaceae; genus Picea; species Picea engelmannii. The sequence goes on from ML796557.1 coordinate 272,930, forward strand.
ATTCTACCTTCTACATGAGAATAATAATTATTCAAATGAAAATACTTTCTCATGCCAAACAACCATGTCTCTGCATCTTCATCCTTCTTGTCCTCACCATCAAATGTAGGAGGTTTGATTTTGTTCATTTCTCCTCACAGTTCATCCACCCCAGACCTCTTGTGCTTCCTAACAATGGATGGAATTCATCTTCTATGTGCTCTCTTATTGCAATGCCTCGGGGAGTGGTGGTGATGTCTGCTAACACTTCTGGTTCTTATTTTCTCATCAGGAGGCCCGTGACTTCCCGATTTTGTTGAGCCACTCTCCTTGTCCAATTTCTTTTCTGTTTTGTTCAAGATCTACAATAACTTCATGTTGAAGTAATCCTCTCACTCCTTGGATTTCATATGCCTTTCATTATCATATTTATGGCTTTGGACATCCTTCTGCAAATTTTTAATGGCCTCTCCCATATTCATGTTTTCATTCCTTTCATCTCCATGTCCATTGGAGTTTGTTCCTTCAATACTCAAATGGACATCCATCCCTCTAATATCATCCTCCCAAATGTAAGTCCCATTTGCCTCTTCCATTACTATGGACTTTCTATTGATTATGATCTAATCTAGTTGTTGTTAACTCTATAAAATGTGCAGCCAACAAAACTTTGTCTGGCTAAGTGTTTCAAGAATTTCATGAAAATATGAACCATTCTGGTTCAATAATACATATCATAATTCTTTATTTTGATTTCCTAAAAAGTAGAATACCCATATCATTTTTATGGGTTGATAATTATATTTCACTTTCCAACACTTTTCCAATACCTTCTCCCACACTCAATTCCGAGTCTTGAGCAGAAAGTTATGATTATTAGAAATTTGCCCATTAATTGTTTTGTTCATTTTTCAACTTGGCACAACTCTGCGCTGTAAATATGCAATTTCACACCTACTCCATTACATTTTTAATAGGATCTAAATTGGGTTTCCTCATATACATATTATGGAAAATATTTCCAAGTTTTAGCTCTTTCTAGGTTCTTGGCTGCTAGTTACAGCTTGTTGAAGTTCTAGGCCAATTTGTGGTTTTGGTCTGGAATGCGGCAGGTGCCTTATTTTCCATATTAAACACTTTTAACATGCCTAGAAATTTAATTCAATTCTTGGAATGTCTTCTATGGATCAATATATTTCCATTGATTGCTCCTGCAAGTCAATCTTATTCTAGAGCAGAAAGTTATGGCTCTTTGAAGTTAGATGGGTCTTAAAATTTACCCTCCACTGTTCGTGTCATAACTTTCTCATAAAAGCTCCGTTTGACGAACGATTTACACCATTAGAAATCTCTCTTCAAAATCTTTTATTTGAGCTGGAGAGACAGAGTGTGCCTTGGAACACTCTGTTATCATTGTTTTTTCATTTCGAAAAACGCTCTTAAGGGCCTCAAAAACACGTTGCAAAAAGATGACGTTCAAATGATTTAAAATGTCACAGAAAATCATTGGTTTTCTACTAATGTTCACACTTCAAACAACTTCGCGCACACAAATTTCAACTTGTAAACCCATATTCACCATGAAAAACAAAAACACAAGGTAAATAGTGCTTCATGCACTTTAAAAACACTGTGTATCACTTCTCTATCACGCCAATAACTGCACGGTAATTTTGTGTCGCACACCAATATTCACCGCACACAGTTTTGGTTATTGCACTATGACCTATTGCGCACATTTTTTGTATCGCGTGCTTATATTCCACGCACATTGTACTCTACGTGCTACACCATGCCATAGTTTGGTACGTATCCACCATGCACCAAAACTATGCGCACACCACTAACTAAACTGTCAAGCGACAACATATACCCGCATTGCGCACACGCAACAAAACTCCTCTGCGCTCTTCCAACAGTGCGCACACCAAGCGCGTCATTATTATGTGTGTGCACACAGCGCAATGCTAAATTTAGCGCACGCTCCTGTACACCAAAATTTTTTTGTTTGACACCAAAATTTAGCACGCACACTTGCACACCAACATTTTTCCATGCAACACCGAAATTTAGCGCGCACACCTACACACTAGCATTTTTCTGCACAACACCGAAATTTAGCGCGTGCACCATCACGCCAATATCTTATCGTGCAGTTCCAAATTTTACCTATCACAATCTTTTCACTGCGCATCGTGCATTTTTAGTGCGCCCACCTATGCACATTCATTTTTATGCGCATCAATTCCTCGTGAATTCCGGTGTAGAAATTGAGGCTTTTTCTTAACTTTTTCCCCAATTTACCATAGACATTATGAAACCATGAAATTTTTTCAATTTCACCCTGATAACACCAAATCAACCTCCGCAACAATAAATCGTTGTGGTTTGACATTTCTGGAACGAATTTACCCAAAAACCAATTCACGAATTGAGAATTTTAACAACTAAACTTTTTCCATTTGGCATGGCTTCACTGTAACATTAAATTCGACCCATTCTAGATCTGAATTTTCTAGAACATATATTAAATCGGGAATATCTCATCACTTGGCCAAATTTCACAATTTTCCCCAAATTTAACAACAGGAATTGGGGCTTTTTCCTGCCCAATTGTTGTTATTTTTTACAATAGATTCTCTGTAACTCAAAATTTGGCCACTTCAAAATCAATCCTCTATGAAATTTCACTTTAACTCAACTTTCTTGGCCCATACAGGCTAAGTGTTGAAAATTGAAGCTCTAATACCATGTTGTAACATCCCTAGCCATCCATGTCGGGCCATGCTACACCATAGAACTCTTATTGTTCTCTCTATTGAACATATTGTAACATACCTAGTATCCAGCTGAGCTATGCCACATAATTTTTTCGAACTGCATAGAATTAAAATATACACACACAAAACTCTTGCGGAAGCATTATATATAAAACACAAACATACAAATACATCTGTAAATACACAGATTCACATTGAAATAATAGTAAACATATATATGCAACATATACAGGAAATACCCATAAAAATAAACACAGTTATAACCGCACATATGATAACGCATAAAAATAAGCACGTAAATAACAATGCAACATGTAAATTTATCATACAATTGGAACTTATCTTGGTAAGAATGTCACTAACTGCTTGCAGACCTTCCACGAACCTCCCAACATTAGACCACATTGTTCATCACTCTCAACAGTGAGTCACGCCCGAGCTGGGAGTAAACTCTACCCAGGCAAATGGATTCCTAACTAGGATAAAGGCTCATAGACAACAGGAAAGACTCTGTCTCAGGTGCCAACTAAAACTAACAACCTATAGTCTCTCATTCCCCAGATGCTTGTCCCACCCAGGAAGTGTGCCCCTTCTCTGGTCAACAGTCCTTCGGCTGTCCCACTTCCTTTCCGGGCTTCAAAAACAGGTTGTAGAAGAAGTCTTAGAGCACTGTAGTTGCAGTTTAGCACCTTCAGGAAATAAATTCCTAGCAATTCTCTCACCTAGAGAATTGATCATGGGTCTGACAACCTGCCTCTTCAATATCCCATGGGCCTGATAACCTGCTTCTTCAATCCATCTCCCAGGCTAACCAGATACACCAACAAAAGAATGGATATGGATATAGGTTCAGGTACATTGATGATGGTACGAAGGATAGCTCAATGGTGTGTGAATACTCATGGATGATTGACTAGATAATGGGAATGATCGTCAGAAAGATGGATGAATCCCGGAAAATGAGCTAAGTCCCAACAATATGTATGCATGTCCCCAACTTGACTCTTGTCATGTTGGGAGCTACTTTGGCCCACTTTTCCCCAACTTTAGAACTTAGGATAAAATAATTATCCATACTTTATGATTTAAGAAATATCAATATAATATTCCTTTTTGGCTTAAGCTCCCTAGCTTAGCCCTTTTCCTTAACTTTTAATGCCCCTCCCTTTCCCTATACAATGGAGTTTAGTCCCCCATCTCTTTTATCGTGATCAGTCTGTGCGCAACGATGTATTTTATATTAATTATGAGACATGTACAAAAATAGGGGCATTGGCCTTTAACATCTAGGATCTCCGTCCTAATCAAAACATAAGCATACTAGCTTATAATAACTGGTTCACCATCCTATAAAACATAGAATATACACAAAGGCTCTCTGGCCTCACAATAGAGCGAACTTAAGATGTTTCCTGCTGTATCCTAGAATGTGCACACTTCATCATTTCACTACACAGTACATGCACACATTATTCCATCAAAGGTGCATACAAAATGATGTCAGACAACTCACTAGCTTAAGTACATTTGCATTTGCATTTACAATTGGGTTCAGCCTTAGGGATATTACACACATAGCATCCACATCTCTTCTCAGAGATAGCTACCACCATTCGAGCAAGTTTTAGTTATGCAGTTTTACAGGTTCATCCTATTTCATTATGTAATAGAATATATTGTTCACTCGATATTTTTGTTATTCTCCATATCTCTGTGTTTATTGTATTTAGTTTGTTAATCAATTTGTTCCACTCCAAAATCCAGATTAGTGGTATTAGAGCGGTCTGATCTTCATTTAATTTTCTTCGTGCATGTCTCCGACAAGATCTCGGTACAAGAAGTTGGGACTCGAACCAATCGATCCATTACCAGATTGGCCATGCCGAGCCCGACAAAAACCCATGGGAGACAAAAAGAAAGATGATGGATTAGGAGATCCTATTAAAATGTTTCTCGAGGAATCCCTCATGCGACAAAGGAACAAAATGATGGACAACTTTACACAGATCCTTCGATGACTGGCCATAGGAGAAGCATCTTCATCAAGAGGCCATGCAACCCACTTGAAGGTACAGGTAAATTTTGACATTCCATTATTTAAAGGACTAATAGATGCAAATGTTGTAGATAAATGGTTGAATATTATCGAAGGATATTTTTTGGTCCACAATTTTTCTGATAGGGAAAAGATCACTTTTGCACTCCTCAAGCCGCTCCCCATGTTAAAGACTCGTGAGATACTTACTCTGAGAAAAGCGCCATGGAGGAATCAACAATATTTTTGGTGGCCCCTACATGGGATTCCTTTCAGGATGCCATTAAAGAACAATACTACCATGTTGGAATCTACGAGGACCAATACACCAAATGGACCACCCTATGTCAAGAAAGCGACCAGACAATACCAAATTTCACCAATATTTTCCATACCCTACGCACCAAATTGGGTATCAAAGACTCTCAGCGTCATATGGTGCTCAAATAACGTGGTTTTTTTCATAGATACATTCATACAGAAATGGATTTCCTGGACATCGCATCCTTGGGTACAACGTATAGATACACTGTTAAGATCAAGAAAAAGTTTCAGGAGAAATGACAAGATTTTGGATGTGCAAACCCCTCACAACCGAAGCAGGGGAAAGGAAGCCCCAACCCACATATCAAGGGACCAAGTTGAGATGGTCGTTGTCAGGACAATCATTCCAGGATGCAACATAAGAAGGGAAATGAGAAGACAAAGAAGGACACATGAAAATGGTGTGAGTACCATAAAAGTCCTTGGCACAACACTGAAGAATGCCGCTCCAAGGATTCCCTCGTGGTCAAGTTGAAGGCTTCCGAGTCAGAGGCCGACTCTGATTTCAAGTCAAATCCTAAAGGATGGAAGAGAATTATTGATTTTGAACCCAATGCCACTGTCGCTACCACCAAAGTCCATCCAAGTGAACCAAAAGAACCAGAGGAAGGGGAACATCTCTTTCACTTGTAGATGTGGGTTAAGGGGGCTCCGATTCATTTCATTGTTGATAGCGGTAGTCAAAAGAACCCCATTTCAGGAGTGGTCATCAAGAGACTGGAATTTCCAATGACACTGCACCCATAGCCCTACACCATTGGCTGGCTTCACCAAGGAAGAGATCTCTATGTCAGCCAACAATGTCGTCTGCCATACAACATCAATCCTTTCAAAGATGAGGTACTATGTGATATTGCTCCTCTTGAAGTTTGTGATGTTTTTTTAGGACAACCATATTTGTGTAAGTGTCATGTTGTGTATGATTCTAGAACCCATAGTGTTATTATTACTTTGGGTAGACAATTGTACAAGATCCCAGAGGTAGTGCTGCTGATCTGAAAAGATCTTTTAATGATTGTGGTTGAGTTATTAATTTCATGTGTTAATTAACCATTTATGAAGCTAAACCAAAGAGGGTGAATTTAATGAAGAAACATAGTATCCATAAAATAATATACATATCTGAACATAAGCATGAATAACAACAAACCATAACAAGAGAAGTGATAACAGAGTTCGACAAGGTTGCCTACGTCTTCGGGCCTTTGTCTCAGTGGGGGAGGATTCTTTATTAATTCTTCAATGCTTGCAAAGTACATCAAAAGTACATGAAATGGAATTAATATTGATCTCACTGTGTTCTTCTCGACGTCAAAAATCCAATCCAACTAACGACACTTAAAAAGGATGAGTATAGACTCCAGAAACGGCCTCCAAAATTCTCCTAATTTGTTAGTTTTCTCTGCATAAATAAGATTTTTTTGCTTTATTCTGCAAAAATTCGACCCCTGGTGCAGTTGTAAATATTTTGGTTAAATAGTATGAGGTTATGGGATCAAATCCCAACAAACCTCCTCTTCCTTGGCCTCGAATATCACAAGAGATAGGCGTATCTCCATAAAATATGAAATATGGTTTTAAAAACAAACCATATCCTAACTTTAAAACCCACTTTATGCAAAGATTTGGGGATAAGCCCCTAGACTGGTGCGCACCCCCACATATAAGGTCAAATTAATTCCATATGGCCAAGAACTAGCCCTTTGGGTTGTGCGTTGGCCCTCACCTCCGAACACCTTGGTTGCATGCTAAAATTTGGTGGATTCCCCGAAACCTAGGGCTAAGGTGAAATCTATGCACCAACTTTTCACAGGAAACTATCATATCGAATCACATAAAAACCCAGGGATATCCCCATTCTCCCACGCATATGGTTGAAACTGTAGTGGGCCTCGCCCCTTGCAGTGTGGTCACATAGCCAAATAAACCACGGGCTGGGGCTTAGCCCCATCCCCTTTCCACCCCTACTCTTCATACATAAACTTTATTAACAATAAAGTAGGTTATATTAAACAAGAACCACTCATGACGTGTTGGCTATCATACCTTTACCAAAGAGATTTCCCTGCGAATAGGTCATGGGTTTGAATTCCATGGGCTCCAAAATAATTTTTCCATTCAAAGTAGTGATGGGGTGCCACGTGGCAACCCATGTCTAGGCCACATGGCACCCTTTCATTGGTCTTCAATGATTCCACTTGTCAATGTTGTATTGGTCCCTGTCACCTCCCAGTCACCCTGCTTCCTATATTGCCACATGTCACTTTGTTGTTGTCAGCATGATGACATCAGCAGGATGTCATGCTGACATCATCATTGACTTTTTTCAGTTGACCTGTTGAGTTTTTAGTTGTTTGGTAAAATAATCAGAGTGTGATAATTCTCTCATACAACTTCTGTTTGAGAAAGTACATATATGGCTAGAATCAGCACGATGATATGCTCGCAATGGAATTGGTTTCATTCAATTCTGAGAAATTTCATTTTTGATCCTTTTCTAGACCTAGGAAGTCTCTTGGATCCGATTATGGATCACACTTCCCCACTAAAGGACCTTTTGGTCCCTAAAAGGTTACTGACCAGTCAACAAGCTCGGGATAGGCCATCCGACTTGTCCTCTATCTCTGAACTTTGTCCTGTGCACCTGTCTTATCAGTATCAACTATAACACAATCATGACAACTCACAACATATTGTTATCCATTTGAACCCTGTCACATTTTATTGAAGAAACTATCATCCATGTAGACAACATTACTAATGATAGTATCAAAAAGACGACTGCAAATGAGCTAATATACTTGTAATATTTGCATGACATGAGTTTATCTTGAAGCAACCTGTGGTTGATTTTCCATTCAACAATCATTTCTTGTTCTTGCTTAAGATCGATTACTTCATTTGAAACAATTATTGGTTTTCTTCTTGCTTGCACTGCCTTCTTTAATTGTTCCATTGTTTGAAGTGTTTTATTTTCCTTAACATGATGAGCATGAACCACATAATCTTGTCCTTCTTTGGTTATTTGATATTGATTCTTTGTCCTGTAGAATATTGCCTTATGATCATATAAGTATGGACTACCTAAGACCATTCCATATTCACTTAACGACACTACATCACATGTTACCTTGTCCAAACACTTAGATGAAATTGTAAATTTGATTGTGCACTGTTTAGTTATGTGCATTTGATGATGATTGCTTATTCATTTAAGGGTGTAGGCTTATGATGTACTTGTGTTTTTAACCCCAATTTCTTAACCAATTCTTTTGAAATTATATTATATTGAGATCCATTATCGATTAATGTGTCTATCTTAGTGTTTCACATGATTACCCTTATATGAAACAAGTTACCTCTACAATCAATGCCTTCACCAATTTTACCTATCATACCAACCAATGAGACCTTTGATTCGTCACCTGAATCCGATCCCAAGTCTATGGGTCTTGTTGTCGCTTCCACTGTTTGCCTTCCCTTCTTTTCCTTGAACCACTTTGGCCTCTTCTCGGGATGCAACTACCAACATCTGTCCTCATCATGTCCCTCTTTCTTACAAAACTTGCAAGAGGGCTTCTCGTCCTTTCTTTCCACTGCATTTGCCTTTTTTCCATGCCACTTCCTCTTGTCCTCTTTCCTTGAAGACGATTCCCATGATACACCTACTTCTCCTGCTTCAATATATGTCACTTGAACAAAAAACTCATCAACGTCAATGGGTCCCAACATGAATATAGTATTTCTAATAGGTGTAGGTAAACCTCCTATATACTTCATAAGGGTTTACTGTGTATGTAAAGGGATAACTAACATCAATGCCATTTTTCGAAATCCATCTGTATACTCTTGCATTGTTTGTCCTTTTCTTAGTTTTAAAGATTGCCATTCAATTAAAACTTTTTCCTTATAACCCAAAGGATAGAATTGTTTCCTAAGTGTAGAAATGAAACTTTTCCATGATCTAAATACATTACCCACTTGTTGCGTTCTGTTTTGCAACTTACTTTTCCACCAAATGAGAGTCGTGCTTGCAAGTATCAAACATGCCAACTTGATCTCTATGGCATCATCCTTGATCTGTTGCACATTGTAGTAAACCTCCATCTTCCTGACCCAATTGTCAAGTCTCTTTGCAATTACTTCACCATCATATATGGGTAACTCAAATTTAACATCAAGTTTTAATAATGGAATTTCATTCTTATGTTTATGAACATGTTTGTTTGCATTGGACTTAGAACTTGAACTTGAAGAAGAAGGAAAAGAAGGAGGTGATGATGGAGGTGAAGGAGGAATATGAGGAGGATCATTTTTCTCTTCATTTTTTCCCTTTGAAGATTCACCCAAAACTGGTCTCTTTCGTTCCAGGTAATCCTCATACAAAACTTTCATCTTCTCTGACATAGCAAGGAAAATTTTCTAGAACTCTTTCTCATCCTGAGAAACCCCTTCTTCCGATGCCATCTTCTCATTGTGAGAAGCTCTCTTTCTCATCCTGAGAAACCCCTTCTTTCGATGCCATATTCTCACTATGAGAAGCTCTCTTTCTCAATACATTAAATGGATTCTCTTTAACAAGCTTGCCTTCACCACACTGTAGCTTTTCCCCGGTTAACATGAAAAATGCAAATCCAAGCGTCAACTAGCTCTCATACCACTTGATCCAAAATATCTTTTAATGACTATGGTTAAGTTATTAATTGCATGTGTTAATTAACCATTTATGAAGTTGAACCAAAGAGGATGAATTTAATGAAGAAAAATAGAAGCCACAAAGAAATATATAGATCTGAACATAAGAATGAAGAACAACAAACCATAAAAAGAGAAGTGATAACGGAGTTCGGCAAGGTTACCTACATCTCTGAGATTTTGTCTCAGTGGGGGAGGCTTCTTTATTAATTCTCCAATTCTTTAACAGTACATCAAATGGAATTCACATTGATATAAATATCTTCTTCTCAACCTCAGAAATCCAATGCAACTTATTACACTGAAAAAGGATGAGTATAGACTTCATAAATGGCCTCCAAAGTTCTCCTAATTCGCTAGTTTTATGTGCATAAATAATACTGTTATGCTTTATTCTGCATAAAATCGACCCCTGGTGCAGTGGTAAATATTTTGGTTAAATAATATGAGGTTGAGGTTGTGTATCTCCATAAAATATGAAATATGGTTTTAGAAACAAACCATATCCTAACTTTGAAACCCACTTTATGCAAAGATTTGGGGATAAGTCCCCTAGACAGGAAAACGACCCCACATATAAGGTCAACTTAATTCCATATGGCCAAGTTATATCCCTTTCGGCTCTGTTCTATCGCTCACCTCTGAACAACTTGGTCGCATGCCCAAATTTGGTGGATTCCTCGAAACCTGGGGCTAAGGTAAAATCTGCGCATCAACTTTTCACAGGAAATGGTCATATAAAATCACATAAAAACTGGGGGCTATCCCCATTCTCCCGCGCACATGGTTGAAACTGTAGTGGTCTGCACCCATTGCAGTGTGGTCACATAGTCAAATAAACCATGGGCAGGGGCTTAGCCCCAACCCTTTTCCGCCCCAACTCTTCATACATAAAATTTATTAACAATAAAGTGGGTTATATTAAACAAGAACCACTCATGGAGCATTGGCTATCGAACCTTTACCAAAGCACTTTCCCTACCAATAGGTCATGGGATCAAACCCCATGAGCTACAAACTAATTTTTCCATTCAAACTAGTGATGGGGTGCCACATGGCACCCTTTCATTGGTCTTCAATGATGCCACTTGTCAATGTTGTATTGGTTCCTGTCACTGCCCAGTCACCCTATTGCCTATTCTTCCACATGTCACTTTGCTAATGTTAGCATGATGACATCATCATTGACTTTTTCCAGTTGACCTATTGACTTTTTAGCTGTTTTGGAAAATGGTTAGAGTGTGATAACTCTCACAGTGTGCATTTGAGAAAGTAAATATATCACTGGAATCAACGCGGTGAGCCGGTCGCAATGGAATTGGTTTCATTCAATTCCGAGAACTTTCATTTTTGAGCCTTTTCTAGACCTGGGAAACCTCCTGGATCCGATTCTGGATCAACTACCTACTTCTATTTCTTTATTCTATGCTAAGAAAAGAAGTAATTTCATTTCATAGAACGAGAAGTTCGTCTTCTTTGTGATCCATTCTCGCAGTAAACAGAAGGTCACTGCCACATCCGTGGCCTTTACACAATGCCTCTCTTCGTAGAAGAAGAAAGTGGACATGATCTTGGAAGAATACAGAGAAATCTTCTTCCCACCTACAGGGGTACCGACACATTTCCAAGTGAGGCATCCAATTGATCTGACCCCCAGGGCACCTCTAGCTAATGGACCAGTCAATCAACGCTTGGTGATGGAGAATGGAAAAATCATGCGTCAGATCTAAGAGATTCTTCAAAAGGGGCACACCAGACCCAACTCCTCTTCTTGTGGAAGCCTAATTGTACTGGTGCAGAAGAAGGACTAGACTTGGCGACTCTGCATTGATTACAAAGCCTTAAAAAAAATTACAGTCAAGAACTGCCACCCCATTCCCAGGATTGATGACCTTCTTGATGAGCTCAAGGGGGGAAATTTCTTCATCAAGATTGACCTAAAGTCTAGCTACCACCAAGTTCCCATTGAGCCAACTGATGTATGGAAGACAACCTTCAATTCTAAGGAAGGTCTCTACGAATGGCTATTCATGCCCTTTGGCTTAACAAATGCATCAACCAGTTTCATGAGGTTGATGGATGACATATTGAGACACTTCACCAACTCCTTTGTGGTGGTATATTTTGATGACATCCTCATCTTCAGCAGAACGTGGGAATAGCACATGTGGCATATTCAACAGGTTTTGAGCACTCTGCGGCAGCACAAGCTATATGCCAACTTGGAAAAATTCTCTTTTGTCATGAACATGATCTAATACTAGGGCTACATTGTTGTTTAGCATGGGGTACATGTTGATATATCTAATATCCAAGTCATCCATGACTCGCTATCCCCAACCACACTGACTAAGCTTCATATATTTCTGGGGCTAGACAAATTCTACTAATGGTTCGTGTTGGAATTGTCCCATATTGCACAAGCCCTCATCCAGGTGACCAAGGGAAGTGGTAGGTCCAATTTTGTGTGGGGGAAGGAGTAACAACAAGCATTTGATGATCTAAAGCATCACTTGTGCGCAGATTTGGTACTCTCCTTTCTTGATCTGCATCAACCATTCAAGATTGATACTAATGCATATGACTATGGTGTGGGTGCAGTTCTCACTCAAAATGAGAATCTGGTGGCATACCATAGTGAGACACTCTCCGATACTGTCCAAAAATACCCCACCTATGACAAGGAAATGTATTCCATTGTACACGCATGTCTTCAATTGAAACATTACATTCTTTGGAAAGAGGGAATCATACACACTAATCACAAGCCTCTGTAGTTCATACAAACACCGAGAAAATCGCAGAATGACCTCCATCAGAAGGGGTCCACCTACCTACAACAATTTCATATCAACATAATGTATAATAAATGTATCTCCAATTGTTTGATTGACTGCCTCAGTCGGCCCCTTGTGGCTACACTCACAATTGTACTCCATTCCTTTGGACATGAAGCCTCTGAGTGGCCCCAACTTTATCATCAAGATCTAGACTTTGCTACCACATATCATCTCTTGGGTACATGTGCACCTATCAATTATTTTCACATTCAAGACAAACTCCTATGCCACCCGGGCCATCTCTGTGTTACTACAAGCAAGCGTGCAAAGATGATTTGGGAAGCCCACTACAGTGGGGTGGCAGGACATTTTGGCGTTGTCAGGCTGCTAAATTGTAGCTTTTAAGTGTCCTGAATCACTAAATTGTCAAACCAGGGTTGGTATACTTCGAGCTGATACACAGTATGTGCAGGCAAGCGTCTAGTCTTTATTCGAATGCTATCCTAAAAATAAAGCACACACCTATTCTAAGAATTTGAATTCTGATGATTAACTCAAAACTGAGCATTTCCTATGGAATCATAAACAGAAGCAAAACAGTCTAGTAC
>ML796557.1:286230-318822 GCA_009831015.1 Picea engelmannii
ACAACAATGGTACCTACCCAAGTGATATTAGTCCATTTATCAAATGAAAGTATTAAAAATGCATAATAATAACTTGAATTTCAAGGATACCTTAGGCGACCCTTTTGAGTGGTAAAAGGGTGTTGATTATATCCAAAGGAGGTAAAAAAGGGTGGTACTGGCATAGAGTTGGAGGTCAATGGTATGTAGTATGGGCATAGAACATAGTCAAAACCGGGGACCAACATGCGTAGAGAAAATTGTGGTCGTTCTTCAGAAACATTTTTATTGTTCAAAACTTCGATAGGACGTCAACAAGTATGTCAGATCTTGCACTGCCTATTCCATTTCCAATCCAACCATCAAGAAGCAAGGCTTATATACCGCTCTTATGATTCCCCAGAAGCCTTGGGAATCCATCTCAATGGATTACATGTCTAGATTGTTGTCCACCAAGAAAGAAAATGACTACGTGTTTGTGGTCGTTGATCAGTTTTAGAAGATGGCCATCCTCACAACTTGTAAGAAGAATGTCACAGCGGAAGAGACTACCAAGATATTCTTCGAATGAGTGTGGATCATGTTAGCACTCATTAATTTCTTTGGGCTATAACAAAGAAAGCCATGAGGTAACTATTTCAACCAACTATAGATTGTATTCTTACCTATACAACTAGAGAGGGCTCTCTCATATGTCTAATTATTCGTAATAACTCAAATATTTCATCAATAAATGCACAGAGGTCAGATTATACAATAGGATTTTTTTTTTTTTTTTAAAGGATGGTAGGACAAGTAAGAGAGAAAGTACCATTGGGCAATGGAGTCAATTTAAGAAAACGATAGAAACCAATGACTTATTGACTGAACTTGAGAGGATAAAGGCTAAATAAGAAACAATCTTTCAGTTAAAATCATTGTTTGTGGCAAGAGAAAAACACAAGAAGCAACTCAGAGCACCGTTGTGGATGAATTCAAAGTTAACTTAGAAGAAATATGGTTTGTCTAAATAACACGAATCTAGAGCACTACGTGGTGAATTCTAGATTCAAAAATACATTCTGATTCAGATAGAGATTAAAGATATGAATATAAAGAGTAGAGGAAAGCACATACGCAAAGAAAGAATACAATACATCAGACTTCCACTGTTAGAATCTTTTCATTAAAGCTTCAGGACATTTGCATTAAGTTTCAATCACATAAAAAAACTACAATCAATAGTCATCGTCTACACTGTTTTGCAAACCATCCCCTTTTACATGAAAATGATCTTCATATATAGAAAACTAATGTCACCGTTGGTTACTAGGGTCTAAGTACTCTCTCCTAGAATCATCGTTCCGATTTCTTTGAAAGAGAACAATAACTTCAATGGATTTACTAAAAATAGAAAACCTAACTTTGCAAAATCATTATCATAATCGAAATATTCTTTAAAATAATTGATCATGATAAAAATTAGACCACATGGTTGTGATAAGTCATCATTTTCATTTTTGGACACTCTATCACCCATGGACAACAAGTCTGCTACACAACACTAACCTACAACAAAAACACAACAGATTGCGTAGCAAACTCGGAAAATAGGTGTTAAATATGACATCATATATCACTAATAAAAACCTATTTTCCGAAACTGAGAGAGGTATTTGTAGTTAAGCTAGTTATAAAGAACAAACTTTCTCGGTTTCTTGAAATTCATCTTCAGGTGGCTGAAATATGTGTTACAAAAACATGTCTCAGATAGGAAATCATTAAAATTGAAAAATAGGGCTCAAAGATTCCTTCGAATCTCCCAAAATATGGAACTTTTTTCAAATATTAGAGAGGTTTTTATTATTTGGTTTGTCCTCAACAAACGAATCTTAGAGATTTTCAAAATTCCTCTCCAGTTGTTCAGAAATTGATCTTGAAGTTGACCACTAAACCAATCATTTGCGCAATGCAACATGTAGCATTTGCATAGGAAAATCCTCTACGCAAAAGAATCCTCTACACGAAGGAATACACTACACTATGAAATCCTTTGTGCTACAACATCCTATCCGTGACAGTCTACTAGTTGACGAAATTCACTGCGCGACGAAATCCACTGCACGATCACATCCTCTGCGCAACAACATCTTATGCGCGACAATATCCCATGCATGATAGCCCATTGTGCAATTAAATCCATTGCGTGATGAAATCCATTGCACGATGATATCCACTGCGTGATAGAATCCTTTACGCGATGAAGTGATCTGCGTAGCGCAGAGCAAATTTTGTAGTGCATAGTTGCAAATGGAAATGGAAATAATAAATGATAATCTTCATTTTGAAACTGACCCTTGGAGAGGTTAGATGATGCTAGGCATAAAAACAATATGGGTGCTAAAAGGCATGAATTTTCAAATTGTTGACAAATTTTTAACCTTAGCTGTGAAAATCATGGTGCTAACAGGTTCACTTTGGGATACCATAGACTATCATCTCCGACCGAGACAATAGGTTCCTCAACACCTTTTGGTTGAGTCTCTGATATCTGTTGACATCAAGCTCACGAAATCCACTTCTTGCCACCCGCAAACTGATGGCCAAACAAAGGACGCCAATCAAATGATTGTGCACATCTTGCGCATGTACAATTCTAAGAATCCATGTACATGGGACGAGAGTCTCCCCTATGTCCAACATAGTTACAACATGGCTCTTCATAGTTCCAATGACCATAGCTCATTTTAGGTGGGTTTGGGATTCCAACCCTTGGGACCCATTGATGTTGCACTCCCTCTTGCCACCGCATAGAAAAAATATTTCCCTGATCAGTCTCCGATCGAAAAAGCCACGGGATTGATTGAGCGGATTCAACACATCCTCCAATAGGTGCAGGAGATTTTGGAAAAATCCAATGCTAAGTACAAGAAGTGCCATGATCAACATAGGGTACCAGACCAGTTTCAGGTTGGCAAAAAAATACGGTTGCATCTGCATAAGGAGCATCTCACCAGGCCCCATCAGAAGTTTCACCCACTTCGTTATGGGCCCTACACTATCACTAAGACTGTGTGTAGTGTTGGGTCTCAGAAATGTCACATTTATATCCTCTTTTCCCTTCACCATTCCTTACATTTCATCGTCCCATTAACCTTTTATCATACCATTTCCATAATGACACTTGGGTTTTTTCCTTATTATTTTCCATTGTATTCATTTCAGTATTATAAGTGAATTTGTGATTAATTATTAGAAAAATAAAATATTTTCATTATATATCAAGGTTGGATGAGTTTGATGATGTGTGCAAGCATATGTGAAGATTTTAACAAAGTCAAATATTACCATCTAGCCTCAAATTCAAATTTCATCTTCAAGCTTTGAAGACTTGAAGAATATTTGGGACAATCATTCAAGCATATTCAAAGGAGAAGATCATGGAAGATTTGGATGACATATCTTATCTAAGATATGTGAGAGATGTGTGGAGGATTTGAAGGAATCATATCTTCTAATAATACGAAAGTAGTTGAGAATGGTTGAGAGAATAGTGGATTTGTAATTATGACACTCTTCAAGACTCTCATGTATATAAGAGAGTGTTCTCTCTTCATGAGGAGGATCATGTTATTCATAGGAGATTAGATTGGAGAGTTAGAGATCATGTAATTCATAATTTAGTCTTGTAATGAGGAGAAGGGGATTCTTAGCTTTGTTATTCTTTCATGCTTTGCCATTTGACTCTTGTAATATAATTTGAGATTGATGTATTGTGTGAGCTCACATATGTCTTTTTCCATTCAACTCTTCACATGTTGTATTGATTTTCTAGATTAGTTTCCTGTTTTCCTAGTTAGTCTTTTAATGCTTTCCTAGATTAATTTCATTTTAGCAATTTAGATTAGATTAGTTCTACTTCAGTCCTGCATATATAGTGCATGTGCTTCGTAAGCCTACGAACCTTTTATTGACAAATTAAATAGTTGGGCAAATACTACAACATAATTAAACGAAAATATTTTCGCCTAACATTTTGGCGCCATTGTTGGGGAAGCACAATGGATTGAGGTTCAGTTTGATTAGTAATGCTCCTAACTCTGAGGTGACATATGGGTAAGGGCATGTAGGGAGTGTTTCAATTTCTGCAATTTCAATTTTTGCAACTGTGAAGAGGTTTTCATGTGTTTCAGCAAGTATGATTTTTAGTTTTTTTATTTTGATTTGAGTTCTATAAGAACCCCTTTTTTATTATGATTTAACCATGAGTGTCAGCTTGGAACAACTCGCTCAGATCCTGGAGAAAACTGAGATTTATTCTCATCAGGAAGAGGAGATCTTGACAATAGCCCAGAGCTTAAATACTCCTCCAGAAATGAACGAGAAATACACATTTGAGGAACTTGAGGAGGACAATGAGGAGATGCAGCATGATCTGAGTGAGGGAAATCGCACTTACAAGAGTTATATCGAGCAATGGTTCCAGGTAAGCACTCGATTAGCTCCATTTTTTTATTTTTATTTAGAAATTTTGCAGCAACTCGATTCATTCACTCTCGAATATTTCCATTATTCATTTGAAAAATTACCACTGAACATATTGTTGTTACTATTGCGTGCTTGGCTCCATTGGAAGTTTGACTACACGTAACTAATCTTTAAGTTTCAATTAGCATAAAGTAGGTAGGCTAAAAAATAAAACAACATTTTTGCTCTATTTTTTTTTTAAATAAGTATGCTCTCCTCCGCGCTTCGGGCGATCGCGAGGATCAGAAAATAGGGAAGATTTTGATTTTAGGAATGAATGTTTTTTCAAACATGCTTAAATAGTAAACACAATGAAAAAAAAAAATTTAGACGAATAAAACAAAGCTTAGTATTTACATGCTGAAACAATCACTGAATTTTACATGCTATTATAGGGAAACTTTATATATTAAAACAATCAAAATTTTACATACTGTTACAGCAAAATTTTATATACTAAAACAGTGAAATTTCTACATGCTGATACAACGGAAATTTTACGTGTTGTTACAGCATCCTGAAACAGTGAAGTTTTTACATGCTGAGACAGTCGTTGTTACAACGAAATTTTATATGTTGAAATAATGACGCTTTTTTTTTTGTCTGTAACAGTAATTGAATAAATTTGTAGATCTGTAAACAATAAAACAATAGTGGCGTTAGGATAAAATGACATAAAACAATATATATATATATATATATATATATATATATATATATATATATAATAATAATAATAAATGGTCTGCAAAGTCATGAGTTTTTCTCCACTGAACTGTCGCGGCATGTTGAACAGTGTTACACTATGGTCGGTTGAATTCCATTTAAACTACGCAAACATTCGTTTCCTGCTGCAATAATTGATGGTTTGAAGTTGCCTATTCATTTCTGGTTTGAGTTGTCGCAACACCCCTTGAATTACAATCTGCAACACAAACAAATGAAATAATCATGTCATTAGTCTTCGAGGAAGCTGAATCGTTTAAAAAAAAAAAAAAATTATATATCTATTTGCTTCTGGATCTCAATCTTGAAATCAATGAGTACATGCAACAGTTATTAGAAATAGATTTTAAAAGTTGCAGAGTCAAACAATGAAGGTATATCGGATGAAGAGAAGATTGCAAACTACTGATGAAGAGGAGATTGCAGATTCCATTGCAGATAATTGGAATAAGGGTGATCGACCTGAACTTCTCTGTGAAAGACAAGATCTCGAAAATGTACCACAACAGGCATCATCCAGTGTCCAATTTCTTTGGAGGTAATTGCGAGAAAACGTAATTGCCAGAAATGCGTAACTGTTAAAACACATGATTTTAAAATGCATTTTATGAGAACAATGAGGCGAATTAGAAAAAAATAAAACGTGGGTTTTCTTTAGAATGGAGGCAATTAGGTAACATGTGAGCGATTTTCTGGATTTCACAACCATTTGGGAGAAATTTAGGGTTCTTCGGAGCTCCATTTTGCAGACTACGTGAGGAAAAAAAATGCTTAGTTTTGAACTGTTTGAATACAACACCCTCCAAGAAGAAGAATTCAAGTTAATAACAAACTCTGCTCCACATGGAACATGATCTAAAAGTCCAATTTGATTTCAATATTTGGTGTAATTAATTACGGTCGGAGGCTTGAGTCGTAACATAATAGAACAATCAAGGAGGACCGAAACAATAAAATTTTCATGATATATTTATGCTCTTGGTATCTCTGATTGATCTGTTTTGCAGGCAACATGTTTTTATTCTTTACTGATTTAGAAACAAATGACCAAGGATGTAGCTCATAATTTTAATTTTGAGTGTTTTGCCCATTTCTTTTTTGTATTATTATTTTGGGTGTGTTATAAAAATAAAAACAATGAAAATGTAAAATCATAAAAAAATGATTTCGTTTGTTTTATGGAAATAAAAGCAAAAACAAAAATTATAAAACTATAAAATTAAAGAAAAACATTATAGAATAATAAAAAAAAAACATTGTAAAACTGTCAATTTGCAATAGACATTCTAAAAACTCCTGAGTTGTTTTCAAGATTTATGTTTTTCTTTGAGTCATTGTCACAACAATCAAATAAAAACACAGTTTATTTCTTTGAGCTGCTCGTATTCGTACTTATTCCTGTCTTACGATTCTTCACGCAACAATCAATGAAAAGCCACGAGCACAAAAACAAAAGGTATAAACATGTGTTGTTCTTTGAATTGATGCATTTACACTTATTTCTACATGATATGTTTCTCGAAATTCTCACAGTTTTCATGCAGGATTCGTACTAATTTTTCTTTTTAGGTTCAGAGACTATCACATTTTTGTTGTTGTAGTGATTTTCAAGAATCACAAAATTCTTCAAAGAACACATGCTTTTCTAAACAGCTTGAAGGAGTTGTTACTCATCAAAAACATCATGACGTTTGTTGTTACATAGAAACATTTTGTTGATACACAACAACATTTTGTTGTTACACATAAACATTTCGCGCAACTTGATGTTTGCTTTTACACAACGACCATGTTGATACACTGCTATTTCCGCATTTTTCCAAATTTCATGCTGTGACACTATCTCATTTCGTCTTCAAAGCTAATTAGTCATCCTTTGTTGAATACATCTTCCATTGCCTTAAATTTCATGACTTCACACATGCCTATTCCTTTCTGAGTTGCATACATTCATTTATCTTTTTCAGTTCATTTTTGTCTTTCCATATTTCCTTTTGAATAAAAACCCCTTTCCATGATTACATTTCCTCTCCATAAGCCCTGTTGCTACTGAGATCTTTACATATATAGTCCTACCAAATCTTTTTATAAACTCACGTTGACTGATGTGGAATTCCTTAAGGCCAACCTTTCAACAGTCTTGCCCCATTGACCTCGACACATTATCTGGGATATAGACTAGAGTTCATTTTGAGTACCTAGAGGCTTGCATGCCTTAATGGGAAGTTCTCTTGCTAGCAATCATGGGAATACATCAATGTCCCTTGATCGTTAGATCTTGCAAGTGGCTTGACATCAGCCCATCTATTCACACTTCGTAAGATGTACTTGGGTACCTTGACACTCATTGACATCACTGATGAGTTTATCTCACATTGGTTAACGACATTCATCAATGGCCGATAATCCAATGATTTCTCTTCATGCTCAACATTGACACATTCATTCGCATGATGAGAATTGTACCATCAATTTTGTAGCGGGTGAAGACTATACACTTTCTCATAATCCCCTCAGCAGTTTGATTTCAGATCTATGAGAGTTCCATATTCTTTGCCTTCCACATTTCTCATGATTCAGCAGTAGCAGTTCAGATTCCTTCACTTCCCATGATCTAGTTACAGCGGCAACATCATTAGCAGTTCCATTTTCCTGATCTTGCAGCAGTGACACCTTCCATCTTCCATCAGTCACAGTCATATATTCTTTGCTCCAACAGTTACAGCTATAGCACCAGTCACGTTTTCCTGATCCAACAGCCACAACAACTACATCTACTTTTTGGGTAAGTGGAGGTATGTTCTTTTCTAAGCTTTAATCACACAATTCCTTATATGTCGACTTGAATATTTTGGAAAATTTCCTCGCCATGCTCTCTTTCCTTCCATGACCTACATTAAGTTGCATGAGGGCATGCAACTGATTCAGTTGCGGGAGGGACTATTTCACCACATATTCATTACCATTATTCCATTTTACCATCTCATCATTTCATTTATGATTCACTAAAATTTCTTTTCCAACAACACTTTGTTGCATTTCGATTGATATACATATTGGCATGATTCATAAAGATAACGGAAAATCTTTCTTACACACAATGATGCTTTCTTATGCACATTGATAACTTATTATTTCCAGTGAGTATATGGCTAAATTATTACAGCAAGAAAATAAATAAGTGAAATGAATGTTGTTAACACAAGAACCAACATCTTTTTTATTCATGGTTGTCACACAAGAACCAACCATAAGAAAATTTCACATGCTGTTACACATATTTCACATGTTGTTACACATATTTAACATGTTGTTACACATGTATTTTACATGATGCTACTCTTGTATTTCAAACCCTAGAAATATTCATTGTTAAAAGGACATCATCAATCAAAGCCATAGTTTGAATGCCAAAAGTTCTTAAGAATATCTATGCATGGTTGCATGAGGACATGCAACAAGTTGAGTTGGGGGGCTTGTTGGGCCTCAGAAATGTCACATTTATATCCTGTTTTCCCTTCACCATTCCTTACATTTCATCATCCCATTAACCTTTTATCATACCATTTCCATAATGATACTTGGGTTTTTTCCTTATTATTTTCCATTGTATTCATTTCAGTATTATAAGTGAATTTGTGATTAAATAATAGAAAATAATATATTTTCATTATATATCAAGGTTGGATGAGTTTGATGATGTGTGCAGGAATATGTGAAGATTTCAACAAAGTCAAATATTACCACCTAGCTTCAAATTCGAATTTCATCTTCAAGCTTTGAATATTTGAAGAATATTTGGGATAATGATTCAAGCATATTCAAAGGAGAAGATCATGGAAGATTTGGATGGCATATATTATCTAAGATATGTGAGAGATGTGTGGAGGATTTGAAGGGATCATATCTTCTAATAATACGAAAGTAGTTGAGAATGGTTGAGAGAATAGTGGATCTGTAATTATGACACTCTTCAAGACTCTCATGTATATAAGAGAGTGTTCTCTCTTCATGAGGAGGATCATGTTATTCATAGGATATTAACTTGGAGAGTTAGAGATCATGTAATTCATAATTTAGTCTTGTAATGAGGAGAAGGGGATTCTTAGCTTTGTTATTCTTTCATGGTTTGTCATTTGACTCTTGTAATATAATTTGAGATTGATGTATTGTGTGAGCTCACATATGTCTTTTGCCATTCAACTCTTCACATGTTGTATTGATTTTCTAGATTAGTGTCCTTCTTTCCTAGTTAGTCTTTCAATGCTTTCCTAGATTAATTTCATTTTAGAAATTTAGATTAGATTAGTTCTACTTCAGTCCTGCATATATAGAGTGTGTGCTTTGTAAGCCTATGAACCTCAGATTGACAAATTAAATAGTTGGGAAAATACTACAACAGAATTAAACGACAATATTTCCACCTAACATGTAGCAATGCTTTTGAGGTCAACACTCCTCCCTTCCTTGGTCTGCATCCAAAATTCAATGTGGACCTCCTTCAGCCATATTTTCCACCATTATTAGACACTTATGAAATGAAAGAAAAGATGACACCAACAAATATCAACCCTGAATGCAGGGAATAAGAATCCACTGATTAGATCATGGGAACATAGGTCAGGGGCACTCACCAGTAGTGGATCCAGATTTATCAGGTTGTTAAGGCAAGGAAAATCCTACACCAAGGAAAGTGGCTAACCCAAGGCCAAATCCAACATAAGTTTCCTCACTTGATGGGGGAACTCAATGCAATGGAGACCATTGATTCCTAAGGGTGGAGGATTGGTCCAGGTGCATATTCGTCGCCACCCACCTATTCCAACTGGCTACCAGTGTTCCTTTCTGTTCAGCACATTCTTCTGTACTGCTTTGTAATTGTGGGTTCTATACTTCTAGGGTTGTTAGAAGCCCAACACATCCTCCGGGTGGATACAGGTTCCCTCTCACCTAATCCAACTGGGTTATTTTGTATTTTTTTATGACAACACATCTTCTTGTACTTCAAGGGTTGTTTTGGGGCACTAAACATTGTTTTTTTGGCTCACGATAGTAAAACTATAGATAAAGTAAAAGTTTGTCCACAAAATGTGGAGTTCTTTGAAAGACCTTTCCAACGGGCTATTATGTTCCTAAAACCAAGGTCGTATGAAAAAGTTACGGCCCTAGGAAGTTGAGGTACCAAATTACACCAACTTACCTATAGGGCCCACATGAATTTTGACATTTCAACTTCTAGGGTTATGTTTTTGGATTTCTATGGTTTTGGCATTCATGAGTAATATCAAAAAGGCCTATGGAGCCTCATTGTAATCCATTCTACTCAGACAGATGCATGTAGCATCCTCATCTCTTCTGAGAGATGGCTACCACTATTTCAACAAGTGTCATTTCTGTAGTTTTACAGTTTCAACGTATTTCATTATTTACTAGAATATATTTTTCACTGGATATTTGTGTTATTCTCCATATCTCTGTGTTTATTGTATTTTGTTTGTTAATCAGTTCGTTCCACTTCGAAATCCGGATTACTAAGGCTATTCACTTAAGGTCTACCAATTACATCACCTTAACATATAGTATATTAGATGCATAACTTAGTCTAACAAAACCAAGCTCACCCAACAATAGTCACATGTCCAAGTAATGGCTTAAAACATCCCAACAATACTTGTACTTAATAAATATTTCAATATGTAGGAAAAACAAAGCAAAAAAACTAACATAACATTCATCGACATTAAGAAACCACTATATGAAAGTATAGGTAATACCCAATGTGTATTCATAAACTTTTTTTTATAGAAAGAATGTTATAATGTACAAAAACATAGCACGACCTACTTCTTGTAGCTCATTTACATACTACAATTTCACAAGGAATAACTGCCTACAAGAACTATCAATCCAACCCCTAAATCAATAGTAGGCCTAACTCCTATAAGTCATATCTTCTTCTTCTTCTCACTCAGCCACTACAATTCACCTTACTATGCCAACCTTGAACATAACACAAAATATAGATCTCTTTTACACTTGTGTGAATGACCAATACATCTTCTCCCTTCCCAAGATCTTTCGAGGGATCCTCCTTATGTATCAAATATTCCTTGCAATTGAAAGCCCCTTCACTCAAAGGAAGACCCATGTAACATCCATGACCTTTTCTTCCTTCAATTCCTCAACATGTGCATCCATGATGTGCACTCATTGCACCTAGTTTTCCCAAGTATGCTTAGTAGTGTTCCCAATTGTACCCAGGTGTGTGCAAAGGTAACTCCAATGGATAAGGGAAGTTTATCCCCTTATTTTTTCACATCCTACATATGCACCCCAAGCATCCCAACTTATATAAAGGAATTATGGAATGACTTACCACTATTCCCATTGATGAGGTGAGAAATGGTGGCAACATTCTACAACAACCCACCCTCTACACCCACCCACTTAGGTAGTGTGACTACTACTATCCTTAGGGGAGAGTCTTATATGTCATGTATATATAGTGGAATTTATCTTCATGTTTCCTTTCAACTTATATAAAGGAATTATGGAATGGCTCACCACTATTCCCATTGATCAGGTGAGAAATGGTGGCAACATTCTGCAACAACCCACCCTCTACACCCACCCACCTAGGTAGTGTGACTACTACCATCCTTAGATGAGAGTCTTATATGTCATGCATATATAGTGGAATTTATCTTCTTCTTTCCTTATTTTAAGGTTCCTTGTAATCCACTCCATGTCCAATCATCAATGTGAACACAACATACAATTTACTTCATGGTTCTAATCACATCTAAGTCTTTGGAATGATCAAGACTTTTGGTTTTCACATATAACCCATGCACCCAAGGAGTCTTAATCTTCTCTTGTGTATTATGGTTCAATTTTCGTCCTTAAATGACATCCAAGGAACTCCTTACCCTTCCTCGTTATACATCATCTTTATAAATTGCAACGAGTGCCCAAGTGTCTAGTCATTCTTACCCATGGACTAAGGTTTTTCATACACTAGTTAAGGAATTTCTATCCATGACTCCATGAACCAAGGAATTCCTAGGAAGAAGTACGAAGTCCTCTTAGAAAGAATTGAAGGATGTGGAGTGGATGATAGGACACATTTACCAAAGTAACAGAAGTGATAGTAACACAAGTGACATTTCTATAAAAGATGAAATGTAGAGTCTTAAGATATTGAAGGAATGAAAGAGACATTGTTAGCTAAGAGGCAACAAAGTTGAGATAAAAGGGATAAAAGATTATAGAAATTTGGTTGTTCAATTAAGAAAAAAATAAAATAAATTCCAAAACTATGCATATGGTAAAATATAGTGGTAGCGGATGGGTATCGACCCCGTGTCATGCGAGTATGAGAACTGCGAGTTGCCGATTCCCTTTGAGTTTTCTATTCAATATTTTTAGCCTTATTCCTAAAGGGGATGCTCCAAGCACCTTTGATGAAATCAAGAATTTTCTTAAAGAACAATTTGCATGCTTAATAGGACAATTATTCACAATGTTCCCATGGTTTAAGAGGAACTATATTATATTATGGTATAAAGCTTATGGTATTCATAATCAAATTAGATTTTTACAAGAAATATGACAAGGTGAGTTGGATTTACTTGTCTTTGATGATGGTCTATGTAGGATTAGATTAAGGTTTGTAACTTTGGTAGATTTTTGTTTTTATGTTGTATTTTTCTACCTCCCAAGTGACTAAATAAATATTAGAGTAATTTATTAGTTATTTGTTAAATTTTTTCTATCATTTAACAATGGTTATAAGCGAGATTTAAATAGTTATTTAAAGGTTTTAATGTTTATGGTAAAGATACATGTATATAAGTGGTTTTAAGAGAGATTTCAATATTTATTTAGAGGTTTTAATGTTTATGGTAAATCTACATGTATACAAAAAATTATTTGTATATATTTTTAAGGATGATCAAATATTTAAAAGAGATTTTGAGTTGGTATTTCTTCTTTCTAGGGACATTGAAATTTATTAAATAGTTAAAGTTCTTAGGACATGAGATAAAATATATTGAATACTGGTTTAGATATTCCTTTAATCTTTATAAAATGATTGAAATAATGACTGTGATAAGGATAGCCTCCTAATTTATTAACTAATTTCATTAGGAAGAAAGTTGACATTGGTCAAGTCTATCATAAAGTTGACATTGGTTAAATCTATCATAGAGGTCACCTTATTCCAACCAATTTTTTTAATTATATTATATATAATTGTACACATAGACAAATACCATCCATTTTCACATCAGTCGAAGAGTAATAGTGAAAAAAAAAAAAAACTAGTACCAACACACAGGTTGTACTAAATATAGCTTAAATATCATCAAGATCCCAAATCTATCCACACATAAACAAAAAACCAATCCCAGAAATATGAACCCAAAAACAACATCTATCTCTATTTATATCAACCCAAAAACAACATCTATCTTTCTATTTATATAAACACAAAAACAACATCAATCTCTCTATTTCAAAATAAAGGTCACCTTATTCAACAAAAAGCCATCCGAATATTCACATACAAGTTTGTGTCAACTTTATAACAACAAAATAACCTCATGAACATTTTCTCTCCATTCTCAAGGCTGGCAGAGCCCAGAAATACAGTTTTTTCGTTCTTTGATACTAAATCTTTTTCCTATATTTGAATATATGCCAGCCACCAACTTTTAACAATTTATTCCAACTAATCTTTCTAGAATAGTACTCAAAATTTATCCAAAGAAATTGGAAAAAGAAAATGCACTTGCTTTTTGAAGTTTGATTGAGAGTTAAATCTGATTTAAAGGCTTACCCTAATAAAAGCATTGGTTTGAGGAAAAAGTGGTTTCTGTTCTGAATAACGAATGTAAGGAGAGATTTGCATAGGATTGGGTGGAAAACTGATTTAATAGAAAGTAAAATATTGGTAAAAATCTCAACATAAAAAAAAAAAAAAAAGGTTTAGGAAAAAGTGATTTCTGTTCTCGATAACGAATGTAAGAAGAGATTTACATATGATTGGGTGGAAAACTAATTTAATAGAAAAGAAAATATTGGTTAAAATCTCAAAAAAAAATTGCTATACCATGTAAATAAATAACTCATTTCGGCAGATAAATAACTCATTTTCCCATGGAAAACTGATTTAACAGTATAGAAAGTATCGAATACAATTTCCACGAAAACTAATTTAACAGTATAGAAAGTATCGGCTACAAACAAAAATGTCTACCATTTAAATAAATAACTCATTTTGCCAAGAAAAGCTAGGTTCAATTACATATTGAAAAAATATACAACGCATGTAAATATGAACATTTTCATTTACAATGTCCCGGCATTTACGTTTATCTACGCAAAAGTAGAACTCCAAAAACTGTTTAGGTATATAAACTGCGTGATAAACTGTTTATCTATTCAAAATTTATTGATTGATTGGACGGGATTTATAGTTGAAATGAATCGAATTCTGGGAGACTTTGAGTATGCAATTTCGTAGTATCTAAGGTACAAACTTTAATGACAACCATTCACCACTTCCCCACCTGATATTGTTGGTTTCTTTATCACCCTGAAAACTTCTGTTACTACTGTTGCACTTGAACTTGAGGTTCCCGTCGGGATGCAAAGGAAACAACTCCGGCGATTCGTCTTTTTCTTCATGGTCCTGGGCATCTGAACAATTCATCATAACATTATTTCCACGACGGTCTGTAAAATGATGCACCGATCGATCATTTCTACCTGCTGCTTTCTTCCACGTGTGTGAAATCATCCGGCTCAGAGAAGGTTTGGATTCCAACAGATTGTAAATGGTGTTTCCATTGCAAATCAATTGGCAACAACTTTTGTGCTGACGTACCGGAGCCTGATTCTGGTGAATTTGTGTCTCCCTATACCATAATATAAAAAAACGTCGACAATCAATCACAGAGTGAACGACGTCTATGAAACCTAGATGTAACAGTAAAAAAGGATTAGAATAACAAACTTCCCATTAAATTCTCTTTATCTGTGCTGAAAACACGGCCATTAAATTCTCTTTACCTGTGCTGGATTCTCTTTGAAGAATCCACGATAGTGCGATCAGCTGCATATAGACAGAATACAACTCGGCCATACCCTTTGAAGAATACAACTAAGTAGGAGAAGAAGGGGTTTGACAGAATCTGTCATTCAGACCCTGAGTTGTTGATTCAAAGACTGCGGCATTTGACAGGACTCCTTTTTCTGTTTCCTCTTTTTGTCTGCGTGAGTCTCCTTTTCCTGTTTCCTCTTGTTGCGTGTGTGATTATTCTGAAACCAATAAAACACACTCTTTGCTTCTACATTGCTGTAATCTTTGAGTAAATTGGTAAAGTCATCCATGAGAGAGGGACTAGGGTTACGATGGCCTTCTTTAAAGAGCTCTTACGAAATCTCTTTCTGTCTTTTCGTGGGCTGCCAACGGGACCATGGAATCTCTTCCTTTCTTTCCATGGAACCTACAGATTATGGAGAGTTGGTGTTGCAGATAGCACAGATTTGTCTTGCTGAGGTGAATATATATTGCTGTCCTCTCCGTGTACTGAGGAGCCCGTGTTCAGGTATGGTGTACTTCCTCTATGTGTGACTGAGCAACTCTGAAACCCTAGTTCACAGAGAACGAATACCCTAGCCCAAAAATACAACGAATTTCAACAATCGCGTGGTGTTGTTCACTGCGAAGAAGGATCGATTGATTAATTTGCATAAATAGTATCAAAGCTATGTTACACACATCGGACAGAACGATGGAAGAATTTACTTACATAATTACCGACGTCAATTTGAAATTCACCTTTTTTTTTTTTTTTTTTTGGTGGCATTCGGGTCCTCTATCACAAAATCATGTTATAGAGAAAAGTCATGAAAACAAATTCAGGTATGAGATTGCGTAAACCAACAAGTATGGGATGAAGTAAAACCGTGGGTAGGAAACTAAAAATTAGCATTTGAATCTATCTAACTGATTAATTGTAAAATCTGGGGTTTAAATTCATTATTTAAGTTAATTAATTTTTGGAAAAGGAAACTAAGCATGCCCCATATGTTTTCATGTATGCCCGATATGTTGGGGAGAAATATTCGTGTGCTTTACAGCTAGTATGCCCCATATGTTGCCATGTTTACATAATGTTAAACTAAAAAATAATAAGAAAAAATAAATAATGAAAAAAATACAAGTTTTAAAGTCTCCTCCATTACACAGACATGTTAGTGCAAAATCACACGAAATGTTTGCACTTAGATTTAATCCTTGTGGACACTTGATAGATTGTGAATCTAGGCTAGCTTATTTCATTTTAAGAGACCATATGAAATATCAAATGAAAGAATAAAGTAAAAGTTATTATCATTGTGGTTGGTGTCATGTGCCATCTTAGATCCAACTTGACTTAGAGCACCGAAGTCACTAATGGGGTTGCAACATTTCATTTAGGAAGCTAGACTAAACGAAAATTAATTTGTTTAGACTAAGCCTCACTCAAGACACATCTATACACTGCCTTGAGCGAATATGCCAAGTACACTTCCGTTCTTTACTTAAACAATTACACATTTCTCATACTTAACCAATTATGCAACCATTCCACACAAGAAGAGACAAGTATGGTTGGGCAGCAAAAACTGTACCTAACACTCGCATAAGTCTTCTACTATAGACATGTTGTTACAATTCTTTACAAAGAGGAGCTTGCATCTCAATACTTAGACATACAAGAGCTCGACTAAGTCACATCCTCACTTCCCTACTTACTCATACACCCAATTCTCCCTATCGCAACCTAATTCATAGTCTTCTCCGTCTCGTGTTCACTACCCTCCGAACCTTTGTGCCTCTCTATCATGCCACCTACCCAAGACACCCCAACAACAGACTAAGCCAAGCCTTCACACTTCACCTTCATCTTCATCCCACCTCATCGCTCTCCAGCTCAAGTTGTGATAATTAGGTGTGATGCCTCTAGCTCATGCACCTTATTCTCTTCATATGTACTCCAACCTTCAAATTCACAAATCGTCGCATCCTTTAGGTGTTTTTCCCCTTCACAGACCAACGTTCCCAAATGAATCGATGCACCCCTTCATAGACCAATGCGACGGTCTAATTTATGCTCATGAACCATTGTGTCCTTTCAGACTGGCACGTTCCTCACGTCAATGCACCCCAACCTCTTTGGCGCACCCTTGCCTTGTGTGTTTCCTTGAACCCACCAATGTGACTATTATTGGGTGTGCCAATGGGGTCATCCAACCTATCCGATGTGCCCATGCTCGCAAGGGTAGGTGCCTCCACTCCTTGAGCATACATCCAACTCGCCACGTTCTTTCCCAAACACAACCCATATCCTCATCTTTTGTCGCAAGGAAAATGAGTTGTGTGTTTCCTTGGGTCTACATTTCAACATCGTGCACTTAAGTTTCTCTTATTCACACCTATAATAGTTTGTTTTCCCAACCAATTGCATCTTCCTTGTGCTCTCTACCTGACTCATCTCCAAATCTGCCCAAGGAACGCCTGCACTCAGTGGGTATCATGCAATCCCTTACATCCTACCCCACCTAAAGTCGTCGTATTCTCGAAAACATCCTGAAAAATATGGCTTTTCCAACCTCTACTCGCAATCATTCATGATTCGTCCATCACAACCAAACCTCATGGAAACTGCAACTTTCGTGTCAAATCAAAACTGCATGTTTCATTTCAAATGGAAACCCAAATTTTCTACGAAGTGGAAACCCCAAGTTTACACAAATCAACCCATCTACACTACACCCAACTCTGCATGATCCATTGCTTGATTGAATGAGGTTTTCTTAGTCCAACCCAAAAGATGAATTTCATCGAACTCTATTGCACTATCCTTTTGTGATGTTTCTACATTGATGTTGTGGTGCTATAATATTGGTATTGATGTGCACCACAATTGACTATTTCCCACTTTACTTAAAAAATTCTCCTAAGTGTTGAACTATTTGTGACCCACAACCACGATCATTCTACGACCACCTTATCCATGCTTTTGCTCATTGACGTCCTTCATGCCTTGGAATAATTGGGTAGCTAGTCCAACTTTCATCCCAAACTCATGAGAATGTACTCCCCACCCCCAAGCATAGTCAATTTTTTATGCACTTCCATCACTTTATCCAACCTCAAAGACTAAGGAAAAGTTATGCACCTTCCCCTTGGATACCAAGTCGCCTGACTAACCTAGCATGCTAATTTGTTCTCAAGCCACCTCATCACCACCCAACTCACCAACTATTGTCTTCACTATGTAAAAGTGAGTTTGCCTCCCTCGAAAGTTCCCACACCACATTACCTTCCTCTCAACAATGCATATCTCCAAGTCTACGAAAACACCTCTTTGCAAGGCACTTAAGGCCACATTGTCTGCTTCATGGTAGTCTGTCAACTCTTTGTCTTCTGATTGACTAGAATGTACCCAATAGTTGCAACCTAGGATATTGTCGTACATAGTGTCAGATTTTTGTTTTGTGTGCAAGTACCTAAACACTAACCTAATTTCCTTTGGTGTGCATCCTAAATCCTCTAGTCATTCTACACATAGTTTTTTTCTTTGCTAGAGTTTCCTTTACCTATGGGACTAGCTTATGATATAAGAAATCATGACCCAGGGGAATCTAAGATGCCAAAATCATCCATGGATCACACCTAGCTTGAGCCATTCCAACCCTTAACATGGGTGGATTTTTTTAGATGTCTTCTCCCAACATCTGTGAGTTTCAAACCTTAGTCATCCTAAATAAAAAAACCCTCTAAATCCAATCACACTAGTGATATTCGACATCATTATTCACTTAGTTGAAAATCACATATCGCCATGGATTTCCTGCAAAAGTTCACAATGGTTGTGGGGTGCCAATCTTCCTTCCACACTTTTTCTACATCTCACTCCAAGCCTAGCTAAGTGAGTGCCTCAACACACGACTCCATCTCAACTCTTGGATTTTTTCCCGAAAGTTAGTCTTCCAACCTATCTCTCTAAACACCTTCACAATTCTATTGGAAGCATGGTGACTCAAGATGCACTTCTTGTGCGATGTCCTTGGCAAATGTTGCAACAAGCTACCTGAAATCATCCTCACACTCATATTCTAGCATTGTAGTCTTAGAAAACAATCTATCTTCTCCAATATATACTTCAACAATATATCCATTTTTTTAAATCTTCATTTTCTTTGGCCCAATCCTCCCAAGGTTACCATGTCCAAACTCGCCCCTCATTATTTCTACGCGTCGCAAGTTCTATCCACAATTTACCTTACTCCTTTAATCAACTCGATTGCTTATATACTGGGTATTCGACGAAGCTTCCTCTTTGTCATCATGGGAATACTTGGTATTTTTGGTTCATATAAGAATACCAAGAATACTGCATACGTGAGTGGACCTGCCTTAGAAAATATGAGAAAGTACTACCCCAAGACTAATGCATGGTCATTCAATGGAGAAAAAGTGAAGTCTCGATTGCCAAACAAATTTCCAACTCACAAAGGTACAAAGTGAACCGCCTGAACTTATGGTTATGTTGTTGATTTGACCTACTTGAACATGGTCATGTTTCTCTAATAGTTAAAAGGGAAGAAATTAACAGTTTTCTCCCTCACAAAGTTGTTCTTTGCAATGGTGTCTAATAAAGAAGCCACCTCCACACCACTCATCGTCATATCCACAGAAAAAAGTCCTTCTCCTACACTTTGCAAACACTATCGGGGGCCTCTATCATTGAACACATCTAGATGTGCTGCCAAAACATCCACTTCTTCCAACATATCCTTTGAAGTTGTGGTAATTTGGAATACCTCCATCATGGTTGAAATCTTCTAATCAACATGTTTCACTTGGTATTCTTCCAACTATTCCATCCTAGTCTTGGTTGAATAGTGTATTGTGAAGGGGTTTTCGTTGCAAAGAAAACACTGAAAAATCATTCCTCTTCTATCAAGAAGATTCTTCCTTATTTTGATTTATCCTTTTTCTTGGGAATCCTCCTTATAGAGTGAATCCAACCTTGGCATCTCCCTAGATTCAATTTCTTCAAAGTTACATACACTCATTTCATCATTGTAGAATTTTTATTGTTCCTCGATCTCAGACATCTTCTTCAATCCTTCTCGTAGCTATGCCAAGTTTTGATTCACAATGTTCATTCTATTCTTCCATATTCCATAATCATAGTATTTCCATCATGGAATCTCAAGCATCCTCTTCGATCCTCCCAACCACTACATCAAACTTTTCTTTGCAATGTCCTTCCTCTACTACCATTCGTACATGATTTCCATCTCCTCGATTTGGCTCACATTGTACAAATATTCTACATCCATCCAAAATTTTGTCACAACTCAACTCTTCACTTAGTTCCACATTTATTTACTGCACCAAGACACCAACACACTCAAGTTTTCACAAATCATTTAGACAATGGACCTTTGCTGACTATTGTGACAAGATAAATTTGTGTTGCTTCCCCAACTCTATCTCTCAATTATATGCACACCACAACTAACCTAACCACTTTACAACTATTTTCCCAACTTCAATTACTTTTTTATAGCCACTTTACGTATCCGATGGAGCACCCTACTTGCCAAGTGAGTTGAACTAACAACCCCAAGTTCATTCAAACCTAACTCTATGATGATATCTATGATCATAATTTTGACAACTCATGTGACAAGTCCTGTGATTGTCCTCCTTGTGTAACTTCTCGGTTTGAACCACAAACTCTACACTTGGTGTTGTCAAGGTTTACATATAGGTTTTCTTGATCGAGCGCCTTAAAAATGATACAAAATCAATAATTATATCCCACTTTGAGGGGGAAGCCTCATTTTACAATATGTTCACTTTAGAATACAATATGATATGAAATAATATTATCTTAACACTATACTATATCTCCTTGATATATATATATATATATATATATATATATATATAGGAGACAAAGGGGTATAATTGTGATGAAAGTGTGCAATGAAATGTTCTATCCGACCTACACCTATAATAATAGAAATGTGATAATTAAATATATGGGGCTTACTAAGGGGTTTTATACAAAACATGGGGCTTTGTCTAGGGTTTACCATGCCCCTCCCTTTCAAAAAAGTGTTTTTCTCAATACTTGACTAACCACAGCTGATTCTGCATGAAGAACTCATCCTCCCATGTCTCCTATTCAACTAGTAGGTTCTACCATTTGACGAGATACTTTGTAATTTCTTTATTTATCAGCTGCTTAATTCTTGTTTGAAATATTGTTTCTGGTTGTAGTATTATTTTCCCTTCTTCATTGATCTATAGTAAAATAATTTTGATTGGGATCTTATTTCCAATGACCTTCTTTATGAAAGAAACATGGAATACTATAAGTACACGTATAGATGGAGGCAACTCCAATTTGTAAGAAATACTTCCAATCATCTAAAAAACCTTATTGGGGCCATAATATTTCGGTGCTAATTTATTTCCCTTATTTGGTTTCTTGAGGGACATTTTTTTGTATGGTTGTATCCTTAGAAATACCCAATCCTGCACTTCAGAATCCCTTTCACTATCACATTGATGTGCTTCTTGTTTCACCGTATTTTGTTCAATAACCAATTTCTCCTTCAATAGTTTTAGGACCCCTTGTTGGTTCCCTATGTGATCCTCCACTGCTTAAACCTTTGTATTCCATTTCAATGGTGATATGATGGATGGAGGATGATATTGATAAAGAGACATAAATCAGTAAATTTTTTATGAAGTATGGAATGATGTGTTGTACCACCATTCTTCGAAGGGAAAACACTTGACCCATTGTGTTTGTTTATCAGACAGAAAAAAACACATATATGCTTCTATACATTTATTCCAAATTTCAGTTTTCTCATCGGATTAAGGGTGATGAGATGAGTTATTATCCAATTGAGTAAGCAAAGAAGAAAATAATTCAATCCAAAATGTTCTTGACTGATTTTTTTGTTAATTTGATATGGTCCGTAAAACTTCAGAGCCAATTTATTATTTCCTTGGTGTTTAGGGGATAATTGTTTGTAGGGTTGAAGTCTTACAAATACCCATTCTCCAACTTCAAATTCTCTTTATGTTCAGTGTTGATCAACTTGTTTCCTCATTATGTTTCTTGTAGTTGCTAAGTTTTCCTTGAGTATTTGAACAACTTTTGGACTTTCATATAGATGATCTTTTATTGATGCAAATTTTGTTTGACTTGTGGCGAACTCTTTCCAAGATGGTGGTTGATAACCATAAACACCTTGAAATGGTTTCATTTTGGCCAACGTGTGATATGTGGAGTTATACCACCATTCAAGAAGGTGCAACCATTGAATCCATTTATTTTGTTTATCAGTGACGAATCAACGAAGTTAGGTTTCTACGTATTTATGGAAAATTTTGTTTGACCATTTGTTTCAGGATGGTAAAATGAACTCAAATTAAGAGAGGTCTATATTTTTTTGAAAAAATATTGATCCAGGTGGATATCGGTGGCCACCCACCTTTTCCAAATTACTCAAAAAAAAATTCTGGCAATTTTGGTAATTTACTATTTCTAGCAGTGTTTCAGGTCCTGAACTTCTGGAGCCATTTTGAGGCCCTAAATGACATTTTTTGGGAAAACGAGGAGAAACAAGGTATTTCCTCCTTTGTTTCTCACACAAAATGTACTCCTCGGATATGTATTTCTAATGAGGCATTGAGTGTGTCAAATGAAGATCATATGAACAAGTTATTACCCCAGGAAGTTGATGTACTGACTTACCCAAATGGGGCCCACATGACTTTTGGCTCTTTATCTTCTAGTGTTAGGTTTATGGATGTCTAGGGTTTTTGACATCCCTGTTTATTGTAAAAAGGCCTTCAGATCCTCATTGTAACCATGTTTTTGCGAATGAGCATAGCCATCACATCTC
Organism: Picea engelmannii; assembly: GCA_009831015.1. Classification (NCBI taxonomy): domain Eukaryota; kingdom Viridiplantae; phylum Streptophyta; class Pinopsida; order Pinales; family Pinaceae; genus Picea; species Picea engelmannii. The sequence goes on from ML796557.1 coordinate 309,442, forward strand.
TTCTTAGAGATAATCTGCCACCATTCCAACAAGCTTGTTTTCCGCTGCATTTTATAGTTTCATCTTATTTCCTTATTGAATAGAAAACCAATTTTACTGTATCTCTGTTATTTTGTGTAAAGAACCTATTAATAATATGTATTCATTTAATTCTTCTCATAAAAACTGGATCATTGGTATCAGAGTGGTCTGCTCCTTGTCTTCTTAATGAATGTCCCCAATGAGGTTAGAGTACAAAGGGTTGGTCTTGAGCTTGTTTCTCTTGAGGAAAAAATCTCTCGCATGCCCAAGCGACCTCTCATGGTAGGAGAAAATAAACATGAAGGGAAAGGAGATCCTTTCAAAATGTTTCTTAAGGAATCCCTCACACAACAAAGGAACGAGATGATGGATAGTTTCACACAAATCCTTCGGCGGCTACCAACAAGCGAGACATCTTCTTCGAGCAGAGGCACCACCCCCTTCAAGGTACAAATAAACTTTGATATTACTATATTTTAAGGTCAGATAGACACAGATGTTGTAGACAAGTTCTTGAATCTACTAGAAGGTCATTTTTCTTTCCATAACTTTTCAAATAGAGAAAATATTTCTTTTATGCCCCTCAAGGTTGTTCCCCATGTCAAAGATTTGTGGGAAACTTTCTGTGAACAAAAGGAAACAGAGGAACCCTTATTATTTACAGTCACGACCACCTGGCAATCTTTCAAGGATGCTATTAAGGAACAATACTACCCTATCGAAAGTTATGACGACTTGTATACCAAATGGACCACACTACAGAAAGAAAGAGACCAAGCAGTGCCAGATTTAACAAATATCTTCCATACCTTGCTCACCAAGCTGGGTATCAAAGATTCAGAGTGACATCTGGTTCTCAAGTATCATGGTGCTCTGCATAGATACATATAGACCAAAATGGAATTTCTGGACATATCATCCTTGGGTGCGGCCTACCGATATGTTGTCAAAATCGAGTAGAAGATCAAACAAAAGACATGAAAATTTGGGCCTAGGAACCCCTCACAGTAAAAGCCAAGAAAGGGTGGCCCCAACCCGTAGAACAAAGGACAAAGAAAATATGGACAACATAAGGAAAACCTGTCCAATCTGCAAGCAAATAAGGACACTAGAAAGACAAATAAAGATACCGGGAAGTGGTGTGACTTCCATAAGACCCCTTGGCATAACACTGTTGACTGCTAGTCAAAGAAGATGTTGGTGGGAAAAGTGAAATCCTTTGAATCATATGTGGGTTCTGACTCTAAGTCAGAATCAGAAAGGGGAAGACAGATCATTGACACGAAATCTATTGCCACCGTTGCTACCACTAAGCTATAGCCTGGTTAACTAGACAATCCAGGAGAAGGAGAACACCTCTTCCATTCACAGATGTGGGTAAAAGGCACCTCATTTCACTTCATCGTTGATAGTATTAGCTAGAAGAACCTCATCTTAGTAGAGGTCATCAAGAGGCTAGTCCTACCGACAATGTTGTACGCACAACCCTACACCATTGGATGGCTCCACCAAGGAAGCGATCCGAGTCATCCAACAATGTCGATTATCATACGACATCAAGCCCTTTAGAGACGAGGTATTGTGTGATGTTGCTCCTCTCAAAGTTTGTGATGTTATTTTGGGCCAACCTTATTTATGGAAACGTCATGATGTATATGAGTCTAGGCTTCTTAGTGTTATTATTATTTTGAACAGGAAATTGTACAGGATACCCGAGGCAGTCCCACCTAGCGTTATTTCCTTGATCTACGCTAAGCAATGTAGGAAGATCATCTCTAAGATGGGAAAGCTTGTATTCTTCGTGATTCGCTCTCAGAATGAGCGAAAGATCACAACAACATCCAGGGTATCTCCGATCGACCTCTCCACACAGCAGAAGCAGGTAGATAAGGTCATGGAAGAATACTCAAATATCTTCTCCTCACCTACCGGGGTACCTCTACACTGCCAGGTCAAGCACCCCATCAATATGACCCCCTATGCACCACTACCCAATGGGCCAGTCTATCATCGATCTCTGTTAGAGAATGAGGAGATCAAGTGATAGATCCAAGAACTTCTCCACAAGGGGCACATTCATCCTAGCTCATCACCTTGTGGGAGCCCAATCATGTTGGCACAGAAAAAATGTGGAACCTGGTGACTATGCATTCATTATTGAGCTCTGAATAAAATCACAGTGATAAACGAGTACTCGATTTCCCGAATCGCCGACCTCCTTGATCAACTCATGGGTTCCAAATAATTCAGTAAGATTGATTTTAAGTCTGGCTACCGCCAGGTCCTGATAGAACAAACAAATGTATGGAAGACCAACTTCAAGTCAAAGGAAGGCCTTTTTGAAAGGTTGGTCATGCCCTTTGGTTTGACAAATGCTCCAACCAATTTCATGAGGATGATGGACGATATCCTACAACCATTCACCAATAGTTTTGTAGTGGTGTATCTAAATGACATTCTCATTTACAACAATACTTGGGATGAATACTTGCAACATATTCAACAAGTTATGCACACCCTGTGGCAGCACAAGCTATACGCTAACTTGGAAAACTGATCCTTCGGCATGGAAAGGGTCCATTACCTGGGATACATCGTTGATCAACATGGAATATATGTGGATCCAACCAAGATCCAAGTAATCCATGACTGACCAGCCCCAACCACACTCACTGAGCTTCAAAGATTCTTGGGCCTTGCCAATTTCTACTGCAGGTTCGTGTTCGGATTCTCCTGTATTGCATGGGCCCTCAACCAAATAAGTAGGGGTGGTGTTAAGGAAAAATTTGCATGGGGACGGTCCCAACAACAAGCGTTCGATGATTTGAAGTAGCGCTTTTGCTCAGCCCCAATAATTTCCCTACCATACCTACAACATCCCTTTGAGATCGAGACATATGCTTCTGACTATGTTGTGGGCATCATTCTCACTCAACACAACCACCCTGTGGAATATCATAGTGAGACACTATCAAATGTTTCCCATAATTACCCTACTTACGACAAAGAAATGTAATCCATTGTGAAAGCTTACTGCCAATGGAGACATTACATTATTGGGAAGGAGACAGTCATCCACATTGATCATAAGCCACTGCAGTTCATGTAGACACAAGGAAAATTTCCGAATGATTGCCATCAAAAGTGGTCCACATACTTGCAACAATTCCACCTCAACATAAAGTATAAAACAGGAAGCACCAACCGTGTCATTGATTGCCTCATTAGACCGCCAGTCATGACACTCAACACGATGCTAGACTCTTGTGGCCATGAGACCTCTAGATGGCCCCAACTCTATGAGACAGACTAGGACTTCACCACCACCTACCAAATGTTGTGTGCAAACACAGTTGTTGATAATTTCCATATTTAGGATGGGTTTTTGTGTCGTCTGGGCCATATATTTTCTCCATCAAGAGAGTGAGCAAGGATGATCTAGGAATCCCATTACAGTCGGGTGGTAGGACACTTTGGTGTCTAAAATACAGTGGCAATGCTACATAAACATTTCTATTGGTCAAAACTTCAACAAGAGGTGAAGAAGTATATCAGGTCCTGCACTTCCTACTCTATTTCCAAACCGACCACTAAGAAAAAGGGTCTATACACCCCTCTTCCTACTCCTGAAAGACCATGGAAATCGGTCTCAATGGACTACATGTCGGGCCTCCTTTCCACCAAGACAAAAATGACTAAGTTTTTGTGGTTTTTGATCGCTTTTCTAGGATGGTGATTCTAGTTGCCTTCAAGAAGAGAATCATAGCAGAGGCCACTGCAAGGCTCTTCTTTGAACAAGTCTGAGTACATTTTGGAATCCCACAATCCATTGTATTAGATCGGGACAGTCGATTTCTCAACACATTCTGGTCGAGCCTCTGGTCATTGCTAGACACCAAGATCACCAAATCCATGTCCTTCCACCCCTAGACAGATGGACAAATTGAGGTCGTAAATTGAATGATTGTGCATATCCTTTGCATGTATAATTCCAAGAACTTTCTCACATGGGATGAGAGCCTTCCCTATGACCAACATAGCTACAACTGAGCCCTACATAGCTCAACCGGCCACAACCCCTTTCAGGTGGGGTTGGGATTCCAACCATTGGGTCCCATAGATGTTGCACTTCCCCTTCCGGTCACCTAGACCGAATCATATCATGCTCCAATTGAAGATGACAAAGACACCCGGTTCATTGAGAGGATCCAACACATCTTCCAATAGGTTTATGATATCCTACAAAAGTCCAATGACAAGTACAAGAAGCACCATGATCAACATTGGGTGCCACATAAGTTTCAGGTGGAAAACAAAGTTTGGTTGCACTTGCAGAAAGAACGCATTATAGGACCCCATCGGAAGATTTTCCCACTCTGTTATGGGATATACACCATCACCAAGGATGTGGGGGATAATTATTTTGAGCTCAACATTCCTCCTTTCCTTGGCCTACACCCAGTGTTCAACGTGGATCTTCTTCTCCCTTATTTCCCACCATTATTGGACACCTCAGAAGTAGCAGAACAAATGAAACCAACATAGCTCAACCCAAAATACATACAACATGAATCCAATTATTAGATTTTGAACACATAGATCAAGGGAACTCAACAACAAAGGATCCATCTTTATCGAGTCGTCAAAGTAGTGCATCTCCTGTACCAAGCCAAGTGGCTCACCCGTGGCCAAATTTAGCAGAAATTTCCTCATCGAATGGGTCAACTCAACACAATGGAGACAATTTCTTCCTTAGAAGGGAGGATTGATCCAGGTGGATATCGCTGGCCACCCACCTTTTTCAACTGGCTCAAAATAGTTTTCTGGCAATTTTGGTAATTTAGTATTTTTAGCAGTGTTTCGGGTCCTGAACTTTCAGAGCCGTTTTGAGGCCCTCAATGATGTTTTTTTGGAAAACAGGGAGAAACATCTTTCTAACGAGGTATTGAGAGCATCAAACGAAGATCATATGCAAAATTTACAACCCCGAGAAGTTGATGTACTGACTTATCCAAATGGGGCCCACATGACTTTTGGTGCTTCATCTCCTAGGGTTAGGTTTTTTTATGTCTAGGGTTTTTGACATTCCTGTTTATTGTAAAAAGGCCTTCAGAGCCTCATTGTAACCTTCTTCTTGCGAATGAGAGTAGCAGTCACATATCTTCTCAAAGATAAGCCACAACCATTCTAGAAAGTTTGTTTTCCATTGCATTTTATAGTTTCAACTTATTTCCTTATTGAATAGAAAACCAATTTTATTGTATCTCTATTATTTTGTGTTAAGCACTTGTTAATAATCTGTATTCATTTCGTTCTTCTCATAAAATTCAGATCAACTCTATCCAAAAGTTTCCTTTAAACTTTGCATCTCTATCACTGACGATGACCTTGGGGAAACCATGTAATTTATAAATTTTTTTACACAACACTTCATTTTTTTTTTTACGGAGTTTGTTTTGCTTTCTCCCATAAAATGTGCATACTTGGTTAGTTTTTCTACTACCACTAATATTTTATCTATTCCTTCTAATATGGGTAATCCTTCAATGCAATCCAATGAAATTTCTTTGCATTTTTGGTTAGTAATATGTAACAGATGGAGTAACGCGGGTGTTAATATATTTTCACTCTTGTTTCTTTGAAAAAGGTCACATTCTGCTACATATTTTTGAATATTTTCACTCAAACCTTTACAAAATAATTATGAATGAGCATTGTAAAATGTTTTGAAAAATCTGGTGTGCCTTGTGACTGAACAATCATGGGTTTCTTGAAGTACTTTGGTTTTAAATTTTGAATTGGTATTCAAATAAATTCTTCCCTTAAACCATAATATGTCATTATTCTATTCAAACTTGGGGTATTGGTTTAAATAATTGATTATGGAACATGTTTCTATTTTTTTGGCATATTCTGTTCAGATTTCATTCAACCATTCCATAATTTCTATTGATACTGCAAAAACTTGTGTTTCTTCATCTTTTAGTGAGAGAGCATCAACCACTATGTTTTCTTTCCCTTTCTTATGCAATATATCCATATCAAATGTGGCAATTTTCTCAATCCATTTATGTTGTTCAGTGGTCAATGTTTTTTGTTGTAACAAATATTGTAGACTATTATGATCTATACATATCAATAACTTGGTTCCCAAGAGATATTGTCAACACTTTGTTAATGCATGCATGATGTCAAGTATTTCCTTGTTGTATGTGGACTGTAAGAATTCCTTTTTGTCTACCTTCCTTCTTTCAAATGCTATTGGGTGTCCATCTTGCATCAAGATTGCTCTGATCCCAAAACCTGAGGCATCACATTCAATTATAAAAGGTTTTGAAAAGTCAGATGTATCTAATGTGGGGGTTGTGTACATAATTTTGTTTAAATTTTTAAAACATTTTTCAGATTCTTCATTCCATTGAAAGGATTTTTTCTTTAGGAGATTTGTTAGAGGGGAAGTTATATGAGCATAGTTTTTGATGAATCTTCAATAGTATTCTATCAAGCCTAAAAATCCTCTTTACTTAGATATTTTTTTTGGCCTTGGCCATTATGTAATTTATTTTATTTTTTTGGGTCTACCTTGACTCCATTTTTGAATATAATATGACCGAGATACTCTACGTCCTCCTATCCAAATGTATATTTTGAATTTTCTGCATAGAATTGATTTTTTTCTAGAAGAGATAATACTTTTCCCAAATGATTGATGTTTTCCCTTCATGTTTTTCTATACACCATTTTGTCTTCAAATAAGACTAAGACATATATTTTGAGCTATGGTTGAAACAGTTTGTTCATAGCTTCTTGAAAGGTATCTAGGGAATTAGCTAGCCCAAAGGGAATCACCTTGAATTAGTAGTGTCATTCGTGAGTCTGGAAGGTGGTCTTCGATACATCTTATAATCTTAATCTAATCTGGTAATATCCAGATCTCAAATCAAGTTTTGAATAAAAGATGGCTCGATGCAGTTCATCCAACATTTTGTCAATGAAAGGGATGGGGAATTTATTCTTGATCGTTATCTTGTTTAACCCTCGATAATATATGTATAATATGAAAGAACCATCTTTCTTTCGTACTAATATAACTGGGGCTGCATATGAGATTCTACCTTTTGCGATAACACCACATTTTAACAAGTCTTGGAATAATATTTTTGTTTATGTTTTTTTACTATGGGGATAACTATATGGTATAACCTTGACTGGACTTGATCCTGGTTTAACTTCAATGATATGTTCAATTCATCTTTCTGGTGGTAATTCCATGGGAAGGTATTGAAATAGCTTCTTGTGTTTTTTAATTAGATCTGGGATTTTTGAAGTTCTAGAGACATCATGTTCTCATTAATGTATTTATATTTGGTGGCATTGGATAAAATATGTTTTTTCTCCCTTTCAGATCAACTTTTCCATATGTTGAGATGATACAACTTGTGTTTAGGGAGGTTGAAAACCATATAATTTATATGTTTCCCTTGCCAATTGAATTTAATCAAATTCTCTTGATGATTGACTGAGTATGTTCCTAAGGTTTGTAACCATTGGAATCCTAAAACCATGTCTACTCCTCCCAGGAGTACAGTGTAAAATTCGGATTCCAAATTGAAATCTTGGATTTGGAGTTTTTCCTTATGGCATTTTCTTACATTTTTTATTTGCTTACCATATGTAACCATTAACTTCATGTATGGAATCATATATACAAATAGTTTGAGGTTCCTTGCAACATTGATGTCAAGAAAGTTGTGGGTACTTCCTGTGTCAATTAATACAATGACATTATCTTTTTTTATTTGTCCTTTTAATTTGAGAGTTTCGGGTTGGCTAATGCTTGTGATGACTGCTAGTGATATTATTATTGTTTCATTACCCATGAGGTTTGACACATCATTTTGTATGTTTTCCATTTCTTCAGTTACTGATTATTTTGAATGTGATTCATTGTTGTTTTCTGCTTCACAAGTATATAATTTTTTTGAATTGTTTTCTATGCGGCACCTGCGTCTTGGGTCCCATTTCATTCCACAACATTTGCATTTTCCTTCCTTTATTATTTGGGTATCCAAACTTCTTATTTTATATTATTGTAGGTTGGGTGGTATGTATTTGTCACTTTCTATTTTTTCGATCTCGGGTATGTTCCTTATTGAACAAAAATTGTCGAATTCTGATTGGCCCTCTAGTTTTTCTTCTACTACATTTTCCTTGTCTCTTGATATTTCAACAGTTGTAACCTCATGCAATTTTAACTCATCTTGGATATGTGACTTGAGACCACCTATGTAATACTGGAGTAATTGATTATCATATAATCTAAATAATCGAGTGATAAGGGAATCCCATTGGTGTGTAAATTTGTCTATGCTACCTTTTTGATGTAACCTAGTGAGTTTTTAGAAAAAATCTTGTTCATAAATGTCGTGGAATATTTTTTAAAAATAATTTTTGAAGGAGTTCCAAGTGTATAATTGTATTCTTCCTTTCCACCATAGGTACCAATTGTATGTATTTACTTCAAGGTACATGGATGCATATTTAAACTTTTCTTCGTCGGTTGTAATATTATATATATGGAAATATTCTTCTTCTTTTTTTAAACCGTTCAACACATTGGTTATCACCTCCATTGTATTTTGAAGGTTCGATTTTTTCTTTGGGAGGATAAATAATGAAGGTTTGATATCGTGATATAGGTTTGGAATTTGAATTGTAGGGAGGTGGTGGCAAAAGTGGTGGCGATGTGTTAGATGTGCTTGAGTCACTTGGATATGGTTGGGTGGCTTGTTGGTATCCTAGGATTTTGATTAAATTCAAAACATCATTATGATTTTCTTCTTGATGTTGTGTTATCACAACAAGGATTTGTTGTAAATTGTATTTTATAATCTTGTTTAAAGTTTCACAAACCTCATTATGGGTTAAACCCGAGTTCTTGGAAACTATAATCTTTAAGATCTTGTTTTAGATTATCTATGCCTTGTCGCAATTTGATTTTGACTTCCACTAATATTTTTTCTTTAATAGTATGGGTCAATTCTTGTCTGAGTGCCTCATTATGGATCCTCATTTCTTCTCTCAACTCCTCATTAGTTTTTTGTATTTCCTTTTTGAGTAATTGTTGGGCATTTTTACATTCTTGGTCTATTTTTTCGATTTGGTTTTTTAATTCTCAAATCTTTTTGTTATTTGGGGGTGAATACTTCTCCACAATTTTGACTAGATTAGGATGCCCTTAAATAATCAATATATTAATATAGAGTTAATTTTGTTTAGTAACTTAACACTTTAATATATATATATATATATATATATATATATATATATATATATATATATATATATATATATATATAA
>ML796557.1:323525-335174 GCA_009831015.1 Picea engelmannii
CTGGAAAAGGTTGACACTTTGAAGAATGTTGCAGATTCATTGACAAAGTCTGTGAGCACAGAAAAGTTCTCTTGGTGTAGAGTAACAATGGGCATTTCTTCCCTGGATTGTTGACTATATAATCCCCTGGACCCCTGGATGCAAAGAAAACAACAAGTGGGAGAATTTTGGGTATGTTTTATATTCTTTGCATGTGTGTGTGGGTGGGTGTGTCAGATACGACAACTGCGTCTGACGATCCCTTCACTTAGAGCTCTGCCGTATGTGCCAAGCGCTTTCCTAGGGGGGTCCAGGGGGGGGCAGGTATGCAACCCCCCTGGTTCCACGCAGCGTTCGACACCAGGCGGTAGCCCGAGGCCGACTAGGTTTGGGGCAGCGCCCCAAATTTATTTTTTTTGGGTGGTTTTTGCTATTTTTAGCGGATTTTGCTATTTTTAGTTGATTTGTAAATTAATCTCGGATTAAGGGATTAGGGTTTTGGTATCTACGGAATACCTAAAAACATTGTATATATTGTATGGCGAATGGTGAAATTCGATATAATGAAAATAAGAAAGGTTTTCCCGGTTGAGGGTTTCCGGTAAAAATCTTTGTGTACTCTGTGTATGAGCCATTGATTAATTTCTGTATTGCTTAAGAATCTATATGCATTGCTTTAGTTCGCAGGTTTAAAACTTACAACACACACACATATAATGAATATCAATCAGATAAGATGATTAAAAATTAGAATGATGGATCGCTTATATACCCATACAGGGGTTCCCATAACGAATAATCATGTACTTTAATTATTAATAATTATTATTTATTAATTATCATTTAATTATTATATTATTAATATCTATTTTATATCTATATTTATGTTCATAACAATTCTCCCATTTGACGAGGTACTCTGTAATTGCTCGATTTCTCAACTACTTAATTCTTGTTTCAAAGATTGTTTCTAGTTGTAGTATTAGTTTCCCTTCTTCATTGATATCTAGTAACATTGGATTGAGATATTATTTCCAATGACCTTCTTTAAGAAAGAAACATGGAAGACTATATGTACACGTAAAGATGGACGAAACTTGAATTTGTAATCAAGACTTCCAATCCTCTACAAAACCTTATAGGGGAAATAATATTTTGGTGTTAATTTATTTCCCTTATTTTGTCGCTTGAGGGACATTTTTCTTTTATGGTTGTAGCCTTAGAAATAACCAATCCCCCAATTCAAATATCCTTTCATTGTCATATTGATGTGGTTGTTGTTTCACCATATTTTGTGCCATAACCAATTTGTCTGTCAATAGTTTTAGGATCGCTTGTTGGATCCCTATGTGGTCCTCCACTTCTTGAACCTTTGTATTTCATTTCAAGGGTGATGTGATGGATGGAGGATGATATCCATAAAGTGACATGAAAGGGATTTTTTTTTATGAAGTATTGAAGGATGTGTTGGACCACCATTCTTCTAAGGGAAAACACTTGACACATTGTGTCTGTTTATCAAATGAAAAGAAACAAAGATATCCTTATATACATTCATTCCAAATATGGGTTTTCTCATCGGATTGAGGGTGATAAGATAATTTATGATCCAATTGAGTACAAAAACAAGAAAATAATTCAATCCAAAATTTTCTTGTGGAAATTGGATCTATATCACATACAATAATCTTGGGGACTCCATGTAGCTTTTGAATTGTTTCCATGAATTTTTTGGGTATTGTACTTACCTTAAAAGAATGAAAACGAGAGAAAAAAAGGTTATACTTTGTCATTCAATCCACTACTACCATGATGACAATATTTCCTTCATATTTGGGTAAACCTGTAATAAATTCCATTGAAACTTATTCCCATGGTTTACTTGGTATAGATAATGGTTGTAGGAGACATAGAATCTTGATTGTCTCTCCCTTATTATGTTGGAAATCCAAACATTCATACGCAAACTTTTGGACATAATTTTTGAGACCTTCCTAGAAAAAATCATTATTGATCCTATCCTCTGTTTTCAAGAATCCTTAATGCCCCCCTATAGGAGAAGTGTGCAATTCCTGAAGGAACTTCTATTTGAGTTGGAAATTCTTACATAAATATAAGCAATCATGATACCATATCAAATCTATCTTCTGTACAAAATTATCTATTGAAATGGGTTCCTCATGTATTTGTTGACTGATCTTGCATATATCTTTATCTTGCTTCCATTCGATCTTTTCTTCTTCCACCCAATCATATTGTGGAATAGAAATAACACATAGTGAACCTTTTGTTTATGTTTTTACTTTGAAGTGTCTTCCTATTAGGTAAGGGTTCCATTTCTAAACTTCATGTAGTATGGTTGGCATTTATTTTCCATAAATTGGTTTAGATAATTATTTTCCTATAAATTGGCTTCTATCAAATGCAATCGGTCTTCCTTATTGCATTAAAAATGTACTAATTACATGGCCCAAGTCATCGCATTCAACAATAAATATTTTTTTAAATTCAAGTGTGGCCACGACAAGAGTTGCTAACATAGTCTCCTTCAATTTTTCAACATATTTTGTTTCTTCTTCAGTGCAAGAAAATGCTTCCTTATTTAATAATGTTGTTATAGGTGTTTTTGTTTGACCATAGTTATTGAATATTTGCAGTAACAGACTATCAATCCTAAGAATATTCTAAGTATATTTAGGTTCTGGGAATTATCCATTCCCTCAAAGATTTAATTTTGTGAGGCTCCACTTTTACACCTATATGACTCAAATATTCCACTTCTTGAACCCGAGAGGCACAATTGGAAGAATTTGCATAAAGCTGTTATTTAGATAGTTGTAATACCCTGTCAGCATGTTGTACATACTCTTCCCAAGATTTTTTGTAGATATGTATTTCATCAAAAATTTCTAACACAAATTTTCTAAGGAAGGGCTTGAAAATATAATTAATCAATCTTTAAAATGTTGAAGGTGCATTAGTAAATCCAAATGGCATAACCAAAAACTCATAATAAAGATCATGTTTTCTAAAATTTGTTTAGTAAAGGTCTTCCAGTGTCCTTCTAATTTAATGCCATCGTGAACACAGATCCAGCTTAGTAAAGATGTTTTCTCCATGTGAGTCATCTAATAATTCATCAATGATAGGGATATATGGAAACTTATAGTTGGTGGTAATCTTGTTGAATTGTCCATATTATGGACACATACACCATGAAACACACATTTTTGTAACCAACACCACTAGTGAAGAGAAAGAACTTTGGCTAGGTTGAATGATGCCAACCTCTAACATTTCCTGGATCATGCACTCAATCTCACTCTTATGTGCATATGGATACATTTAATGCCTATTGTTAGGTGGTACACTTATTTCAAATGAATAGCATGGTCATGATCTTGAATAGGTGGAAGACCCTTAGGGATTTACCGAAATACCTTGGAATTATTTTTTATAATTGTTTGGAGATCGGATGGAGTAGGGGATATAGATGTTTGAACATGAAGTGAGTATAGTTGTGAAAATAAACCTTGGTATCCCATTTTGAGTAATTTTTTTATGCTACTAGAGCTTATCACTTGAGAGGGTTTCACATGGATACCTCTAAGATCAATTTCGTTTCCATCGTAAGAAAATTCCATAAAAATATATTGAAAATTAAAGTCCGTTGTTTTCAATGATTGTAACCATTAGAGCCGTAATACAAAATAGGAACCCCCGATTTGGATGGAAATCACATGGCTATCTAGAAAACACTCCCCCATGTTGATCTTAATACTATGGAATTTCTCTAAACAATTTATGCTACCTACATTTGGAATCATTACTTGAAACTATGGTGCAGGATATACAAAGCAATTTAGGTATGATTCTAATTTGTAATTGATGAAATTATGAGTACTACCAGAATCAATAAATACTATTAAATTTTTCTCTTTGATGTATCTTTGTATCTCAAGGTTTTTTGGAGTACCGATGTTGTCCAACTCAAGAGAATATATTATTGGAGTAGTCTCATCTAGATCTGGATCTTGTGGTAGTTCCAGTTCCCGATCTTCTTCCTCTTCAAAGTCTTTCTAGAATAATTTATTCTCACGTCATTTGTGCTCCTTAATGTACTTAATGTCACAATTCAAACAATTTTTTTTTCTCTATGTTCATCCATTTGTTGGCATGCCAACCTTGTTGGTTGATGTATGTTATCTTCTTCCTCTTCACAGTCTATGTAGAATAATTTCTTCTCACCACATGTATAGCACTTACTACATGTGTTGTTGCAATTGAGACATAGTTATTTTTCTTTTATTTCACCCATTTTTTGAGGTGTCAACCTTTTTGGTTGAGGTAAACATGTTTTATGACCCCCAAAACAATATTTTCTCCTTGTGTATGCTCCAATGGTAGATTTTTGTGTAACCTTATTTTTTTCTTGAATATCACGATCATTTGGATGGTTTCCATAATGTTTGTAGGACGTGTTAATAAAATATCATGTTTTATGTCTTGTTTTAATCCATCCATGTAAACTTCCAAAAATTGTTGCTCACCTATGTCATCCACCCTTGTGGCCAATACTTGAAATTATGAGTTATAATATTCAATATCACCTAAGTTCTTGATTCTTGTCAATTGACTAAAGTATTCATGTTCCCTCACTTTCCCATATTGTTCTTCTAAGTCTCTTGTAAATAAAACTCAAGTATAAAGATAAATAGGTGTCTTTATTTTCACTATCCATTGATACCATTGATATTGTTTTATCTCAAAGTTCAAAGTTGTCATGTGAATCATTTTCTTATCATCGATATTATTATGTAGTTCAAGATATTTATCCATTTAGTTCACCTAGGTAAATACCAAGTTGTGCCATCAAAATTATTTAATTCAATACTGGGAAAGTTAAATCTGGGACCCCCAACATAATTAACTCCACTATTAGAGTTAGATTCACTAGTTGAAAATGGCTTATTATTGGTAGGTTTTTCAACATGAATACTACCTTTATTTTCATGAGTTCCTTGCATTTTGATATCTCCTCTAGTCATATTTTTTGGACCCCTATAGAATAATAATAATAATAATACTCTATTCTATCTTTATCAAAAACTTTGAATCACTAGAAATAGATCTTCCATAAAAAAATTATGTCAATTTTAAGTTACGTACCTTTCAACCCTTAATTTCGAGTTTATGCTTTTTACTAAACTTCCTTATGATATAATTATGAAATTTTGGCCCTTATGAGCCTGATATTTCATCCTGTATTAATATGATATATATTCTCTTCAATTTCACATGTTTGATAAAAAAATAGATGTGCCAAGTGGAATTTAGGGTAACTTCCCCACACCTTGTTGAGTTTTGTCCTTTCTAGGAGAGAAAAAATATACATTGTACCACATAAACAATAATTGATATATGATTCTAAAACATGTACGCAAAATACTACAGATTGTCCTCTTTAAAATGAAACTAGTGTCATTGAGTTTTGATCCTCATTGAAGAAGATATGGCAATTTTACTTGAAACACTTGTTTTAAACTACTTAATAGGATGAACTAGATACTCTATATTCCACAAGTGTGTCTCTGAATGTATGAGGACTCAAAATATGAAATTTTTATCCCATATTCCTTGATATGTCCTCTAAATAACCTCCAAGTTTCATGGTATGAGTCATTGCAGAAAAAACGTTATATCGAAAAAATAATAAGATGGATTTTTTGGAGAAGAAAAACACTAGGATCAATGATCTCTTATACCAAATGTTATGATTCCAACACCTTAAAAATGAAAAAAAATATATAATTACAATCCACCTCGAGGGGGAATCCTACTTTTAGAATATTTCCACTTCAGAATACAATATGAGATGAAATAAAAAGATCCTAATACTAGATATCCTTGATATATATAAAGAAGACAAAGGGGTACAATGACAATGAAAGGGTGGGATGAAGGGTTCTAGTGAACCTACACCTATAATACTAAAAACCTAATAATTCAATATCTAGGGCTTAATAAGGGGTTTTATACATAACATGGGATTTGTCTAGGGCTTAAAATAGGTATTCAACTTAATTCTATCAAAAAAAAATAGTCTACATCCAAACTATCTCTGTAATAGGTCAGTCCACCTCACCCAAACTTCACCAAGTATGGGCCCAAAATATCTTCACACGTGTGCCATATCTACTATTACCATTTGTTGGACAAGCATTTTAGTTAAGTTTTGGGATTTTCACAAGAATAAGTCAAAGAAGAAAAGGAAGTTATAATATGGACCAAAGGACACGAAGGGAGCAGACTTTAAGGAGTAAAAAACACGATAGGAGGAAGCGCGATGGAACGATGGACAAAAAGTGGAAAGTAGTTAGGATTTTGTTACATTTTTTATACATTCTAATGATCTTAGCCCTATTTTTATGTATAAATATGTAATGGGTTTTTGATAGAATGGTTTTGGAGATGAGAAGTTCTTAGTGATTTGGGGTAAGTTGAGTCGAGCGTTCGAAATTTTTTTGAGGTTGACTAAGGGGTGAAGCTCGCACTGCGGTAGAATGACTAGCAAGGTTTTGGTAATGTTATTGATGCATATTTTTTAGCACACTAGACAACTGTAAGAAGATTATCAATGAATAATATAAGAAGCAAGTCATTGTGTATGTAAGCAAAGTTGGGTGAACCACGTTAAACCCTTATGTCATGATGTTTTTTCTTTTCATGTTATGAGGTTTACTGTTATGCTATAATTATGAAAAATGATTAAGTATGTTGAATATGGTGCACTGAAGTAACCAATAAATGAATGAATGTTATGTGGCAGAATCTTGTGCATAGAATATATTGAGTTTTAAGTGACTATTAACTAACAAAAAATGCACATAAGAGTAGATGGTTTGTAAGAACATGTTGAATGCTTCACTTCCCCTCGTCATCGAAGAACCTTGGTTCCTATAAGCCCTCTATATGCCACAAATGATACTTTAATTTATCTATAAGTGATGTCAAAATGGATGGTGTTTGAGGGTTTTGTTGGTATGTTAATGATTAACCCCGGGTCTGGCCACTCCGTGCCAACAAATGGTTATGTTGCCAGGACCAAGAACTGTAATTGAGGCTAATGTTTTGGAGGTCGAATAAGGAGGATATCATCGAATGGATAGAAATGAAGAAATGATAATTTGTGAGAGATTAGAATATTAATCAATGGCTTAACGATGAATAATGGTTTCAAAGGTATGTATTCACGGATCTTCACGAAATATTATTTGGTGAATTTCTGATAATTTTGACTGAATCGTTAGAAAGGCTAGTGGAGATTTTTGGGAGATATAGAGTTCAAGATTCAAGAAAATGGACCTCTAAATTGATTAAACAATTTATCAGAGTAATTAATAAAGCTTCTCACATAATTGATTTTTGGTTGAATATTATATTGGGGGGTTACATTACTGATTTTGCAATAGATTGTACCCAATCTTATAGTTTTGTAGAAAGGGTCTTCTACAAGGGTCCATGTAGAAGATATCTCAATGCATTGTCTACTTGGATAAAGATTTTGTTGTGTGACAAGAATGTCATGAAGATAGAGTCTGATTTCTAAGCGTATTCGTGCACATAGGGCTATTGGGGGATGATCAAATTATGGTTTGAGAATGGAAAGGATAAGAAAGGATCAGATGGACTCAGGATGTCAGGAGAGGAATAAATTGAGTAATACAGAGAGATTGGAGTATTGTGTTGTGGGAAAAGGTTTAGTTATAGTAAGAAGGAGATTGTAGGTGAGAGAGAAGAGAAACACATAGTGTTTGAGAAAAGATACACGTGCACAATAATTTAGATCACATTGTACTGAGAAAGGAAAGAGAAAGAAATGGATCCTCAGTACATTTCAGAAGAATATGAAATTCCATCTCAGATTGAAATCTATGTTGAACCCATGATCGTGTGTGTCACCTATATCTGAAATAGAAATAAAAAGTCTATCAAGAGAAATTGTAGTTGGTGGAGGAAGTAGGAACAATAATCATAATAGTAGAAGTAGTGCAAGGAACCATAGTCATTCTAAATCACCAAAGGTAAGTACTACATAGAATACTATGGTATGAATAGATCATACACTAAGAATGCCTAAACTTCATGGACCGGGGTTGGAGGATCTAGAGTAAAATCTATTTGTATACGGCATGATATGGATTAAGATGAATGTACTAGAAGAAGAAATGAATATTGAACAATTATCCACCACATTCATAGGTCATGCATTTCTATGGCACATGAAGTACTAGATTACTACACTGTTACGACAATCAAGAACTTTGGAAGAGATTGGACACACATTGTTAAAGGAATTTCAAAAGATGAAATATGAATCTTGGTATATCACATAGCTGAAAGAATTCAAGAAAGTATAGAATGGGAATGTTTGGTACTATGATCAAATATTTAATCATGTGATGGGTAGATTAACATTTTATATACTTGATGAACAACATCGAGAATTCATTATTACAGGTCTGTTGCCACACATTTATTGTTCATTGGCACAACATAAGGTCATGTTGTTGGCAGAAGCATTATAAATTGCGATAAAGTTAGAAAAACCTCCTATAGGATATGGCACATGAATGGTATAGGTACAATCACAGTTGGCTTCACTCAGGATTCAATTGTCAAAAATAATGAAAGATAAAAAAATGTGAATAGGTTTTTTGTATTACATATAAGACAAAATGCCATCGCGAGGATGAATGCCCAATGTTTGTGCAATATATGGAAATAGAAGAACCGAACACATTAGAAAGATGATTAGAATATTTTGAAATATGAAAGACACGGGTACATCATCTGACTCCTTGTCGATTATTGCATAAGTATTAGAGTATGCCAAATAATTGTTTCTTTAAATTTTGCAAATATGTAAGACACAATGAGAAAGATTTTCGCACATTTGACTTAATGAGAGAATTCACTTCAGATGAAAAAAAAATCCAAGAAGAAAATGTCATCATAGAATGAGGGGCTCCACAATACAATACTTTGAGAAGCTTTAATCAGGGTCCATGATAAGGATTCGACAAAGTTTGATGACGAAGTGGATTTAGTAGAGGAGGAAGAGGACCAATCATTTGTTATAATTGTTATCAACTTGGACACTTAGAAAATCACTTCATGAATCCTTGCACACCGTGCATGTATTGCAAAGCATTGGATCATGTGACATAAGAGTGTCCTTAATTGAAAATGAAATGGTAGGAAAGAGGGAACTAGAATCATAATGAAAACCATAAATTAAACCTACAAAGGTAGTAGTTAAGGAGCGAGATGATCAACCCAAAATAACAGTTGTTACATGCAGCAGAACAAGAATTGGACCAGATGTGATGGAGAAGGGAAGGGGAGTCAAGCAATGGATAAGAAAAAAAGTTGATCCTATGCCATCCTTTAATCCACAAAAAGATAAAGAGACATAACATCAGGTCGGGAAGAAAATACTAGGACCATATTGGATAGCATCAACATCAAAGATGACACTACTATATGATATGTCGTTCATTTCTGATTGCACAATTCCATAAAGGCTAGTCGAAAAGGTAAGTAGTTTTAAATATTTTCTAAAGAGTTGTTTAAAATTAATGAAGTATGAAATAATGTTAAATGCATTGTGTCAGATGATCGATCAATACACCCAAGACAAAGAAGTGCATACGATATAGAGAGAATTGAAACAAGTATTGTGCAAGAAGAGGAGAAACAAAAAATTCAAATTGAGTGCTTAGATAGGAGTGTATGCCATGGATAATGTCATCTTGGACTTAGGATCGGATGTAAATATTATTCCAAGACAGACATGGGAGATGATGGGAAAACTAAATCTAGTTTGGTCAACTATTCAGTTGAGATTGGAGAACTAGCATAAGATAATACCCACCTGGAGACTACTAGAGTAGTTACTAACATAGATGGAGTGAACAACATAGTTGACTTTGATTTCATTGAGATTTTGGATAACATTCATCGATATACAACATTTATCAGACGAGATTGGGCATTTGACAACCAAGCGATTATTAACTTGAAAAAGAGAGAAACAATTTTTGAAGGAGGAGACTTAAAGGTCACCACCCCATTAGACCCCATAGAGGAAACATGGTGTGTGGAACCCATGATAAAATAAATTGGTAACTTGTATAATATGAAAACATACATGGATAACTATCTCAATCCCACTGTATATGGTGTGATTAGTTGGAGAAGCATTATCTCTTGTGCATCATACTTGGAGGAAGGACTTGAACATTGGAAGCAGTAGTTGCATAAAGCATCGACTAGAAGAAATGCTCGCATTACTCGCTCTTTTTGCTGGATCAGAACAAAGATATGTAATACACAAAGGTTTGATATATTAACTGAGGTGAGTTCTTTTTTCAGAATATTTGAGTTTTACATACCCAAAAAACAAATATTGTTGGCATTAGATGTTGCAATGAGAGAAACCCCCGCGAGATGTTGGTCTACACACAAGGAAGGAATAGAGGATTGGAAACACTGTAAAAGGATGATGCATATCAGATTTGGAATAGAATAAATTGTGATATATGATACTTCTTGAATAATTTGAGATATGATACTACCTATCATGGATCTAAGAGTCTTGCCCAAAAAATTTCTTGTCACCATCTACATTCATGCAACACTACCTTTGGCTTGACCAACAAGCACTTACTATAACTAGACTAAGCCTATTCACTTAAGGTATACCAATAAATTCACCTTAACATATAGTATATTAGATGCATAATTTAGTCTTAAAAAACCAAGCTCACCCAACAATAGGCACATGTCCAACTAATGGCTTAAAACATCAAAACAATACTTGTACTTAGCAAATATTTTAATAATTAGGAAAAAAAAAGAAAAGAAACAAAGATAGCATTCATCCAAGTAAAGAAACTAAAATATGCAAGTATAGGTAGCACCCAATGTGTATTCCTAAACTTTTTTTATATAAATAAAAGTATAATGTACAAAAACATAGCATGACCTACTTCTTGTAGCTCATTTATAGAGTACAATTTCACAAGGACCAACTCCCTACAAGAACTATCAATCCAACCCCTAAATAAAAACTAGGTCTAACTCCTATAAGTCATGTCTTCTTCTTCTTCTCACTCAACCACTACAATTCACCTTACTATGCCAACCTTGAGCATATCACAAACTATAGATCTTTTTTACACTTGTGTCAATGACCAATACATCTTGTCCCTTCCCAATAACCTTTTAGGGATCCTCCTTTTGTATCAAATATTCCTTGTACTTGAAAGCTCCTTCACTCAAAGGAAGACCCAAATAACACCCATCACCTTTTCTTCCTTCAATTCCTCAACATGTGCATCCATGATGTGCACTCATTGCACCTAGTTTTCCCAAGCATGCTTAGTAGTATTCCCAATTGTACCCACACGTGCGCAAAGGTAACTCCAATGGATAAGGGAAGTGTATCATTTTGACAAGAAAAATCATGTAAATAAATAATTCATTTTGCCATGGAAAACTGATTTAACAGTATAGAAAGTCTCTGCAGAAGTACTAACAAAAATGTCTACCATTTAAATAAATAACTCATTTTGACAAGAAAAGCTAGGTTCATTTACATATTGA
>ML796557.1:335825-349421 GCA_009831015.1 Picea engelmannii
AGTTTACCCTTAGTTTGACCCTCCAAGGTTTTGACAGAATCTTTGTCATTCAGACCCCGAGGTGTTGATACAAATCGAGACTGCGGCATTTGACGGGCCTCCTTTTTCTGTTTCCTCTTGTTGTCTGCATGAGTCTCCTTTTCGTGTTTCCTCTTGTTGCGTGTGTGATTATTCTGAAACCAATAAAACACATTCTTTGCTTCTATATTGCCGTAATGTTTGAGTAAATTGGTAAAGTGATCTATGAGAGAGGGACTAGGGTTACGATGGCCTTCTTTAAAGAGCTCTTCCAAAATCTCTTTCTGTCTTTTCGTTGGCTGCCAACGGGACCATTCAATCTCTTCCTTTCCTTCCATGGAACCTACAGATTATGGAGAGTAGTTGTTGCAGATAACGGAGATTTGTCTTTCTGCGGTGATCTTATATTGCTGTCCTCTCTGTGTGCGGAGGAGCCCGCGCTCAGCTATGAAGTACTTCCTCTCAGTTTGACTGAGCAACCCAGAAATCTTAGTTAACAGAGAACGAATACCCTAGCCCAAAAATACAACGAATTTCAACAATCGCGTGGTGTTGTTCACTGCGAAGAAGGATCGATTGATTAATTTGCATAAATAGTATCAAAGCTATGTTACACACATCGCACAGAACGATGGAAGAATTTGCTTCTATAATTACCGACGTCAATTTGGAATTCACCTTTTTTATCTGTGGCATTGGGGTCCTCTATCACAAAATCGTGTTATAGAGAAAAGCCATGAAAACAAATTCAGCTATGAGATTGCGTAAACCAACAAGTATGGGATGATGTAAAACCGTGGATAGGAAACTAAAAATTAGCATTTGAATCTATGTAACTGATTAATCGTAAAATCTGGGGTTTAAATTTATTTTTTAAGTTAATTAAATTTTGGGAAAGGAAACTAAGCATGCCCCATATGTTTTCATGTATGCCCCATATGTTGGGGAGAAATCTTCGTGTGCTTTACAGTTAAGTATGCCCGAGTTGTCATGTTTACATAATGTTAAATTAAAAATTAATAAGAAAAAATAAATAATGATAATTACTCTCCTCATCACTCTCCAGCTCGAGTTGTGATAATTAGGTGTGATGCCTCTAACTCATGAGTTGTGATAATTAGGTGTGATGCCTCTAACTCATGCACCTAATGCTCTTTATATGTACTCTAACCTTCTCCTTCACAAATCGTCACATCCTTTAGGTGTTGTGCCCCTTCACGGACCAACGTTCCCAAATAAATCGACGCACCTCTTCATGGACCAATGCAACGGTCTATTTTTTGTGCTCATGAACCATCGTGTCCTTTCAGACTGACGTGTTCCTCTTTGGCAACCCAACCTCTTTGGCATGCCCTTGCCTTGTACCACCATTCTTATAAAGGAAAACACTTGATGCATTGTGTTTGTTTATTGGATGTAAACAAACCAAGATATACTTATATACCTTTATTCCAAATATCAGTTTTCTCAATGGATTGAGGTGATGAGATGAGTTTTAACTTCCGGGGCTATTTTGAGGGCCTAAATGAAGTCTTTTTAAGATTGAGATTTTCAATGATATCCAAAGGCATGAATCATCCCTCCAAATTAATCTCCTTTATGATACCTTTCCAACGGGCTATCATACACCTAAAATAGAGATCGTATGCAAAACTTACGACCCCGGGAAATTGATATACTAACTTACCCAAACGTGGCCCACATGACTTTTGGCGCTTCATCTCCTAGGGTTAGATTTTTGGATGTCTAGAGTTTTTTGCATTTATGTTTATTGTAAAAAAATTCCTTCATAGCCTCATTGTAATCATTTTCTTGCGAATGCGATTAGCCATCACATCTCTTCTTAGAGATAAGCTGCCACCATTCTAACGAGTCTTTCACTTTGTATTTTTACAGTCTCTGTACATTTCCTTCATTAATAGAAATCGTGCAACATTGTATATCTTTGTTTATGGTTGCATCTATGATACATTTATGTTATATTATTGGATATCTGCGATATCTTTGTGCATTTATTTATTATATCTCTGCTCTCATTTCGTGCCGAAAATAAATCTGGATGAGTGGTATTAGAGCAGGCTTCTCTTTATCGTTTTTCAGTGCATGTCCCCGACTAGGTCCGAGTATGGAAAGTTGGTTTTGGAGCTTGTCTCTCTTGAGGAAAATCGCTCTCACACCCAAGAAACCCTCAATGGCGGAAGAAAAGAAAAACGATGGAGTAGACGATCCTATCAATATGTTGCTTGAGCAAGCTCTCACGCGACAGAGGGACGAAATGATGGAGAATTTTTCCCACAACCTTCAACGCTTGTCGATAGTAATAGGCACATCTTCATGAAGAGGCCAATTTGGAAGCACCTCGCCTTTCAAGGGACAAGTTAATTTTGATATTCCTGTATTTGAAGGATAGATACATGCGGATGCCCTAGATAAATGGTTAAATCTGCTAGACAATTATTTCTCTTTTCACCATTTTTCCGACAGGGAAAAGATCACCTTCGCACTCCTTAAATGTCTCCCCCATGTCAAACATTGGTTGGAAACTTACTGGGAGAAAAGTTCCACAGAGGAGTTTGGAATATATGGGTTCGATCCCACTTGGGATTTTTTTGTGGATGCGGTAAATGAACAATATTACCCTATTGAAAACTACGAGGACCAGCACATGAGATGGACCACACTGTGTAAAGAGAGGGGCCAAGAAGTTTCGGAGTTCACCAATACCTTCCATACCTTGCTCACCAAGATGGGTATCAAAGACTCCGAAAAAAATTTGGTTCTGAAATACCATGGGACTCTACACAGATACATCCAAACTAAAATGGATTTTCTGGACATCTCATCACTCGGTGATGCTTATCAATATGCTATTAAAATCGAGAAGAAATTTAAGCATCAGAACAAAAAGGAGTTCGGGTCTGCAAATCCGCAAACAACCAAAGTATGACAAAGATGACCCTAACAAACAATCTCCTGAAAACCAGTCTAAGCCACAGGAAAAGAAGGGTCATGGGAAGACAAAGAAGGACACCAGAAAATGGTGTGATTTCCCCAAAATCCCCCGGCACAACACCGATGAATGTCGCTCAAAATAGTCATTGGTGGTCGAGATCAAAGATAAGGAGTGAAACCCTGATGTAGAATATGATTATAAAAATACTGGTAAAAGACAGATCATTGACACAGACCCCACTGATATTGTCACGACCACAAAAATTCAACCTGAAGAACCAATAGATCCTGAAGAGGGGGAGTGTCTTTTTCATTCATAGATGTGGGTGAAGGGGACCCTTATGCATTTTATTTTTGATAGCGGAAGCCATAAGAACCTCATCTCAGCAGAGGTTATTAAACAGTTGGGATTGTCGACAACACCACATCCACAACCATACAACATTGGGTGGCTTCGCCAAGGACGAGATCTGTGTATCAGACAAAAATTTTGATTATCATACCGCATCGAACCCTTCAAGGATGAGTTATTATGTGATGTTTCCCCATTGTGTAACGAACCTCCTCATTACGACAACAACTTTGATAACAGGTACACTATGTTTTTTCTTGTTTTAAAAGGGTGTGTGCACGTGTAAAAGGAAACATACACATTTGATTCACGTTGCCACCCGACGACTAACAATATGCAACCACGATGACCACAACAAGAAGACATAGGGCGCACCACAAGCAACTGTAAGCATTACATGACATACGGGTTAAGTACGGTACGAACACAGATGGAAAAATCCATAGTACTAGATTTTACTATTTCTACACAGGAAAGCAGGGTGTTTAATCTTAGTTCTCTGCTCCGGAGAGAGAGAATGTCAGATAGGCTATTGGCCGACTGCTTAGGCAGAAACTAGTAATCTCTGTCAGGTGTGTCGCAAGAGTGGAAACCCTGCCTTTAAAGGGCCCGAGACTCTTGATACGACACTGGATTCCTTACATAGAAAAATAATCACACACCCACCCTTACACACTAGGCTACGTGGAGGTGTCTAAATCCCACCCGACACAAACGGACCAAGCAACTAACTGATTACAATCAAGTACAACATAAATATGAAGAATGACTACGTCCCTTACAGAAGGCACGTGAAAAAATGACTCCAACAACGAACATCCAAGTTCAACATTATTTAAATGAACAACAACCCTCATTTACTAACTCCGAGTAATTTATTGTACTTAATTCCATGACATTCCACCATATATGTTTATCAATAACAATAGTTTACACTAGCATTACAATAAGATAACCATATCATTACATTTTCTAATTACAATAACATTGCAATAAAATAACAATGATCATACATTTCATATGATATCAACACTAACATTGCATTTTATTTATATTGCAAGAACAATACATTTACATATTTCAAAATAGTATATGACAATGATCTTACATTACAATACATTGCACATAAAATAACAATGAACTTACATTTCATAGGTTATCAACACTAACATTGCATTTTATTATATTGCAAGAACATTATAATTACATATTTCAAAAACAATATATTACAATTACATATTTTATAAACAAAATATTCAATGACATTCCTTTACGTATTACAGTAACAACATTACCTAATCAATACATTTACACCTTACTAACACAATTTATGATATCATTAACAATAAAACCAACGGCAGTGAGTACATGCCAGACCAAAAGGGTGATTGAGGCGCGCATGCCAGAAATCATGCCTTAAATTGGAAGCCATCAAAGACAGCTGTCAGAGACCCAATCAATCCAGCAATTTCTAAATTGGCACTGACAGAATCCGAGAATCAATTCGGCAATTTCCAATTTAATCCAAATCTCATCTTTCCATCCCTTAACCTTGATAAAGCATTAAGTACCAGAACCAAATGTGCTAGAACAAAATTTAGAAACCAACTTACAAAACGGAAGTGCCAGAACGAATTTGCGAGAACGAAATTTCAAAAACGAATTCTCAGAATTAATCTCACAAAAATGAAAATGCCAGGAACAAATTGCCAACACTAATTTGCCAGAATGAATTGTCAAAGGATCTTACAAAAATGCAAATTCCAGAAATGAATTGCCAACACAAGTTTTCTAGAACGAATTGTCAAATGATCTTACAAAAATGCAAATGCCAGAAACGAATTGCCAACACAAGTTTGCCAGAACGAATTGTCAAATGATCTTACGAAAATGAAAAATACCAGAAATGAATTGGAAACACAAATTGCCAGAACGAATTGTCAATGATCTCACAAAAATGAAAAATGCCAGAAACGAATTCTCAAAATCATTTAACTAAGACATCAAGAAAAACCATGCACAAAGACTGGACCCTCTTAATCATTGAAGAAACGATCTATTGATTTCCGTGTGTTAATTAGAAAATGAGGAACCAAAAGAAAATATCCGTAAATCACAGGTGGAAAGAATTCTCATTAATTTCGCTATTAGAAAAAGGTGAGGGAGGGAAGGCATGGGTACAGGCCTCGGTTAAGGGAATCAAGACCCCAAAATAGAGTCCACCACGCATCAAGGTTGAGATAGGTTAAAACATGTGGGTATCTTTCGCCACTTCGCACGAAAACTAACCCCCAACGCAGAATTAAACACCAGAACGGTTTGCAGGAGGAACACACCTGGTCATCACCTGGCCAATCTCTGAAGGGGAAGTCTTCTCATTGCGAGATACTCAACCGTCAAGTTCTTGTTTTTCTTTTCTTTTTACTTTCAATCTGGAAATTTTTCAAAATAAAAAAAATGATGTTCTGGTAATTCCAACAACCGACAAAGCTAAATGCATTCGCTAAATGCATTTCAAAGTTCAGTATTGAGTAATTATGAACCTCATTCACCGGGCCATGGATATGCTGGTGTCAAAGAAGCCAACTTGTTCACGGATAATACAGTCAAATTTACAAAATATAATATGATATGGCTCTGGAAAAAAAAGCAAAGCTTGTGCACAGAAAATGCAATCCAATTTAAAATGATGGATTTTGAAGATGTGATTATATACGCAGAAGGAACCCATCCGCCACCAGTGATACAAAGAATTTCGCATGGGAAAAATATATTGGTAGCGCAAACATATATGGGAAAAATATATTGGCAATGAAACATAGAAAGTTATTTCAGAAACTGATTCGGACAATTATATTCAGTAAAATTCAGTCATAAATTTTGCGTCAAAAATCGAGTATGGTAGGAGAACTAGTACAGGTGCAACCAGACACAAATACAACAAAAAGAATTACGCCAACACACCTAACTTCAGAGATAAAGTCCTGAAGCGAGGCTGTTAATTCTGTAGTTGCGAGGTAAGTAAAACGCAGGGTGGAATTACAAGGAGCGCGTTAAGCGCAGAGCTGAGCTAGCCCATAAACACTTTAACGGAGAGTCAACGGGAAAATAGGAACTATAACAGCCGTAAAAATTTTCATCATCTCGCTAATAACGGAGGTAAATAACTTTATTAACAGAGGAAAATCGCAATGCATTCTAGTCTACTAAATTACAAGTCATACCATTGCCTTAACTCCCGCCTCGATGATGTCCGCGTGCTTCAAGCTGCTCCCTCTTGCCGACCATAAAGACTACACCGGTACCTCCCAGCCAATCGCTAGGGGTACTCTACTTCCCCCTTAGCCCCCCGAGCCGCAAAGGAGCCACACACTGTCCAGATAGTAGATCTAGCTTCCCAGCTTGCCTCGCAAGGCTGAGCTACCACTCCAATACAAGATGAGAAATTCCCAACTCCTCACAAGCAATCAGTTAAGTCACAATTCGGCAGCAGAACGATACGCTAACAGTCGATATCTTTCCTCCTCATCTTCCTTTTCCTTTATAGAGTTTTTGAGACCCACCAACTTTCCTAAATCACATTTTTTATTAAGTTTCAATAAAATGTTATGAATATTCTCCATTGCACAAGTGTCGTCCATCCCCCTCTTTCCTCAAGTAATTATTTTCTTTAATTTATTAAATTACTCGTTTACCTCACCCACCTAGAATTTCTCCTAAATTTCTCCTAAATTTACTCCTAGGTGTTCCTAGATCCCCTTACATGCTTTTAATAACTTTCCCTAAAATGAAGTTGCTAAATTTAGTTCATTTTAGAAAGTTCTTAATTGCAGATTCCTTACTATGTTGACTTTTCTTTTTACCCTATGTCCCCTTCTTTCCTTTATTGTGTTTCCTTTATTACTTAGTTTCCCTATTTTTATTATTCCCTTCATTTTTAAAACCAAAAAGGTAAATGCGCTATTTATTCGTTTCATTTATTATTTATTTAATATCTTTTGTTCTTTCACAAGTTAGGAATTAATTTCCTCTTTGCAAATTTTTAAAATCCATTAGTTTAATTAAATCCTTACTCTCTTCATTTACCCCAAGAATTTTATGAAGACCCAACTATGACCTAAGTGGGTTTTTGTTTAAATTGTTATCTTTATTCCAGGGTCCTTTTCTTAAGGGTACACTAAATTTTTACCCTAAAAAGTTTTAGACTTAGGACTTAGATTTTGAACTGGGTGACACTTGGATAGGGAAGTTGTTTAAGGATTTCTTAAGGTGTTAATGTCTTAAGGCCATTTAAGTCTGTTTCCCACATCAACATCAATGCAACATGCCCTTCAGGATGCACCACGTGCTCCAAGGGTGCCACTCGCCTCATTCGTTTCCTTTGCGCGACGTGCCCTTCAGGATGCACCACGTGCTCCAAGGGTGCCACTCGCCAAACTTATGTTTCTTTCGAGCGACGTGCCCTTCAGGATGCATCACGTTCTCCAAGGGTGCCACTTGCCAACTTGACTGAGTGGTAGACATCTATAACCCCTGGAGTCAACACTCTGCCAGGTGAAATTGTGGGAGACTAAGGGCTCTAAGTAGTAAATCCCCCACCTTATTGCGTGCCCTTTAGAATCATCGTGAGCGACTGTCGCAGTCTACCCTCACGGCATCGTGGATCCTCTTGAACTAGGTAATCGTTAACCTATAGTTCGAGCCACGACGGGAGTGCTAGTAGGTTGTGGCAGGGCTGTTGTCCACACCTCTCCCTCAGCCTCTCTCGACATTGTGTGTGGCCCCTTTAATCCATATGTGAGTCTGGTCGGCAAGCTATCGTCAGCCTGCATCATCAACAATCGTGTCAGAACATGTCAACATCATATCATCAAATCAATGAAATATCATAGTAAATAAATCAACCCAACTAGCACACTCCCTGACTCAATCCGGAGTCCAAGGGGTCCCACCGATGCCTCTGCATCCTCAAGGTCCGAAACCCTGCACTCTCAATGAAACTGAGTCAACAACACCTGTCTACATCAAAGTAGTAAACACATGATGTCATCTATCAAAACACATCATAATCAAGGATAAATGGTTTAACATCATAAAAGTCCAGATCACTTGCGAGCAAGTGTCCTCAAAGAATAAGTTTTCTCAGAGCACCAGAGTGGGATGTTACACATTGGATGTCTATGATGCCTTCTTGGGCCAACCATACATGTGGAGATGACATGTTGTTTATGAGTCTCAACCCCGTAGTGTCATTGTTACTTTGGGGGTTCATCTCTACAAAATATCATAGGTAGTTCTAGCTATTGTTCCACCTAAATAGTTCTGCAAGGTAGTATATCATACTGCAAAATTCATCTTCTTCACAATCTGTTTAAAAGGGGAACAAAAGGACAATGCAATCACTGCAGCCTTGCTCAAGAACCTTCTATCCAACAAAATCAAGTCGAAAAGGTTGTAGAAAAGTGCAAATAATCTGTTTGCACACAGGCATCTCATGTAGCCAGACTGGTTAAAAAGGTCCAACCCTTCCAACCACATGTTTGTGACAACCTTCAACAAGCTAAGAAGTGCAACTTCTCCAACAAGGCAAGCAACTCATCAAGATGCAGATTCAGATTTAGCAAATGCCTTTCCCTCTCCCCATGGAACTCAATGCAATGTATACCATTGCTTCCTAATGAGGTGGTATTGATCTAGGTGGATATTAGTGGCCATCCACGGCTTCCAACTGGCTCAAAATAGTTTTCTAGCAATTTTGGCAATTTACTATTTTTAGCAATTTTATCTTTCGGGGCTATTTTGAGGGCCTAAATGAAGGTTTTTCGAGATCGATCTTCTCAGTCATAGAAGAAGAAATTATTGAGCCCCAAAAATTATTATCCTCGATGATACCTTTCAAACGGGCTATCATACGCCTAAAATGAAGATCGTATGCAAAAGCTACGACCTTGGGAAGTTGATGTACTAACTTACCCAAATGGGGCCCACATGACTTTTGGCCCTTCAACTCCTAGGGTTAGGTTTTTGGATGTCTAAGGTTTTTTGAATTCCAATTTATTGTAAAAAAATGCCTTCATAGCCTCATTGTAATCAACTTCTTGCGAATGCGACTAACCGTTGCATGTCTTCTCAGAGATAAGCTACCACCATTCTAGAGAGTCTTTCACTCTGTATTTTTACAGTCTCTGTACATTTCTTTCATTAATAGAAATCATGTATTACTATATATCTATGTTTCTGGTTGCATATATGATACATTTCTATTATATTATTGGATATCTAGGTTATCTCTGTGCATTTCTTTATTATATCTCCGCTCTCATTTCGTGTCGAAAATAAATATGGATCAACCAATTTATTATTTCCTTGGTGTTTAAGGGATAACTATTTGTAGGGTTGAAGTCTTACAAATACACATTCTTTATGTTCGGTTTTGATCAACTTGTTTCTTCATTCTGTTTCTTGTCGTTGCTAAGTTTTCCTTATGTATTTGAACAACTTTTTGACTTTCATATAAATGATCTTTTACTGATGCTAATTTTGTTCGATTTGTGGCTAACTCTTTACATGATGGTGGTTGATAACCATAAAGACCTTGAAATGGTTTCACTTTGGCCAATGTGTGATATGTGGAGTTATACCACCATTCAACTAGGTGCAACCATTGAAGCCATTTATTTTAATTATCAGTGATGAATCAACGAAGGTAGGCTTCTACGCATTTGTCGAAATTTTGTGTTTGACCATCTACTTCAGGATGGTAAGATGAACTCATATTAAGAGAGGTCCATATTTGTTTGCAAAACTCTATCCAAAAGTTTCCTATAACTTTGCATCTCTATCATTGATGATGACCTTGGGGAAACCATGTAATTTATAAATGTTTTTACACAAGACTTCATCTATTTTTTTTGCGGAGTTTGTTTTCCTTGCTCCCATAAAAGGTGCATACTTGGTTAGTTTTTCTACTAACACTAAGATTTTATCTTTTCCTTCTAATATGGGTAATCCTTCAATGCAATCCACTGGAATTTCTTCACATTTTTGGTTAGGAATATGTAACGGATGGAGTAACCTCAGTGTTAATATATTTTCACTCTCGTTTCTTTGAAAAAGGTCACATTTTGCTACATATTTTTTAATATTTGCACTCAACCCTTTACAAAAAAATTATTCACGAGCATTATAATATGTTTTAAACAATCCGATGTGCCCTGCAACTGAACAATCATCGGTTTCTTGAAGTACCTTGGTTTTAAATTTTGATATAGTATTCAAATAAATTCTTCCCTTAAACCATAATATGTCATTATTCCATTCAAACTTGGGGTGTTGGTTTAAATCATTTATTATGGAAAAATTTTATGTTTTTTTGGCACATTTTGTTCGGATTTCATTCAACCATTCCAGAATTGCTATTGATGCTGCAAAAAATTGTGCTTCTTCATCTTTTAGTGAGAGAGAATCAACCACTATGTTTTCTTCCCCCCTCTTATGTAGTATATCCATATCCAATGTGGAAATTTTCTCTATCCATTTATGTTGTTCAATGGTCAATGTTTTTTGTTGTAACAAATATTGTAGACTATTATTATCTGTATGTATCAATAACTTGGTTCCCAAGAGATATTGTCGCCACTTTCTTAATGCATGCATGATGGCAAGCATTTCCTTATTGTATGTGGACTCTAAGAATTCGTTTTTCTCTAGTTTCCTTCTTTCAAATGGTATTGGGTGGCCATCTTGAATCTAGATTGCTTTGATCCCAAAACCTGAGGATTCACATTCAATTATAAAAAAATTTGAAATTTCAGTTGTATCTAATGCGTGGATTGTGGACAAAATTTCTTTAAATTTTTAAAACATTTTTCAGAATCTTCATTCCATTGAAAGGATTTTTTCTTTAGGAGATTTGTTAGAGGGCCAGTTAGATGAGCATAGTTTTCGATGAATCTTCGATAGTATCCTATCAATCCTAAAAATCCTCTTAACTTAGATATATTTTTTGGCCTGGACCATTATGTAATTTCTTTGATTTTCTTTGGGTCTATCTTGACTCCATTTTTGGATATAATATGACTGAGATACTCTACTTCCTCCTATCCAAATGTATATTTTGACATTTTTTCATAGAATTGATTTTTTTCTAGAAGAGATAATACTTTTCCCAAATTATTGATGTGTTCCCTCCATGTTTTTCTATACACCAATATGTCATCAAAGAAGACTAAGACATATTTTCTGAGGTGTGGATGAAATAGTTCATTCATAGCTTCTTAAAAGGTAGCCATAGAATTATCTAGCCCAAAATGCATCACCTTGAATTCATATTGTCCTTCGCGAGTCTGGAAGGTGGTATTGAGTACATATTCTAATCGTACTCTAATCTAATAATATCCATATCTCAAACCAAGTTTTGAAAAAAATATGGCTCCATAAAGTTCATCGAAAATTTTGTCAATGAAAGGGATGGGGAATTTATTCTTGATTGTTATCTTGTTTAACCCTCGATAATCTATGTATAATATGAAAGAAGCATCTTTCTTTCGTACTAAGACRACTGGGGTTGCATATGGTATTCTTCTTTTTGTGACAACACGACATTTTAACAAGTCTTAGAATAATATTTTTGTTTATTTTTTATGATTATGGGATATCTGTGTGGTCTAACCTTGACTGGTCTTGATCTTGGTTTAACTTAAATTATATGTTCAATTCTTCTTTCTTGAATTTGGAATTTTTCCTTATGGAATTTTCTTACATTTTTTATTTGCTTACCATCTCTAACCATTAACTTCATGTATGAAATCGGATATACAAATAGTTTGAGATTCCTTGTAACATTGATGTCGAGAAAGTTGTGGGTACTTCTTGTGTCAATTAATACAATGACATTATCTTTTTTTATGTGTCATTTTAATTTGAGAGTTTGTGGTTGGCTAATGCTTTGATCTCTGCTAGTGATATTCTTGGTGTGTCATTTCCCATGAGGTTTGACAAATCATTTTGGATATTTTCCATTTCTTCAGTTATTGATTCTTATGAATGTGATTCATCATTTTTTTTTTCTTCAGAAGTATATAACTTTTTTGAATTTTTTTCTATTCGACACCTGCGTCTTGGGTCTCATTTTTTTCCACTGCGTTTACATTTTCCTTTCTTTATTCTTTGGGTATCCAAACTTCTTATTTTATATTATCGTAGGTTGGGTGGTATGTATTTTCATTTTCTGTGTTTTCGATCTTGGGTATGTTCATTATTGAACAAAAATTGACGAATTTTGATTGGCCTTGTAGTTGTAACCTCATGCAATTTTAACTCATCTTGGATATGTGGCTTGATACCACCTATATAAGACTGGATTAATTGATTATCATATAATCCAAACACTCGGGTGGCAAGGGATTCCCATCAGTGAGTAAATTTGTCTATGATGCCTTTTTGTTTTAACCTAGTGAGTTTTCAAAAAAAATCTTGTTCCAAAATGTCATCAAATCTTTAAAAAAAAACATTTTTGAAGGAGTTCCAAGTGTATGATTGGATTCTTCCTTTTCAGCATAGGTACCAATTGTATGTGTTGCCTTTGAGGTACATGGATGCATATTTAAACTTTTCTTTGTTGTTTGTAATATTATATATATGGAAATATTCTTCTTTCTTTTTAAACCCGGCAAAATATTGGTTATCGCCTCCATTGTATTTTGAAAGTTCGATTTTGGATTTGGGAGGATATGTCATTAAGGTTTGATATTGTGATATAGTTTTGGAATTTTAATTGTAGGGAGGTGGTGACGAAAGTGGTGGTGATGTGTTAGATGTGCTTGAGTCACTTGGCTATGGTTGGGTGGCTTGTTGGTATCCTTAGATTTCTATTAAATTTAAAATCTCATTATGATTTTGTTCCTGATGTTGTGTTATCACAACCAGAATTTGTTGTAAATCATCTTTTATAATATTTTTTAAAGTTTCCCAAACCTCATTATGCGTTAAACCCTAGTTCTTGGAAACTATCATCTTTAAAATCTTGTTTTAGAGTATCTATGCCTTATCAAAATTTGATTATGACTTCCACTAACATGTTTTCTTTAATATTATGGGAGAATTATTGTCTAAGTGTCTGATTACTGATACTTATTTCTTCTCTCAACTCCTCGTTAGTTTTTTGTATTTCCTTTTTGAGTAATTGTTGGGCATTTTTACATTCTTGGTCTATTTTTTGGATTTGGTTTTTTAATTCTCACATCTTTATGTTATTTGGGGGTGAATACTTCTCT
>ML796557.1:349877-374776 GCA_009831015.1 Picea engelmannii
ATTAGAATGATGGATCACTTATATACCCACACAAGGGTTCCCATAACCAATAGTCATGTCCTTTCATTAATAATAATAATTATTTATTAATTATCATTTAATTATTATATTATTAATATCTATTTTATATCTATATTTATGACCATAACAATTCTCCCATTTGACGAGGTACTCTGTAATTTCTTGACTTCTTAGCTACTTAATCCTTGTTTCAAATATTGTTTCTAGTTGTAGTATTAGTTTCCCTTCTTCATTGATCTATAGTAACATTGCTTGGATTGGTAGCTTATTTCCAATGAACTTCTTTAAGAAATAAACATGGAAGACAAGATGTACATGTAAAGATGGAGGAAAATTCAATTTTTAAGCAATACTTCCAATCCTTTGCAAAACTTTATAGGGGAAATAATATTTCTGTGTTAATTTATTTCCCTTCTTTCGTTGCTTGAGGGACATTTGTTTGTATGGTTGTAGCCTTAGAAATACACAATCACCCAATTCAAATTTCATTTTATTGTCATGTTGATATGGTTTTTGTTTCACCATATTTTGTGCCATAACCAATTTGTCCTTCAATAGTTTTAGGATCACTTTTTGGATCCCTATGTGGTCCTCCACTCCTTGAACCTTTGTATTTCATTTCAAGGGTGATGTGATGGATGGAGGACGATATCCATAAAGTGACATGAATGGGGAAATTTTTTATGAAGTATGGAAGGATGTGTTGTACCACCATTGTTCTAAGTGAAAACACCTGACCCATTGTGTTTGTTTATTGAATGCAAAGAAACAAAGATATCCTTCTATACATTCATTTGAATTCTGACTTTTGTCATCGGATTGAGGGTGATAAGATTATTTATGATCCAATTGAGTATGAAAACAAGAAAATAATTCAATCCAAATTTTTCTTGTGGAAATTGGATCTCTCTCACTTACAATAATCTTGGGGACTCCATATAGCTTTTGAATTGTTTTCATCATTTTTTTGGGTATTGTACTTACTTTAAAAGAATGAAAATGAGAGAAAAAAGGTCATACTTTGTCATTCAATCCACTACTACCATGATGGCAATATTTCCTTCATATTTGGGTAAACCTGTATTAAATTCCATTGAAATTTATTCCCATGGTTTACTTGGTATATCTAATGGTTGTAGGAGACCTAGAATCTTGATTGTCTCTCCCTTATTATGTTGGAAATCCAAACATTCATACACAAAATTTTGAACATCATTTTTGAGACCTTCCTAGAAAAAATAATTCTTTATCCTATGTTATGTTTTCAAGAATCCTCAATGTCCCCCTATAGGAGAAGTGTGCAATTCATGAAGGACCTTCTGTTTGAGTTGGAAATTCTTACATAAATATAGGCGATCATGATACCATATAAAAACATTCTTCCATACAAAATTATCTATTGAAATGGGTTCCTCATGTATTTGTTGAATGATCTTGCATACCTCTTTATCTTGCTTCCATTCGATCTTTCTTCTTCCACCCAATCAGATTGTGGAATATAAATAGAACATAGTGGACATTTTGTTTTTGTTTTTACTTTGAATTGTCTTCCTATTAGGTAAGGGTTCCATTTCTAAACTTCATGTAGTATGGTTGGCATTTATTATCCATAAATGGGTTTGGATAAGTATTTTCCTTTAAGTTGGTTTCTATCAAATGCAATGGGTCTTCCTTACTACATTAAAAATCTGCCAATTCCATGGCCAAAGTCATCACATTGCACAATAAATATTTTTGTAAATTCAAGTGTGGCCACGACAGGAGTTGCACACACAGTATCCTTCAATTTTTCAACATATTTTGTTTCTTATTCAATCCAAGAAAATGCTTCGTTATTTAATAATGTTGTTATAGGTGTTTTTTTTTACCATAGTTCTTGAAAAATTTGTAGTAATATCTTGTCAACCATAAGAATATTCTAGGTATATTCGAGTTTTTTGGAATTGGTCATTCCCTCATAGATTTTATTTTGTGAGGGTCCACTTTTACACCTTCATGTGATATAATATGACTCAAATATTGCACTTATTCAACCCCAGAGGCACAATTGGAAGAAATTACATAAAGTTGTTGTTATTTATATAGTTGTAATACCCTGTCAGCATTTTGTACATGCTCTTCCCAATATTTTTTGTAGATGAGTATGCCATCAAAAATTACTAACACAAATTTTCTAAGGAAGGGCTTGAAAATAGAATTAATCAAGCTTTAAAATGTTGAGGGTGCATTAGTAAATCCAAATGGCATAACCAAAAAGTCATAATAATTATCATGTGTTCTAAAATTTGTTTAATAAAGGTCTTCCAATGTCATTCTCATTTAATGACATCCTGAACATAGATACAACTTAGTAAATATTTTTTCTCCATGTCATTCATCTAATAATTCACCAATGACAAGGATATGAAACTTATATTTGGTGGTAATCTTATTGAATTTTCTATAATATGGACACATACACCATGAACCATACATTTTTTTAACCAACACCACTAGTGAAGAGAAATAACTCTGGCTATGTTGAATGATGTCAGACTCTAACATTTTCTGGATTATGTGCTCAATATCACCCTTATGTGCATATGGATACATGTAATGCCTAATGTTAGGTGGTAGAATTACTCCTTTCAAATGAATAACATGGTCATGATCTTTAATAGGTGTAAGACTCTTAGGGATTTACCCAAATACCTTGGAATTATTTTTGATAATTGTTTGGAGATATGATGGAGTAGGGGATATATATGTTTGAACATCAAGTGAGTATATTTTTGAAATTACACCTTGGTGTCCCATTTTGAGTAATTTTTTCATGATACTAGAGCTTATCACTTGAGAGGGTTTCACATGAATAACTCTAAGCTCAATTTCATTTCTATATTAAGAAAATTCCATAAAAATATATTAAATATTAAAGACCATTGTTCTCAATGATTGTAACCATTAGACCCGTAATACAACATAGGAACCCTCCATTTGGATGGAAATCACACGGCTATCTAGAAAATACTCCCCGATGTTGATCTTAATACTATGGAATTTCTCTAAACAATTTATGGTACCTACATATGGAATCATTACTTGAAGCTATGGTGCAGGATAGACAAAGCAATTCAAATGTGTTTCTAATTTGTAATTGATGAAATTATGGGTACTACTACAATCAATCAATATTATTACATTTTTCTTTTTGATGTATCCTTGTATATTGATGGGTTTTGGAGTACTAATGTTGTCCAATTCATGAGAAGATATTGTTGGAGTAGTCTCCTCTAGATCTAGATCTTGTGGTAGTTCCAATTCCTGATCTTTTTCCACTTCAAGTTCTATCTAGACAAATAAATGTAATCCATTGTTGAAGCCTACTCCCAGTGGAGACATTACATTATTGGGAAGGAGACAGTCATCCAAATTGATCATAAGCCACTGCAGTTCATGTAGACATAAGGAAAATTGTCGAATGACCACCATCAAAAGTGGTTCACATACTTGCAATAATTCCACCTCAACATAAAGTATAAAACATGAAGCACCAACTGCGTTGTTTATTTCCTCAGCAGAGCTTCATTTGCGACACTCACCACGGTGCTAGAATCTTGCGGCCATGAGTCCTCTGGATGGTGATGCTACATAAACATTTCTAATGGCCGAAACTTCTAGAGGAGGTCAACAAGTATATTAGGTCCTGCACTTCCTACGCTATTTCCAAACCAACCACTAAGAAATAGGGACTATACAACCCTCTTCCTACTCCTGACAGACCATGGAAATCCATCTCAATGGACTACATGTCGGTCCTCCCTTCCACCAAGCTGGGAAATGACTGTGTTTTTGTGGTTTTTGATTGCTTTTCTAAGATGGCGATTCTAGTTGCCTTCAAGAAGAGAATCATAGCAGAGGCCACTGCCGAGCTCTTCTTTGAACAAGTCTGGGTACATTTTGGAATCCCATAATCCATTGTATTAGATCAGCACAGTTGATTTCTCAACACATTGTGGTCAAGCCTCTAGTCATTGCTGGACACCAAGATCACCAAATCCATGGCCTTCCACCCCCATACAGATGGCCAAACCGAGGTTGTAAATAGAATGATTGTGAATATCCTTCGCATCTATAATTCCAAGCACCCTCTCACATGGGATGAGAGCCTTCCCTATGACCAACATAGCTACAACCGATCCCTGCATAGCTCAACCGGCCAAAGCCCCTTTCATGTGGGGTTGGGATTCCAACCATTGGGTCCCATAGATGTTGCACTTCCCCTTCCGGTCACCTTGACCGAATCATATCATGCTCCAACTGAAGATGACAAAGCCACCTGGTTCATTAAATGGATCCAACACATCCACCAACAGGTTCAAGATATCCTACAAAAGTCCAATGACAATTACAAGAAGCAGCATGATCAACATCGGGTGCCACATAAGTTTTAGGTGGGTGACAAAGTTTGTTTGCACTTGCAAAAAGAATTCCTTATGGGACCCCATAGGAAGATTCGACCACTCTGTTATGGGTCTTGCACCATCACCAAGGACACGGGGAATAATTTCTTTGAGATCAACATTCCTCCTTTCCTTGGCCTACACCCAGTGTTCAACGTGGATCTCCTTCTCCTTTATTTCCCACCATTATTGGACACCTCATAAGTAGCAGAACAATTGAAACCAACATAGCTCAACCCCAACTATATACAACATGAATCCAGTGATCAGATTTTTGACACACAGATCAAGGGAACTCGACAAAAAAGGATCCATCTTTATCGAGTTGTCAAAGCAACGCAGCTCTTTCACCAAGCCAAGTGGCTCGCCCATGGCCAAATTTAGTAGAAATTTCCTCATCGGATGGGTGAACTCAACACAATGGAGACAATTTCTTCCTTAGGTGGGGGGATGGATCCAGGTGGATCTCATTGGACACCCACCTTTTTCAACTGGCTCAAAACAGTTTTCTGGCAATTTTTGGTAATTTAGTATTTTTAGTAGTGTTTCGGGTTCTGAACTTACGAAGTCGTTTTGAGGCCCTAAATGACATTTTTTTAGAAATCAGGGAGCAACAAATTTCTAACGAGGTATTGAGAGCATCAAACAAAAATCATATGCAAAAGTTACGACCCCTGGAAGTTGATGTATTGACTTACCGAAATGGGGCCCACATGACTTTTGGCGCTTCATCTCCTAGGGTTAGGTTTTTGGATGTCTAGTGTTTTTGACATTCCTGTTTATTGTAAAAAGGCCTTTAGAGCCTCATTGTAACCTTCTTCTTGTGAATGAGCATAGCCTTCACATCTCTTCTCAGAGATAAGCTGCAACCATTCCAGAAAGTTTTTTTCCATTGCATTTTACAATTTCAACTTATTTCCTTATTGAATAGAAAACCAATTTTATTGTATCTCTATTATTTTGTGTTAAGCACCTGTTAATAATCTATAGTCATTTCGTTCTTCTCATAAAATTCAGATCAACTCTATCCAAATTTTTCCTTTAAACTTTGAATCTCTATCACTGACGATGACCTTGGGGAAACCATGTAATTTATAAATGTTTTTACACAAGACTTCGTCTTTTTTTTTATTACGGAGTTTGTTTTCCTTGCTCCCATAAAATGTGCATACTTGGTTAGTTTTTCTAATACCACTAAGATTTTATCTGTTCCTTCTAATATGGGTAATCCTTCAATGCAATCCAATGAAATTTCTTTGCATTTTTGGTAAGGAATACGTAATGGATGGGGTAACGTGGGTGTTAATATATTTTCAGTCTTGTTTCTTTCAAAAATGTCACATTCTACTACATATTTTTGAATATTTTCACTCAAACCTTTAAAAAATAATTATTAACAAGCATTATAATATGTTTTGAAAAATTTGGTGTGTCGTGCAGCCGAACAATCATGGGTTTCTTGAAGTACCTTGGTTTTAAATTTTGAATTGGCATTTAAATAAATTCTTCCCTTAAACCATAATATGTCATTATTCTATTCAAACTTGGGGTATTGGTTTAAATCACTGATGATGGAAGATGTCTCTATTTTTTTGGCATACTCTGTTCAGATTTCATTTAACCATTCTAGAAATGCTATTGATACTGCAAAAACTTGTGCTTCTTCATCTTTTAGTTAGAGAGCATAAACCACTATGTTTTATTTCCCTCTCTTATGTAAGATATCCATATCAAATGTGGCAATTTTCTCTATCCATTTATGTTGTTAGTGGTCAATGTTTTTTGTTGTAACAAATATTGTAGACTATTATGATCTATATATATCAATAACTTGGTTCCCAAGATATATTGTCGCCACTTTGTTAATGCATGCATGATGTCAAGTGTTTCCTTGTTGTATGTGGACTGTAAGAATTCCTTTTTGTCTAGTTTCCTTCTTTCAAATGTTACTGGGTGTCCATCTTGCATCAAGATTGTTCTGATCCCAAAATCTAAGGCATGACATTCAATTATAAAAGGTTTTGAAAATTCAGTTGTATATAACGCGAGGGTTGTGGACATAATTTTCTTTAAATTTTTAAAACATTTTTCAGATTCCATTGAAAGGATTTTTTCCTTAGGAGATTTGTTAGAGGGGAAGTTAGATGAGCATAGTTTTTGATTAATCTTCGATAGTATTCTATCAAGACTAAAAATCCTCTTTACTTAGATATATTTTTTGGTCTGGCCCATTATGTAATTCCTTTGATTTTTTTGGGTCTACCTTGACTCCAATTTTGGATATAATATGACCGAGATACTCTACATCCTCCTATCCAAATGTATATTTTGACTTTTTTGCATAGAACTGATTTTTTTCTAGAAGAGATAATACTTTTCCCAAATGATTGATGTGTTCCCTTCATGTTTTTCTATACACCATTATGTCGTCAAAGAAGACTAAGACATATTTTCTGAGTTGTGGTTGAAATAGTTCATTCATAGCTTCTTGAAAGGTATCCAGGGAATTAGCTAGCCCAAAAGGCATCACCTTGAATTCGTAGTGTCCTTCGTGAGTATGGAAGGTGGTCTTCGGTACATCTTATAATCTTAATCTAATCTGGTAATATCCAGATCTCAAATCAAGTTTTGAAAAAAATATGGATCCATGAAGTTCATCCAACACTTTGTTAATGAAAGGAATGGGGAATTTATTCTTGATTGTTATCTTGTTTAACCCTCGATAATATATGTATAATATCAAAAAACCATCTTTCTTTCATACTAATATAACTGGGGTTGCATATGGGATTCTACTTTTTGTGATAACACCACATTTTAAAAAGTCTTGGAATAATATTTTTGTTTATTTTTTATGACTATGGGGATATCTATATGGTATAACCCTGACTGGAGTTGATCCTGGTTTAACCTCAATTATATGTTCAATTCTTCTTTCTGGTGGTAATTCCATGGGAAGGTATTTAAATACCTTCTTGTGTTTTTGAATTATATCTGGGATTTATTAAGTTCTAGAGTGATCATGTTCTCATTAATGTATTTCCATTTGGTGGCATTGGATAAAATATGTAGTTTCCCCCTTTCGGATCAAATTTTCCATCTATTGAGATGATACAACTTGTGTTTAGGGAGGTTGAAAACCATATAAATTATATGTTTCCCTTGCCAATTGAATTTAATTAAATGATCTTGATGATTGACTGAGTATGTTCCTAAGGTTTATAACCATTGGCATCCTAAAACCACGTCTACTCCTCCCAGGAGTACAGTGTAAAATTTAGATTCCAAATTGAAATCTTGAATTTGGAGTTTTTCCTTAGGGCATTTTCTTACATTTTTTATTTGCTTACCATATATAACCATTAAATTCATGTATGGAATTAGATATACAAATAGTTTGAGGTTCCTTGCAACATTGATGTCAAGAAAGTTGTGGGTACTTCCTGTGTTGATTAATACAATGGCATTATCTTTTTTTATTTGTCCTTTTAATTTCAGAGTTTGGGGTTGGCTAATGCTTGTGATGACTGCTAGTGATATTCTTGTTGTTTCATTACCCATGAGTTTTGACACGTCATTTTGGATGTTTTCCATTTCTCCAGTTACTGATTCTTTTGAATGTGATTCATATTTGTTTTCTTCTTCACAAGTATATAATTTTTTTGAATTGTTTTCTATACGACACATACGTCTTGGGTCTTGTTTATTTCCACAACGTTTACATTTGCGTTCCTTTATTCTTTGGGTATCCAAAATTATTCTTTTATATTCTTCTAGGTGGGTGGTATGTATTTGTCACTTTCTATTTTTTTGATCTCGGGTATGTTCCTTATTGAACAAAAATTGTCGAATTTTGATTGGCCCTCTAGATTTTCTTCTGCTACTTGTTCCTTGTCTCTTGCTATTTCAACAGTTGTAACCTCATGCAATTTTAACTCATCTTGTATATGTGACTTGAGACCACCTATGTAATACTGGAGTAATTGATTATCATGTAATCAAAACAATCGGGTGGCAAGGGATTCCCATTGGTGTGTAAATTTGTGTATGTTTCCTTTTTGTTGTAACCTAGTGAGTTTTCAGAAAAATTCTTGTTCATAAATGTCGTGGAATATTTTTTAAAAATCGTTTTTGAAGGAATTCCAAGTGTATAATTGGATTCTTCATTTCCACCATAGGTACCAATTGTATGTATTTTCTTCAAGGTAGATGGATGCATATTTAAACTTCTCTTCGTCGGTTGTAATATTATATAAATGGAAATATTCTTCTTCTTTTTTAAACCCTGCAACAGATTGGTTATCGCCTCCATTGCATTTTGAAAGTTTGATTTTTTCTTTGGGAGGATAAATAATTAAGGTTTGATATTGTGATATAGGTTTTAAATTTGAATTGTAGGGAGGTGGTGGCGAAAGTGGTGGCGATGTGTTAGATGTGGTTGAGTCACTTGGATATGG
The DNA here is from genome assembly GCA_009831015.1 of Picea engelmannii. Taxonomy (NCBI): domain Eukaryota; kingdom Viridiplantae; phylum Streptophyta; class Pinopsida; order Pinales; family Pinaceae; genus Picea; species Picea engelmannii. The sequence goes on from ML796557.1 coordinate 358,798, forward strand.
TTGGGTAGCTTGTTGGTATCCCTGGATTTTTATTAAATTTAAAAGATCATTATGATTTTCTTCCTGATGTTGTGTTATCATAACCAAGATTTGTTGTAAATCGTCTTTTATAATCTTGTTTAAAGTTTCCCAAACCTCATTATGGGTTAGACCCAAGTTCTTGGAAACTATCATCTTTAAGATCTGGTTTTAGATTATTTGTGCCTTGTATCAATTTGATTTTGACTTCCACTAAGATTTTTTCTTTAAGATTATGGGTCAATTATTGTCTAAGTGCCTCATTACTGATCCTCATTTCTTCTCTCAACTCCTCATTAGTTTTTTGTATTTCCTTTTTGAGTAATTGTTGGGCATTTTTATATCCTTGGTCTATTTTTTTGATTTGTTTTTTTAATTCTCACATCTTTCTGTTATTTGGGGGTGAATACTTCTCCACAATTTTGACTAGATTAGGATGCCCTTAAATAATTAATATATTAATTTAGAGTTAATTTTGTTTAGTAACTTTACATGATTGACTTTAAAAAAAATAAAAATTATAAATTAATTTTATTTATTTATATAAAAGTGGGATTTTTTTTTTGAAATCGTACGACTGTACGTCCGATTTAATAGCTAGTGGAGAAAGGGGTAGGGAGGCTGACCTGGAGTGTGTATGTGTATAAATTATCAGGTAAATGTTGAACTAGTTGTCGGGGACAACTATGTCGGGAGAGTGTGGCCAGGGTGGACGGGACGGGGGACAAGGTCTTTTTTTGGATCTGCGATGGCTACATAGGTTACGGGGGAGGGTTTAATATGTTGTAGGTGTTTTTACTAGGATTGTGGTCAGGGGAAAATGAAACATTTATGATAAGGAGTATGCTCGGGGGGAAATGGGACAAGGAGTGTGGTCGAGGGTGAGTCAAGATAGTTGTGAAGGGGAGTCTGGTTGGGGGGAATGCGATGAGGGAGTGTGGTTGGGGGGAGTCGAGACAATTGTGATGCGAATTTTGGTCTGAGGAGAACACGACCAAGGATTGTGGTCAGGGGGGTGAATGGGATAGGCTTAATCACAGGTGGAGGTTGCGGGTGTTATAAGAAGGGCTTATAGGTTACATAAAAGGGTGTTGGGTGGGTAGGGAGGGGCGCAATGAATGATGGAGGATGTATATTTACAACATACAAAATGAGGATGTCAACGGAATAGGTCCAAACTTTCTCTGATACCAATGATACAAAGACCAGAAAGAGATAGAGTTTAGAATGCATGTTAGACACACACACATATAATGAATATGAATCAAATAAGATGATTACAAATTAGAATGATGTATCGTTTATATAGCCATACAGGGGTTCTCATAACCAATAATCATGTACTTTAATTATTAATAATTATTATTTATTAATTATCATTTAATTATTATATTATTAATATGTATTTTATATTTATATTTATGTTTATAACAATTCTCCCATTTGACGAGGTACTCTGTAATTTCTCGATTTCTTGACTACTTAATTCTTGTTTCAAAGATTGTTTCTAGTTGTAGTATTAGCTTCCCATCTTCATTGATATCTAGTAACATTTTTTGGATTGGGATACTATTTCCAATGACCTTCTTTAAGAAAGAAACGTGGAAGACTAGATGTACACGTAAAGATGGACGAAACATGAATTTGTAAGCAATACTTCCAATCCTCTACAAAACCTTATAGGGGCAATAATATTTCGGTGGTAATTTATTTCCCTTATTTTGTTGAATTGTCCATATTATGGACACATACACCATGAAACACACATTTTTGTAACCAACACCACTAGTGAAGAGAAAGAACTTTGGCTAGGTTGAATGATGCCAACCTCTAACATTTCCTTGATCATGGGCTCAATCTCACTCTTATGTGCATATGGATACATTTAATGCCTATTGTTAGGTGGTACACTTATTTATTTCAAATGAATAGCATGGTCATGATCTTGAATAGGTGGAAGACCCTTAGGGATTTACTGAAATACCTTGGAATTATTTTTTATAATTGTTTGGAGATCAGATGGAGTAGGGGATATAGATGTCTGAACATGAAGTGAGTATAGTTTTGAAATTAAACTTTGGTATCCCATTTTGAGTAATTTTTTGATGCTACTAGAGCTTATCACTTGAGAGGGTTTCACATGGATACCTCTAAGATCAATTTCGTTTCCATCTTAAGAAAATTCCATAAAAATATATTGAAAATTAAAGTCCACTGTTCTCAATGATTGTAACCATTAGAGCCGTAATACAACATAGGAACCCCCCATTTGGATGGAAATCACATGGCTATCCAGAAAAAACTCCCCCATGTTGATCTTAATACTATGGAATTTCTCTAAACAATTTATGCTACCTACATCTGGAATCGTTACTTGAAACTATGGTGCATGATATACAAAGAAATTTAGGTATGATTCTAATTTGTAATTGATGAAATTATGAGTACTACTAGAATCAATCAATACTATTAAATTTTTCTTTTTGATGTATCCTTGTATCTCGAGGTTTTTTGGAGTACCGATGTTGTCCAACTCAAGAGAATATATTTTCCAGGAAATAAGTTATTCTCAAATTTATAAAAAGTATAAACTTTTTTACAATGACAGCCAAAGACAAGCACTATGGTCGATACGGCCCTGAACAGGAGGACGAATCCGGACACAGAATGTAAACAACAAAATACAATGGCGCATCGAAACACACAGACATTGTGGATTCAAAGGATAATGAATCCGGCCAACGAAACGCACACCGATCGTGTGATCAGCACACTGTTAAAGATCAAGTATAGTCTTTTATCACGAGACAGCTTCTAGCAAACGCTGAAGGCATATCAGCGCTGGACAGAATGATACAACTGAAGAATTTACATATCGCATAAGAGCTGTGAAGTCACACTGTCAATGAACAAAAACGATGGAGGATGATCCAGTCCAGATGGCTGYCGATCAACACACAGATTGTAGTTAGGCGCACCGGCACTATGAAGTTAAGGGAGAAAATACTCAGGCCTGAAGCAAGCAAGCGAAACACTGGTGGGTTGGGGAGATAGAATTATTCAAAAAGGTTGAAAGTGGATATAATACTGTCTTTCCCAGCATCACAGTGATAGATATAAAGCCGAAAATATATTGCTGGAGTAGTCTCCTCTAGATCTAGATCTTGTGGTAGTTCTAGTTCCTGATCTTCTTCCTCTTCAAAGTCTTTCTAGAATAATTTATTCTCACATCATTTGTGCTCCTTAATGTACTTAATGTCACAATTGAAACAAATTTTGTTTTCTCTATGTTCATCCATTTGTTGGCATGTCAACCTTGTTGGTTGATGTATGTTATCTTCTTCCTTTTCATAGTCAATGTAGAATAATTTCTTCTCACCACATGTATAGCACTTACTACACGTGTTGTCTCAATTGAGACATAGTCCTTTTTCTTTTCTTTCACCCATTTTTTGAGGTGTGAACCTTTTTGATTGAGGTATGCATGTTTTATGACCCCCAAAACAATATTTTCTCCTTGTGTATGCTCCAATGGTAGATTTTTGTGTAACCTTATTTTTTTCTTGAATATCACGATCATTTGGATGGTTTCCATAATGTTTGTAGTACGTGTTAATAAAATATCATGTTTTATGTCTTGTTTTAATCCATCCATATAAACTTCCAAAAATTGTTGCTCACCTATGTCATCCACCCTTGTGGACAATACCTGAAATTATGAGTTATACTAATCAATATCACCTAAGTTATTGATTCTTGTCAATTGAATAAAGGATTCATGTTCCCTCACTTTCCCATAATGTTCTTCTAAGTCTCTTGTAAATAAAACCCAAGTATAATGATAAATAGGTGGCTTTATTTTCACTATCTATTGATACCATCGATATTGTTTTATCTCAAAGTTCAAAGTTGTCACGTGAATCATTTTCTTATCATCCATATTATTATGTAGTTCAATATATTTATCCATTTATTTCACCTAGGTAAATACCAAGTTGTGCCATCAAAATTATTTAATTCAATACTGGGAAAGTTAAATCTGGGACCCCCAACATAATTAACTCCACTATTAGAGTTAGATTCATTTGTTGAAAATGGATTATTATTGGTAGGTTTTTCAACATGAATACTACCTTTATTTTCATGAGTTCCTTGCATTTTGATATCTCCTTTAGGGAGCCTCTCATCCAAATCTCAACACATCATGGAAACGGACTTTTGTATTTCTTCTTTACTCTCATCCATCTTCCTCCAATTTGGATAGCCTATTATGTATCTCATTTTATTCTTGAGTTATAGATGAGAATTATGGAGGCTTAATTGGTGTAGTCATATTTTTGGGACCCCTATAGAATAATAATAATAATAATAATAATACTCTATTCTATCTTTATCAAAAACTTTGAATCACTAGAAATAGATCTTCCATAAAAAAAATTATGTCAATTTTAAGTTACGTACCTTTCAACCCTTAATTTGGAGTTTATGCTCCTTACTAAACTTCCTTATGATATAATTATGAAATTTTGTCCCTTATGAGCCTGATATTTCATCCTGTATTAATATGATATATATTCTCTTCAATTTCACATGTTTGATAAAAAAGTAGATGTGCCAAGTGGAATTTAGGGTAACTTCCCCACACCTTGTTGAGTTTTGTCCTTTCTAGGAGAGAAAAAATATACATTGTACCACATAAACAATAATTGATATATGATTCTAAAACATGTATGCAAAATACTACAGATTGTCCTCTTTAAAATGAAACTAGTCTCATTGAGTTTTGATCTTCATTGAAGAAGATATGCCAATTTTACTTGAAACACTTGTTTCAGACTACTTAATAGGATGAGCTAGATACCCTATATTCCACAAGTGTGTCTCTGAATGTATGAGGACTCAAAATATGAAATTTTTATCACATATTCCTTGATATGTCCTCTAAATAACCTCCAAGTTTCATGGTATGAGTCATTGCAGAAAAAACGTTATATAGAAAAAATAATAACATGGATTTTTTGTAGAAGAAAAACCCTAGGATCAATGATCTCTTATACCAAATGTTATGATTCCAACACCTTAAAAACGATAAAAAATATATAATTACAATCCACCTCGAGGGGGAATCCTACTTTTAGAATATTTCCACTTCAGAATACAATATGAGATGAAATAAAAAGATCCAAATACTAGATCTCCTTGATATATATAAAGGAGACAAAGGGATACAATTACAATGTAAGGGTGCAATGAAGGGTTCTAGTGAACCTACACCTTTAATACTAAAAACCTAATAATTCAATATCTAGGGATTAATAAGGGGTTTTATACATAACATGGGATTTGTCTAGGGCTTAACATAGGTATTCAGCTTAATTCTATCAAAACACAAAAATTCTACATCCAAACTATCTCTGTAATAGGTCAGTCCACCTCACCCAAACTTCACCAAGTATGGGCCCAAAATGTCTTCACATGTGTGCCATATCTACTATTACCATTTGTTGGACAGGAATTTTAGTTATGTTTTGGGATTTTCACAAGAATAAGTCAAAGAAGAAAAGGAAGTTATAATATGGACCAAAGGACACGAAGGGCGCATACTTTAAGGAGTAAAAAACACGATTGGAGGAAGCGCGATGGAACGACGCACAAAAAGTGGAAAGTAGTTAGGATTTTGTTACATTTGTTATACATTCTAATTATCTTAGCCCTATTTTTATGTATAAATATGTAATGGGTTTGGAGATGAGAAGTTCTTGGTGATTTGGGGATAAGCTGAGTTGAACGTTGGAATAAGTTTTGAGGTTGGCTAAGGGTTGAAGCTCGCACTGCAGTAGAATGGCTAGGAATTTTTTGGTAATGTTATTGATGCATATTTTTTAGCACACTAGACAATTGTAAGAAGATTATCAATGAATAATATAAGAAGCTAGTCATTGTGGATGTAAGTAAAGTTGGGTGAACCACGTTAAACCCTTATGTCATGATGTTTTTAATTTTCATGTTATGAGGTTTACTGTTATGCTGTAATTATGAAAAATGATTAAGTATGTTGAATATGGTGCATTGAAGTAACCAATAAATGAATGAATGTTATGTGGCAGAATCTTGTGCATAGAATAGATTGAGTGTTAAGTGACTATTAACTAACAAAAAATGCACATAAGAGTAGATGGTTTGTAAGAACATGTTGAATGCTTCACTTCCCCTAGTCATCGAAGAACCTTGGTTCCTATAACCCCTCTAGATGCCACACATGATACTTTAATTTATCTACAAGTGATGTCAAAATGGATGGCGTTTGAGGGCTTTGTTGGTATGTTAATGATTAACCCCGGGTCTGGCCCCTCCGTGCCAACAAATGGTTATGTTGCCAGGACCAAGAACTATAATTGAGGGTAATGTTTTGGAGGTCGAATAAGGAGGATATCATCGAATGGATAGAAATGAAGAAATGATAATTTGCGAGAGAATAGAATATGAATCACTGGCTCAACGATGAATAATGGTATCAAAGGTATCTATTCACGGATCTTCACGAAATATTATTTTGTGAATTTCTGATAATTTTGACTGAATCGTTAGAAAGGCTAGTGGACATTTTTGGGAGATATAGAGTTCAAGATTCAAGAAAATGGACCTCTAAACTTATCAAATAATTTAATAGAGTAATTAATAAACATTCTCACATAATTGATTTTTGGTTGAATATTATATTGGCGGGTTACATTACTGATTTTGCAATAGATTGTACCCAGTCTTATAGTTTTGTAGAAAGGGTCTTCTACAAGGGTCCATGTAGAATATATCTCAATGCATTGTCTACTTGGATAAAGATTTTGTTGTGTGACAAGAATGTCATGAAGATAGAGTCTGATTTCTAAGCATATTCGTGCACATAGGGCTATTGGGGGATGATCGAAGTATGGTTTGAGAATGGAAAGCATAAGAAAGGATCAGATGGACTGAGGATGTCAGGAGAGGAATAAATTGAGTAATACAGAGAGATTGGAGTATTGTGTTGTGGGAAAAGGTTTAGGTATAGTAAGAAGGAGATTGTAGGTGAGAGAGAAGAGAAACACATAGTGTTTGAGAAAAGATACACGTGCACAATAATTTAGATCACATTATACTGAGAAAGGAAAGAGAAAGAAATGGATCCTCAGTACATTTCATAAGAAGATGAAATTCCATCTCAGATCGAAATCTATGTTGAACCCCTGACCGTGCGTGTCACCTATATCTGAAGTAGAAATAAAAACTCTATCAAGAGAAATTGTAGTTGGTGGAGGTAGTAGGAACACTAATCATAATAGTAGAAGTAGTGCAAGGAACCAGAGTCATTCAAAATCACCAAAGGTAAGTACTACATAGAATACTATGGTATGAATAGATCATACACTAAGAATGCCTAAACTTCAGGGACCGAGGTTGGAGGATCTAGAGTAAAATCTATTTGTATATGACATGATATGGATTATGATGAATGTACTAGAAGAAGAAATGAATATTGAACAATTATCCACCACATTCATAGGTCATGCATTTCTATGGCACATGAAGTACTAGATTACTACACTGGTAGGACAATCAAGAACTTTGGAAGAGATTGGACACACATTGTTAAAGGAATTTCAAAAGATGAAATATGAATCTTGGTATATCACATAGCTGAAAGAATTTAAGCAAGTATAGAATGGGATTGTTTGGTACTATGATCAAATATTTAATCATGTGATGGGTAGATTAACATTTTATATACTTGATGAACAACATCAAGAATTCCTTATTACAGGTCTGTTGCCACACATTTATTGTTCATTGACACAACATAAGGTCATGTTGTTGCTAGAAGCATTATAAATTGCGACAAAGTTAGAAAAACCTCCTATAGGATATGGCACATGAATGGTATAGGTACAATCACAGTTGGCTTCACTCAAGATTCAATTGTCAAAAATAATGAAAGAAAAAAAAACGTGAATAGGTTTTTTGTATTACATATAAGACAAAGTGCCATCGCGAGGATGAATGCCCAATGTTTGTGCAATATATGGCTATAGAAGAACCGAACACATTAGAAATATGATTAGAATATTGTGAAATATGAAATACATGGGTACATCATCTGACTCCTTGTCGATTATTGCATAAGTATTAGAGTATGCCAAATAATTGTTTCTTTAATTTTTGCAAATATGTAAGACACAATGAGAAAAATTTTCACGCATTTGACTTAATGAGAGAATTCACTTCAGATGAGAAAAAAATCCAAGAAGAAAATGTCGTCATAGAAGGAGGGACTCCACAGTACAATACTTTGAGAGGCTTTAATCAGGGTGCATGATAAGGAGTCGACAAATTTTGACGACGAAGTGGATTTGGTATAGGAGGAAGAGGACCAATCATTTGTTATAATTGCTATCAACTTGGACACTTAGAAAATCACTTCATGAATTCTTGCACAACATGCATGTATTTCAAAGCATTGGATCATGTGACATAAGAGTGTCTTTAATTGAAAATGAAATGGTAGGAAAGAGGGAACTAGAATCATAATCAAAACCATAAATTAAACCTACAAAGGTAGCAGTTAAGGAGCGAGATGATCAACCCACAATAACAGTTGTTACATGCAGTAGAACAAGAATTGGACCAGATGTGATGGAGAAGGGAACGAGAGTCGAGCAATGGATAAGAAAAAAAGTTGATCCTATGCCATCCTTTAATCCACAAAAAGAGAAAGAGACATAAGAACAGGTCGAGAAGAAAATACTAGGACCAGATTGGATAGCATCAACATCAAAGATGACACTACTATATGATATGTCGTTCATTTATGATTGCACAATTCCAGAAAGGCCAGTCAAAAAGGTAAGTAGTTTTAAATATTTTCTAAAGAGTTGTTTAAAATTAATGAAGTATGAAATAATGTTAAATGCATTGTGTGGGATGATTGATCAATACACCCAAGACAAATAAGTGCATACGCTATAGAGAGAATTGAAACAAGTATTGTGCAAGAAGAAGAGAAACAAAAAATTCAAATTGAGTGCTTAGATAGGAGTGTATGCCATGGATAATGTCATCTTGGACTTAGGATCAGATGTAAATATTATTCCAAGACAGACATGGGAGATGATGGGAAAACTAAATCTAGTTTGGTCAACTATTCAGTTGAGATTGGAGAACTAGCATAAGATAATACCCACCTGGAGACTGCTAGAGTAGTTATTAACATAGATGGAGTGAACAACATAGTTGACTTTGATTTCATTGAGATTTTGGATAACATTCATCCATATACAACATTTATCAGACGAGATTGGGCATTTGACAATCAATCGATTATTAACTTGAAATAGAGAGAAGCAATTTTTGAAGGAGGAGACTTAAAGGTCACCACCCCATTAGACCTCACAGAGGAAACATGGTTTGTGGAACCCATGATAAAATAAATTGGTAACTTGTATAATATGAAAACATACATGGATAACTATTTTAATCCCACTGTATATGGTGTGATTAGTTGGAGAAGCATTATCTCTTGTGCACCATACTTGGAGGAAGGACTTGAACATTGGAAGCAGTAGTTGCATAAAGTATCGACTAGAGGAAATGCTCGCATTACTCACTCTTTTTGCTAGATCAGAACAAATATATGTAATACAAAAAGGTTTGATATATTAACTGAGGTGAGTTCTTTTTTCAGAATATTTGAGTTGTACATACCAAAAAAACAAATATTGTTGGCATTAGATGTTGCAATGAGAGAAACCCCCGCGAGATGTTGGTCTACACACAAGGAAGGAATAGAGGATTGGAAACTCTATAAAAGGATGATGCATATCARATTTGGAATAGAATAAATTGTGATATATGATACTTCTTGAATAATTTGAGATATGATACTACCTATCATGGATCTAAGAGTCTTGCCCAAAAAATTTCTTGTCACCATCTGCATTCATGCAGCACTACCTTTGGCTTGACCAACAAGCACTTACTATAACTAGACTAAGCCTATTCACTTAAGGTATACCAATAAATTCACCTTAACATATAGTATATTAGATGCATAATTTAGTCTAAAAAAACCAAGCTCACCCAACAATAGGCACATGTCCAACTAATGGCTTAAAACATCAAAACAATACTTGTACTTAGCAAATATTTTAATAATTAGGAAAAACAAATAAAGGAAACAAAGATAGCATTCATCCAAGTAAAGAAACTAAAATATGAAAGTATAGGTAGCACCCAATGTGTATTCCTAAACGCTTTTTATATAAATAAAAGTATAATGTACAAAAACATAGCATGACCTACTTCTTGTAGCTCATTTATAGAGTACAATTTCACAAGGACCAACTCCATACAAGAACTATCAATCCAATCCCTAAATAAAAACTAGGCCTAACTCCTATAGGTCATGTCTTCTTCTTCTTCTCACTCAACCACTACAATTCACCTTACTATGCCAACCTCGAGCATATCACAAACTATAGATCTTTTTTACACTTGTGTCAATGACCAATACATCTTGTCCCTTCCAAAGAACCTTTTAGGGATCCTCCTTTTGTATCAAATACTCCTTGCACTTCAAAGCTCCTTCACTCAAAGGAAGACCCAAATAACACCAATCACCTTTTCTTCCTTCAATTCCTGAACATGTGCATCCATGATGTGCACTCATTGCACCTAGTTTTCCCAAGCATGCTTAGTAGTGTTCCCAATTTTACCCACACGTGCCCAAAGGTAACTCCAATGGATAAGGGAAGTGTATCCCCTTCTTTTTCCACCTCCTACTTATGAAACTAAGGCATCAAAACTTATATAAAGGAATTGTGTAATGGCTCACCAATATTCCAATTAATTAGGTGAGTAATGGCTGGCATTGCAACCTTCTACAAAAACTCACCCTTTGCACCCACCCACCTAGGTAGTGTGACTACTACCATCCTGATACTTATTTATTCTCTCAACTCCTCGTTAGTTTTTTGTATTTCCTTTTTGAGTAATTGTTGGGCATTTTTACATTCTTGGTCTATTTTTTGGATTTGGTTTTTTAATTCTCACATCTTGCTGTTATTTGGGGGTGAATACTTCTCTGCAATTTTGACTAGATTAGGACGCTATTAAATAATCAATATCTTAATATAGAGCTAATTATTTTAGTAACTTAACATGATTGACTTAAAAAAAATGAAAAAATAATAATTTATAAATTAATTTTCTTTTTAGTATTTTTTTTTTTATATAAAAGTGTTATTTTTTTTTTCTGAAATCGTATGACTGTACATCCGATTTAATAGTTGGTGGGGTCAATGGGATGGACGTTGAATTGGAGTGTATATGTGTGCATAAATTATCAGGGAAATGACAAATTAGTTTTTTGGGACAACTGTTTTGGGAAAGTGTGGCCAGGGTGGACGGGAAGGGGGACAAGGTCATGTGTTGGGTCTTCGGTAGTTGTAGAGGTTACGGGGGAGGTTTTAATAGTTTTTAGGTGTTTTTAATGGGAGTGTGATCAGGGGAAAATGAAACATTTTTGATGGGGAGTTTGTTCGGGGGGAAACGGGACAAGGGAGTGTGGTTTGGGGGAAATGGGACAAGGAGTGTGGTCGATGGTGAGTTAGGATAGTCTTGATGGGGAGTGTGGTCGGGGGGGAATGCAATGAGGGAGTGTGTTCGGGGGGATTCACGACAATTGTGACATGAATTGTGTTCCGGGGAGAACGAGACAAGAGATTGTGGTCAGCGGGTTGAATGGGACAAGGTTAATCGCATGAGGAGGTTGTGGGGGTTACATGAAGGGTTTATAGGTTACATAACAAGGTTTTGGGTGGCAAGGGAAGAATGCAATGAATGCTGGAGGATGTATATTTACAACATACAGAATGAGTATTTCAGTAGAACAACTACAAACTTTCTCTAATACCAATGATACAAAGACTAGGGAGAGATCGAATTTACAATGACTGTTAGACACACAACCACAAACACACACACACATAGACACACACACACAAATATAATGAATATGAATGAAATAATATCATTACAAATTAGAATGATGGATCACTTATATACCCACACAAGGGTTCCCATAAACAATAGTCATGTCCTTTCATTAATAATAATTATTATTTATTAATTATCATTTAATTATTATATTATTAATATCTATTTTATATCTACATTTATGACCATAACAATTCTCCCATTTGACGAGGTACTCTGTAATTTCTCGACTTCTTAGCTACTTAATTCTTGTTTCAAATATTGTTTCTAGTTGTAGTATTAGTTTCCCTTCTTCATTGATCTATAGTAACATTGCTTGGATTGGTATCTTATTTCCAATGAACTTCTTTAAGAAATAAACATGGAAGACTAGATGTACATGTAAAAATGGAGGAAAATTCAATTTGTAAGCAATACTTCCAATGCTTTGCAAAACCTTATAGGGGACATCTTCATGAAGAGGCCAATTTGGAAGCACCTTGCCTTTCAAGGGACAAGTTAATTTTGATATTCTTGTATTTGAAGGATAGATAGATGCAGATGCCCTAGATAAATGGTTAAATCTTCTAGACATTTATTTCTCTTTTCACCATTTTTCCGACAGGGAAAAGATCACCTTTGCACTCCTTAAATGTATCCCCCATGTCAAACATTGGTGGGAAACTTTCTAGGAGCAAAGTTCCACAGAGGAGTTTGGAATATATGGGGTCAATCCCACTTGGGATTTTTTTGTGGATGCGGTAAAGGAACAATATTACCCTATTGGAAACTACGAGGACCAGTACATGAGATGGACCACACTATGTAAAGAGAGGGGCTAAGCAGTTTTAGAGTTCACCAATACCTTCCATACCTTTCTCACCAAGATGGGTATCAAAGACTCCGAAAACATATTGGTTCTGAAATACCATGGGGCTCTACATAGATACATCCAAACTAAAATGGATTTTCTGGACATCTCATCACTCGGTGATTCTTATCAATATGTTGTTAAAATCGAGAAGAAATTTAAGCACCAAAACAAAAAGGAGTTCGGGTCTGCAAATCCGCAACAACCAAAGTATGACAAAGATGACCGTAACAAATAGTCTCCTGAAAACCAGTCCAAGCCACAGGAAAATAAGGGTCATGGGAAGACAAAGAAGGACACCAGAAAATGGTGCAATTTCCCCAAAATCCCTCGGCACAACACCGATGAATGTCACTCAAAATAGTCATAGGAGTGAAACCCTGATTTAGAATATGATTATGGAAATACTGGTAAAAGACAGATCATTGACACAGACCCCAATGTTATTGTCACGACCACAAAAATTTAATGAGAAGAACCAATAGTTCATGAAGAGGGGGAGTGCCTTTTTCATTCATAGATGTGGGTGAAGGGGACCCTGCTGCATTTTATTTTTGATAGCGGAAGCCATAAGAACCTCATCTCAGCAGAGGTTGTCAAACAATTGGGATTGTCGACAACACCACACCCGCAACCATACAACATTGGGTGGCTTCACCCAGGATGAGATCTATGTATCAGACAAAAATTTTGATTATCATACGGCATCGAACCCTTCAAGGATGAGGTATTATTTGATGTTTCCCCATTGGATGTCTGTGATGTCTTCTTGGGCCAACCATACATGTGGAGATGCCATGTTGTTTATGAGTCTCGACCCTGTAGTGTCATTGTTACTTTGGGGGTTCATCTCTACAAAATACCATAGGCAGTTCCAGCTATTGTTCCACCTAAATAGTTCTGCAAGGTAGTATATCATACTGCAAAATTCATCTTCTTCACAATCTGTTTAAAAGGGGAACATAAGGACAATGCAACCACTACAGCCTTGCCTCAAGAACCTTCTATCCAACAAAATCAAGTCGACAAGGTTGTAGAAAAGTGAAAATATTCTGTCTGCACACAGACATCTCATGTAGCCAGACTGGTTAAAAAGGTCCAACCCTTCCAGCCACATGTTTGTGACAACATTCAACAAGCTAAGAAGTGCAACTTCTACAACAAGGCGAGCAGCTCATCAAGATGCAGATTCAGATTCAGCAAACTCCTTTCCCTCTCCCCTTGGAACTCAACGCAATGTATACAATTTCTTCCTAATGAGTAAGTATTGATCTAGGTGGAAATCGATGGTCATCCACCTCTTCCAACTGGCTCAAAACAATTTTCTACCATTTTTGGCAGTTTACTATTTTTAGCAATTTTAACTTTCGGGGCTATTTTGAGGGCCTAAATGAAGGTTTTTAGAGATCGATCTTCTCAGTTATAGAAGAAGAAATTATTGATCCCCAAAAATTAATATCCTCGAAGATGCCTTTCCAACGGGCTATCATATGCCTAAAATGAAGATTGTATGCAAAAGCTACGACCCTGGGAAGTTGATGTACTAACTTACCCAAATGGGGCCCACATGACTTTTGGCCCTTCAACCCCTAGGGTCAGGTTTTTGGATGTCTAGGGTATTTTGAATTCCAATTTATTATAAAAAAAAGCCTTCATAGCCTCATTGTAATCAACTTCTTTCGAATGCAATTAACCATTACATGTCTTCTCAGAGATAGGCTACCACCATTCTAGCGAGTCTTTCACTCTGTATTTTTACAGTCTCTCGACATTTCTTTCATTAATAGAAATCATGTATTACTATATATCTATGTTTATGGTTAAAAATATGATACATTTCTATTATATTATTGGATATCTAGGATATCTCTGTGCATTTCTTTATTATATCTCCACTCTCATTTCGTGCCGAAAATAAATCCGGATCAACCAATTTATTATTTCCTTGATTCTTAAGGGATAACTATTTGTAGGGTTGATGTCTTACAAATACCCATTCTCCAACTTTGATTTATCCTTATGTTCGGTTTTGATCAACTTGTTTCTTCATTCTGTTTCTTGTCGTTGCTATGTTTTCCTTGAGTATTTGAACAACTTTTTGACTTGCATATAAATGATCTTTTACTGATGCAAATTTTGTTTGATTTGTGGCTAACTCTTTACAAGATGGTGGTTGATAACCATAAAGACCTTGAAATGGTTTCATTTTTGCCAATGTGTGATATGTGGAGTTATACCACCATTCAACTAGTTGCAACCATTGAAGCCATTTATTTTAATTATCAGTGACGAATCAACGAAGGTAGGCTTCTACGCATTTGTCGAAATTTTGTGTTTGCCCATCTACTTCAGGATGGTAAGATGAACTCATATTAAGAGAGGTCCATATTTGTTTGAAAAACTCTATCCAAAAGTTTCCTATAACTTTGCATCTCTATCACTGATGATGACCTTGGGGAAACCATGTAATTTATAATTTTTTTTACACAAGACTTCATCTTTTTTTTTTTCGGAGTTTGTTTTCCTTGCTCCCATAAAATGTGCATACTTGGTTAGTTTTTCTACTAACACTAAGATTTTATCTTTTCCTTCTAATATGGGTAATCCTCCAATTAAATCCACTGAAATTTCTTCGCATTTTTGGTTAGGAATATGTAACGGAGGGACTAACCTCAGTGCTAACATATTTTCACTTTTGTTTCTTTGAAAAAGGTCACATTTTGCTACATATTTTTGAATATTTTGTAACATCCCGCTCTGGCACACTGAAAAAAAACTTATTCTTTGAGGACACTTGCTCGGAAGTGATCTGGATTTTATGATGATGAACCACTTGACCTTGATGATGATGCGTCATAATTGATGACATGATGTTTTACTATTGTTGTATACAGGTGCTATTGACTCAGTTTCATTGAGTGTGCAGGGTTTCAGACCTTGTGGATGCAGAGGCATTGGTGGAACTCCCTTGGACTCCGGATTGAGTCAGGGAGTGGGCTATTTGAGTTGTTTTCATTTACAGTGATATTGTGTGGGTTGATGATATGCTATTGATTTCATGATATGTTGTTGACATGATCTGAC
>ML796557.1:393283-407178 GCA_009831015.1 Picea engelmannii
TTTGAAGTGTCTTCCTATTAGGTAAGGGTTCCATTTCTAAACTTCATGTAGTATGGTTGGCATTTATTTTCCATAAATGGGTTTGGATAAGTATTTTCCTTTAAGTTGGTTTCTATCAAATGCAATGGGTCTTCCTTATTGCAATAAAAATCTGCCAATTCCATGGCCAAAGTCATCACATAGCACAATAAATATTTTTGTAAATTCAAGTGTGGCCATGACGGGTGTTGCACACATAGTATCCTTCAATTTTCCAACATATTGTGTTTCTTCTTCAATCCAAGAAAATGCTTCCTTATTTAATAATGTTGTTATAGGTGTTTTTTTTACCATAGTTCTTGAAAAAATTGTAGTAATATCTTGTCAACCATAAGAATATTCTAGGTATATTCCGGTTTTTGGGAATTGGCCATTCCCTCATAGATTTTATTTTGTGAGGGTTCACTTTTACACCTTCATGTGATATAATATGACTCAAATATTGCACTTCTTCAACCCTAGAGGCACAATTGGAAGAAATTACATAAAGTTGTTGTTATTTATATAGTTGTAATACCCTGTCAGCATTTTGTACATGCTCTACCCAAGATTTTTTGTAGATGAGTATGTCATCAAAAATTACTAACACAAATTTTCTAAGGAAGGGCTTGAAAATAGAATTTATCAAGATTTAAAATGTTGAGGGTGCATTAGTAAATCCAAATGGCATAACCAAAAACTCATAATAATTATCATGTGTTCTAAAATTTCTTTAAGAAAGGTCTTCCAATGTCATTCTTATTTAATGACATCCTGAACATAGATACAACTTAGTAAATATTTTTTCTCCATGTGATTCATCTAATAATTCACCAATGACAAGGATATGAAACTTATATTTGGTGGTAATCTTATTGAATTTTCTATAATATGGACACATACTCCATGAACCATACATTTTTGTAACCAACACCACTAGTGAAGAGAAATAACTTTGGCTATGTTAAATGATGTGAGACTCTAGAATTTTCTGGATTATGTGCTCAATATCACCCTTATGTGCATATGGATACATGTAATGCCTAATCTTAGGTGGTAGAATTACTCATTTCATATGAATAACATGGTCATGATCTTTAATAGGTGGAAGACACTTAGGGATTTACCCAAATACCTTGGAATTATTTTTGATAATTGTTTGGAGATATGATGGAGTAGGGGATATAGATGTTTGAACATCAAGTGAGTATAGTTTTGAAATTACACCTTGGTGTCCCATTTTGAGTAATTGTTTCATGATACTAGAGCTTATCACTTGAGAGGGTTTCACATGAATCACTCTAAGCTCAATTTCGTTTCTATATTAAGAAAATTCCATAAAAATATATTAAAAATTAAAGACCATTGTTCTCAATGATTGTAACCATTAGACCCGTAATACAACATAGGAACCCTACATTTGGATGGAAATCACAGGGCTATCTACAAAATACTCCCCGATGTTGATCTTAATACTATGGAATTTCTCTAAACAATTTATGGTACCTACATATGGAATCATTACTTGAAGCTATGGTGCGGGATAGACAAAGCAATTCAGATGTGTTTCTAATTTGTAATTGATTAAATTATGGGTACTACTACGATCAATCAATGTTATTACATTTTTCTTTTTGATGTATCCTTGTATATTGATGGGTTTTGGAGTACTCATGTTGTCCAATTCATGAGAAGATATTGTTGGAGTAGTCTCCTCTAGATCTAGATCTTGTGGTAGTTCCAATTCCTGATCTTCTTCCACTTCAAGTTCTATCTAGACAAATAAATGTAATCCATTGTGCAAGACTACTCCTAGTGGAGACATTACATTATTGGGAAGGAGACAGTCATCCACATTGATCATAACCCACTGCAGTTCATGCTACAGAAGGAAAATTGTCGAATGACCACCATCAAAAGTGGTCCACATACTTGCAATAATTCCACCTCAACATAAAGTATAAAACAGGAAGCACCAACTGCGTTGTTTATTTCCTCAGCAGAACTTCATTTGCGACACTCACCACCGTGCTAGAATCTTGCGGCCATGAGACCTCTGGATGGCCCCAATTCTATGAGACAGACCGTGACTTCACCACCACCAACCAAATGTTGGGTGAAAACACAGTTGTCGATAACTTCCATATTTAGGATGGGTTTTTGTGTCGTCTGGTCCATATATTTGTTCCATCAAGAGAGGGAGCAAGGCTGATCTGGGAATCCCACTACAATCGGGTGTCAGGACACTTCGGCGTCTAAAATATTGTGGCGATGCTACATAAACATTTCTAATGGCCAAAACTCCAAGAGGAGGTCAACAAGTATATTAGGTCCTGCACTTCCTGCACTATTTCCAAACCGGCCACTAAGAAATAGGGTCTGTACAACCCTCTTCCTAGTCCTGACAGACCATGGAAATCCATCTCAATGGACTACATGTCGGGCCTCCCTTCCACCAAGCTGGGAAATGACTGTGTTTTTGTGGTTTTTGATCGCTTTTCTAAGGTGGAAATTCTAGTTGACTTCAAGAAGAGAATCATAGCAAAGGCCACTGCTGGGCTCTTCTTTGAACAAGTCTGGGTACATTTTGGAATCCCACAATCCATTGTATTAGATCGGCACAATCGATTTCTCAACACATTCTGGTCAAGCCTCTAGTCATTGTTGGACACCAAGATCACCAAATCCATGGCCTTCCACCCCCATACAGATGGCCAAACTAAGGTCGTAAATAGAATGATTGTGCATATCCTTCGCATCTATAATTCCAAGCACCCTCTCACATGGGATGAGAGCCTTCCCTATGACCAACATAGCTACAAAAAATCCCTGCATAGCTCAACCGACCAAAGCCCCTTTCATGTGGGGTTGGGATTCCAACCATTGGGTCCCATAGATGTTGCACTTCCCCTTCCGATCACCTCAACCGACTCATATCCTGCTCCAACTAAAGCTGACAAAGCCACCTGGTTCATTCAACAGATCCAGCACATCCACCAACAGGTTCAGGATATCCTACAAAATTCCAATGACAATTACAAGAAGCACCATGATCAACATCGGGTGCCACATAAGTTTTAGGTGGGTGACAAAGTTTGGTTGCACTTGAAAAAAGAATGCTTTACAGGACCCCATCGAAAGATTTGACCACTCTGTTATGGGTCTTGCAGCATCACCAAGGACATGGGGAATAATTATTTTGAGATCAACATTCTTTCTTTCCTTGGCCTACACCCAGTGTTCAACGTGGATCTCCTTCTCCCTTATTTCCCACCATTATTGGACACCTCATAAGTAGAAGAACAACTGAAACCAACATAGCTCAACCCTGACTGCATACAACATGAATCCAGTGATCAGATTTTGGACACACAAATCAAGGGAACTCAAAAACAAAGGATCCATATTTATCGAGTCGTCAAAGCAACGCAACTCCTGCACCAAGCCAAGTGGCTCGCCCGTGGCCAAATTTAGTAGAAATTTCCTCATCGGATGGGTGAAATCAACACAATGGAGACAATTTCTTCCTTAGGTGGGGGGATTGATCCAGGTGGATCTCATTGGCCACCCACCTTTTTCAACTGGCTCAAAACAGTTTTCTGGCAATTTTGGTAATTTAGTATTTTTAGCAGTGTTTCGGGTTCTGAACTTACAGAGTCGTTTTGAGGCCCTAAACGACGTTTTTTTAGAAAATAGGGAGCAACAACTTTCTAACAAGGTATTGAGAGCATCAAACGTAAATCATATGCAAAAGTTACGCCCCCTGGAAGTTGATGTATTGACTTACCCAAATGGGGCCCACATGACTTTTGGCGCTTCATCTCCTACGGTTAGGTTTTTTGATGTCTAGGGTTTTTGACATTCCTGTTTATTGTAAAAAGGAATTTAGAGCCTCATTCTAACCTTCTTCTTGCGAATGAGCGTAGCCTTCACATCTCTTCTCAGAGATAAGCCGCAGCCATTCCAGAAAGTTTTTTTTTGGTTGCATTTTACAATTTCAACTTATTTCCTTATTGAATAGAAAACCAATTTTATTGTATCTCTGTTATTTTGTGTTAAGCACCTGTTAATAATCTGTAGTCATTTCGTTCTTCTCATAAAATTTGGATCAACTCTATCAAAAATTTTCCTTTAAACTTTGAATCTCTATCACTGACGATGACCTTGGGGAAATCATGTAATTTATAAATGTTTTTACACAAGACTTCGTCTTTTTTTTTGCGGAGTTTGTTTTCCTTGCTCCCATAAAATGTGCATACTTGGTTAGTTTTTCTACTACCACTAAGAATTTATCTGTTCCTTCTAATATGGGTAATCCTTCAATGCAATCCAATGAAATTTCTTTGCATTTTTGGTACGGAATACGTAACGGATGGGGTAACGTGGGTTGTAATATATTTTTAGTCTTGTTTCTTTGAAAAATGTCACATTCTACTACATATTTTTGAATATTTTCACTCAAACCTTTACAAAATAATTATTAACGAGCATTATAATATGTTTTGAAAAATCTGGTGTGCCCTACAGCCGAACAATCATGGGTTTCGTGAAGTACCCTGGTTTTAAATTTTGATTTGGCATTTAAATAAATTCTTCCCTTAAACCATAATATGTCATTATTCTATTCAAACTTGGGGTATTGGTTTAAATCATTGATGATGGAACATGTCTCTATTTTTTTGGCATACTCTATTCAGATTTCATTCAACCATTCCGGAAATGCTATTGATACTGCAAAAACTTGTGCTTCTTCATCTTTTAGTTAGAGAGAATCAACCACTATGTTTCTTTCCCTCTCTTATGTAATATATCCATATCAAATGTGGCAATTTTCTCTATCCATTTATTTTGTTTAGTAGCCAATGTTTTTTGTTGTAATAAATATTGTAGACTATTATGATCTATATATATCAATAACTTGGTTCCCAAGATATATTGTCGCCACTTTGTTAATACATGCATGATGTCAAGCATTTCCTTGTTGTATGTGGACTGTAAGAATTCCTTTTTGTCTAGTTTCCTTCTTTCAAATGTTATCGGGTGTCCATATTGCATCAAGATTGTTCTGATCCCAAAACCTAAGGCATGACATTCAATTATAAAAGGTTTTGAAAATTCAGTTGTATCTAACACAGGGGTTGTGGACATAATTTTCTTTAAATTTTTAAAACATTTTTCAGATTCTTAATTCCATCGAAAGGATTTTTTCCTTAGGCGATTTGTTAGAGGGGAAGTTAGATGAACATAGTTTTTGATGAATCTTCGATAGTATGATCGAGATACTCTTCGATAATCTTTAATGAATCTTCGATGATTTTTTTGGGTCTACCTTAACTCCAATTTTGGATATAATATGATCGAGATACTCTACATCCTCCTATCCAAATGTATATTTTAACTTTTCTGCATAGAATTGATTTTTTTCTAGAAGAGATAATACTTTTCCCAAATAATTGATGTGTTCCCTTCATGTTTTTCTATACACCATTATGTCGTCAAAGAAGACTAAGACATATTTTCTGAGTTGTGGTTGAAATAGTTCATTCATAGCTTCTTGAAAGGTATCCAAGGAATTAGCTAGCCCAAAAGGCATCACCTTGAATTCGTAGTGTCCTTTGTGAGTATGGAAGGTGGTCTTCGGTACATCTAGGATAGAGGAGCGAAATGACCCTTCTTTTTCTTCTCTGGGGTGAGATGAACATGGAACGCCGATCCTACCCCCGTCCCCTAGCCTGAATGGAAGAACTCCATCTTGTTGCCATCACTATGGGAAGGGGAAGGAATATCGATAAACCACCTACTATATTCTCATATCAGATTCAAAAGAGCGTTTCCAGAGAGCGAAAATGTAAATATAAAGGGGTTATCCCAGGACTGGCTTAAGCTTTTCCCTCTCCTCAAGTTTTCCGCTGGACCCACCCCCAAAATACGAAACTTGCATTGAGAGGAATGAATGGGCTTAGAATAGGGAAGGTTTTATCTTACCCACATAAGCCTAGAACTACTGTCTCCCCTGGTCTTAGAGGAAGGGATCACCTGACATGCATGAAATCAGCAATTTGGCTTCAGAAAAATGAAAGTGATCGACCCGACCCTGGTGGATCCATTGCCTTAATCTTATAATCTTAATCTAATCTAGTAATATCCAGATCTCAAATCAAGTTTTGAAAAAAAGATGGCTCCATGAAGTTCATCCAACATTTTGTTAATGAAAGGGATGGGGAATTTATTCTTGATTGTTATCTTGTTTAACCCTCGATAATATATGTATAATATGAAAGAACCATCTTTCTTTCGTACTAATATAACTGGGGTTGCATATGGGATTCTACTTTTTGTGATAACACCACATTTTAAAAAGTCTTGGAATAATATTTTTGTTTATTTTTTATGACTATGGGGATATCTATTGGTATAACCGTGACTGGACTTGATCCTGGTTTAACCTCAATTATATGTTCAATTCTTCTTTCTGGTGGTAATTCCATGGGAAGGTATTTAAATAACTTCTTGTGTCTTTGAATTAGATCTGGTATTTATGAATTTTTAGAGTGATCATGTTCTCATTAATGTATTTCCATTTGGTGGCATTGGATAAAATATGTAGTTTCTCCCTTTCGGATCAACTTTTCCATCTATTGAGATGATACAACTTGTGTTTAGGGAGGTTGAAAACCATATAAATTATATGTTTCCCTTGCCAGTTGAATTTAATTAAATTATCTTGATGATTGAGTGAGTATGTTCCTAAGGTTTATAACCATTGGCATACTAAAACCACGTCTACTCCTCCCAGGAGTACAGTGTAAAATTCGGATTCCAAATTGAAACCTTGAATTTGGAGTTTTTCCTTAGAGCATTTTCTTACATTTTTTATTTTCTTACCATCTATAACCATTTAATTCATGTATGTAATTAGATATACAAATAGTTTGAGGTTCCTTGCAACATTGATGTCGAGAAAGTTGTGGGTATTTCCTGTGTCGATTAATA
The DNA here is from genome assembly GCA_009831015.1 of Picea engelmannii. Classification (NCBI taxonomy): domain Eukaryota; kingdom Viridiplantae; phylum Streptophyta; class Pinopsida; order Pinales; family Pinaceae; genus Picea; species Picea engelmannii. Next base: position 400,295 of record ML796557.1, read on the forward strand.
CAATGACATTATCTTTTTTTATTTGTCCTTTTAATTTCAGAGTTTGGGGTTGGCTAATGCTTGTGATGACTGCTAGTGATATTCTTGTTGTTTCATTACCCATGAGGTTTGACACGTCATTTTGGATGTTTTCCATTTCTTCAGTTACTGATTCTTTTGAATGTGATTCATCTTTGTTTTCTTCTTCACAAGTATATAATTTTTTTGAATTGTTTTCTATGCGACACCTGCATCTTGGGTCCTGTTTATTTCCACAACGTTTACATTTTCCTTCCTTTATTCTTTGGGTATCCAAAATTATTATTTTATATTATTGTAGGTTGGGTGGTATGTATTTGTCACTTTCTATTTTTTCGATCTCGGTTATGTTCCTTATTGAACAAAAATTGTCGAATTTTGATTGGCCCTCTAGATTTTCTTCTACTACTTTTTCCTTGTCTCTTGCTATTTCAACAGTTGTAACCTCATGAAATTTTAACTCATCTTGGATATGTGAATTGAGACCACCTATGTAATACTAGAGTAATTGATTATGATATAATCCAAACAATTGGGTGGCAAGGGATTCCCATTGGTGTGTAAATTTGTCTATGTTGCCTTTTTGTTGTAACCTGGTGAGTTTTCAGAAAATTTCTTGTTCATAAATGTCGTGGAATATTTTATAAAATCGTTTTTGAAGGAGTTCCAAGTGTATAATTGGATTCTTCCTTTCCACCATAGGTACCAACTGTATGTATTTTCTTCGAGGTAAATGGATGAATATTTAAACTTTTCGTCGTCGGTTGTAATATTATATATATGGAAATATTCTTCTTCTTTTTTAAACCCTGCAACATATTGGTTATCGCCTCCATTGTATTTCGAAAATTTGATTTTTTCTTTGGGAGGATAAATAATTAACGTTTGATATTGTGATATAGGTTTTAAATTTGAATTGTAGGGAGGTAGTGGTGATGTGTTAGATGTGGTTGAGTCACTTGGATATGGTTGGGTAGCTTGTTGGTATCCTTGGATTTTTATTAAATTTAAAAGATCATTATGATTTTCTTCCTGATGTTGTGTTATCATAACCTGGATTTGTTGTAAATCATCTTTTATAATCATGTTTAAAGTTTCCCAAACCTCATTATCGGTTAGACCCAAGTTCTTGGAAACTATCATCTTTAAGATCTAGTTTTAGATTATTTGTGCCTTGTCTCAATTTGATTTTGACTTCCACTAATATTTTTTCTTTAAGATTATGGGTCAATTATTGTCTAAGTGCCTCATTACTGATCCTCATTTCTTCTCTCAACTCCTCATTAGTTTTTTGTATTTCCTTTTTGAGTAATTGTTGGGCATTTTTACATTCTTGGTCTATTTTTTCGATTTGGTTTTTTAATTTTCACATCTTTCTGTTATTTGGGCTTGAATACTTCTCCACAATTTTGACTAGATTAGGATTCCCTTAAATAATTAATATATTAATGTAGAGTTAATTTTGTTTAGTAACTTAACATGATTGACTTTAAAAAAAAAAAAAAAAAAATTAATAATTTATAAATTAATTTTATTTATTTATATAAAAGTGGGATTTTTTTTTTGAAATCGTACGACTGTACATCTGATTTAATAGTTGGTGGAGAAAGGGGTAGGGAGGCTGACCTGGAGTGTGTATGTGTGTATAAATTATTAGGGAAATGTTGAATTAGTTGTCGGGGACAATTATGTCGGGAGAGTGTGGCTAGGGTGGACGGGATGGGGGACAAGGTCTTGTTTCGGATCTGCGATTGCTACAAAGGTTACAAGGGAGGGTTTAATATTTTGAAGGTGGTTTTACTGGGATTGTGGTCAAGGGAAAATGAAACATTTATGATAAGGAGTATGTTCGGGGGGAAATGGGACAAGGAATGTGGTCAAGGGTGAGTCAAGATAGTTGTGAAAGGGAGTTTGGTCGGGGGGAATGAGATGAGGGAGTGTGGTTGGGGGGAGTCGAGACAATTGTGATGTAAATTGTGGTCTGAGGAGAACGCGATCAAATATTGTTTTCAGGGGGTGAATGGGATAGGGTTAATCGCAGGTGGAGGTTGCGAGGGTTATAGGAAGGGTTTATAGGTTACATAACAGGGTGTCGGGTGGGTAGGGAGGGACGCAATGAATGATGGAGGATGTATATTTACAACATACAAAATGAGGATGTCAACATAATAGGTCCAAACTTTCTTTGATACCAATGATACAAAGACCAGGGAGACATAGAGTTTAGAATGACTGTTAGACACACACACACATATAATGAATATGAATGAAATAAGATGATTACAAATTAGAATGATGTATCATTTATATAGCCATACAGGGGTTCTCATAACCAATAATCATGTACTTTAATTACTAATAATTATTATTTATTAATTATCATTTAACTATTATATTATTATTATGTATTTTATATCTATATTTATGTTTATAACAATTCTCCCGTTTGACGAGGTACTCTGTAATTGCTCGATTTCTCAACTACTTAATTCTTGTTTCAAAGATTGTTTCTAGTTGTAGTATTAGTTTCCCTTCTTCATTGATATCTAGTAACATTTTTTGGATTGGGATACTATTTCCAATGACCTTCTTTAAGAAAGAAACATGGAATACTAGATGTACACGTAAATATGGACAAAACTTGAATTTGTAAGCAATACTTCCAATCCTCTACAAAACCTTATAGGGGCAATAATATTTCGGTGGTAATTTATTTCCCTTATTTTGTTGGTTGAGGGACATTTGTTTTATGGTTGTAGCCTTAGAAATACCCAATCCCCCAATTCAAATATCCTTTCATTGTCATATTGATGTGGTTGTTGTCTCACCATATTTTGTGCCATAACCACTTTGTCCTTCAATAGCTTTAGGATCGCTTGTTGGATCCCTATGTGGTCCTCCACTGCTTGAACCTTTGTAATTCATTTCAAGGGTGATGCGATTGATGGAGGATGATATCCATAAAGTGACATGAAAGGGGAAATGTTTTATGAAGTATTGAAGGATGTGTTGTACCACCATTCTTCTAAGGGAAAAAACTTGACCCATTGTGTCTGTTTATCGAACACAAAGAAATGAATATATCTTTATATACATTCATTCCAAATCTGAGTTTTCTCATCGGATTGAGGGCGATAAGATGATTTATTATCCTATTGAGTACGAAAACAAGAAAATAATTCAATCCAAAATTTTCTTTTGGAAATTGTATTTATCTCACTTACAATAATCTTGGGGACTCCATGTAGCTTTTGAATTGTTTCCATGAATTTTTTGGATATTGTACTTACCTTAAAAGAATTAAAATGAGAGAAAAATAGGTCATACTTTGTCATTCAATCCACTACTACCATGATGACATTATTTCCTTCATATTTGGGTAAACCTGTAATAAATTCCATTGAAACTTATTCCCATGGTTTACTTGGTATAGCTAATGGTTGTATGAGACCTAGAATCTTGATCGTCTCTCCCTTATTATGTTGGAAATCCAAACATTCATACACAAACCTTTGAACATCATTTTTGAGAAAAATCATTCTTGATCCTATCCTATGTTTTCAAGAATCCTTAATGTCCCCCTATAGGAGAAGTGTGCAATTCCTGAAGGAACTTCTATTTGAGTTGGAAATTCTTACATAAATATAGGCGATCATGATACCATATCAAATCTATCTTCTGTACAAAATTATCTATTGAAATGGGTTCCACATGTATTTGTTGAATGATCTTGAACACCTCTTTATCTTGCTTCCATTTGATCTTTTCTTCTTCCACCCAATCATATTGTGGAAGAGAAATAGCACATAGTGAACCTTTTGTTTCTGTTTTAACTTTGAAGTGTCTTCCTATTAGGTAAGGGTTCCATTTCTAAACTTCATGTAGTATGGTTGGCATTTATTTTCCATAAATTGGTTTGGATAAGGTTTTTCCTATAATTTGGCTTCTATCAACTGCAATGGGTCTTCCTTATTGCATTAAAAATGCACCAATTCCGTGTCCCAAGTCATCGCATTGCACAATAAATATTTTTGTAAATTCATGTGTGGCCATGATGGGAGTTGCACACATAGTCTCCTTCAATTTTTCAACATATTTTATTTCTTCTTCAGTCCAAGAAAATGATGCCTTATTTAATAATGTTGTTATAGGTGTTTTTGTTTGACCATAGTTATTGAATATTTGCAGTAATAGCCTGTCAATCCTAAGAATATTCTAAGTATATTCAGGTTTTGGGAATTGTCCATTCCCTCATAGATTTAATTTTGTGAGGCTCCACTTTTACACCTATATGACACAAATATTCCACTTATTGAACCCGAGAGGCACAATTGGAAGGATTTTCATAAAGTTGTTATTTAGATAGTTGTAATACCCTGTCAGCATGTTGTAAATGCTCTTCCGAAGATTTTTTGTAGATCTGTATGTCATCAAAAATTTCTAACACAATTTTTCTAAGGAAGGGCTTGAAAATATAATTAATCAATCTTTAAAATGTTGAAGGTGCATTAGTAAATCCAAATGGCATAACCAAAAACTCATAATAAAGATCATGTTTTCTAAAATTTGTTTAATAAAGGTCTTCTAGTGTCCTTCTAAATTAATGCCATCGTGAACACAGATCCAACTTAGTAAAGATGTTTTCTCCATGTAATTCATCTAATAATTCATCAATGATAGGGATCTATAAAAACTTATATTTGGTGGTAATCTTGTTGAATTGTCCATATTATGGACACATACACCATGAAACACAGATTTTTGTAACCAACACCACTAGTGAAGAGAAAGAACTTTGTCTAGGTTGAATGATGCCAACCTCTAACATTTCCTAGATCATGCGCTCAATCTCACTCTTATGTGCATATGGATACATTTAATGCCTATTGTTAGGTGGTACGCTTACTTATTTCAAATGAATAGCATGGTCATGATCTTGAATAGGTGGAAGACCCTTAGGGATTTACCGAAATACCTTGGAATTATTTTTTATAATTGTTTGGAGATCGGATGGAGTAGGGGATATAGATGTTTGAACATGAAGTGAGTATAGTTGTGAAATTAAACCTTGGTATCCCATTTTGAGTAATTTTTTGATGCTACTAGAGCTTATCACTTGAGAGGGTTTCATATGGATACCTCTAAGATCAATTTCGTTTCCATCTTAAGAAAATTCCATAAAAATATATTGAAAATTAAAGTCCACTATTCTCAATGATTGTAACCATTAGAGCCATAACACAACATAGGAACCCCCCATTTGGATGGAAATCACATGGCTATCCAGAAAACACTCCCCCATGTTGATCTTAATACTATGGAATTTCTCTAAACAATTTATGCTACCTACATCTGGAATCATTACTTGAAACTATGGTGCAGGATATACAAAGGAATTTAGGTATGATTGTCCAACTCAAGAGAATATATTGTTGGAGTAGTCTCCTCTAGATCTGGATCTTGTGGTAGTTCCAATTCCTGATCTTCTTCCTCTTCAAATTCTTTCTAGAATAATTTATTCTCACATCATTTGTGCTCCTTAATGTACTTAATGTCACAATTGAAAGAATTTTTTTTTCCTCTATGTTCATCCATTTGTTGGCATGTCAACCTTGTTGGTTGATGTATGTTATCTTCTTCCTCTTCACAGTCTATGTAGAATAATTTCTTCTGATCACATGTATAGCACTTACTACACGTGTTGTCACAATTGAGACATAGTCCTTTTTCTTTTCTTTCACCCATTTTTTGAGGTGTCCACCTTTTTTATTGAGGTATGCATGTTTTATGACCCCCAAAACAATATTTTCTCCTTGTGTATGCTCCAATGGTAATTTTTTGTGTAACCTTATTTTTTTCTTGAATATCACGATCATTTGGATGGTTTCCATAATGTTTGTAGGACGTGTTAAAAAAAATCATGTTTTATGCCTTGTTTTAATCCATCCATGTAAACTTCCAAAAAATGTTGCTCACCTATGTCATCCACCCTTGTGGCCAATACCTGAAATTATGAGTTATAATATTCAATATCACCTAAGTTCTTGATTCTTGTCAATTGAATAAAGGATTCATGTTCCCTCACTTTCCCATATTGTTCTTCTAAGTCTCTTGTAAATAAAACCCAAGTATAATGATAAATAGGTGGCTTTATTTTCACTATCCATTAATACCATTGATATTGTTTTATCTCAAAGTTCAAAGTTGTCATGTGAATCATTTTCTTATCATCCATATTATTATGTAGTTCAAGATATTTATCCATTTAGTTCACCTAGGTAAATACCAAGTTGTGCCATCAAAATTATTTAATTCAATACTGGGAAAGTTAAATCTGGGACCCCCAACATAATTAACTCCACTATTAGAGTTAGATTCACTTGTTGAAAATGGCTTATTATTGGTAGTTTTTTCAACATGAATACTACCTTTATTTTCATGAGTTCCTTGCATTTTGATATCTCCTTTAGGGAGCCTCTCATCCAAATCTCAACACATCATGGAAACAGACTTTTGTATTTCTTCTTTACTCTCGTCCATCTTCCTCCAATTTGGATAGCCTATTATGTATCTCATTTTATTCTTGAGTTATAGATGAGAATTATGGAGGCTTAATTGGTGTAGTCATATTTTTGGGACCCCTATAGAATAATAATAATAATAATACTCTATTCTATCTTTATCAAAAACTTTGAATCACTAGAAATAGATCTTCCATAAAAAAATTATGTCAATTTTAAGTTACGTTCCTTTCAACCCTTAATTTGGAGTTTATGCTCCTTACTAAACTTCCTTATGATATAATTATGAAATTTTGGCCCTTATGAGCCTGATATTTCATCCTGTATTAATATGATATATATTCT
>ML796557.1:417999-444161 GCA_009831015.1 Picea engelmannii
GGAAAGGAAACTAAGCATGCCCCATATGTTTTCATGTATGCCCCATATGTTGGGGAGAAATCTTCGTGTGCTTTACAGTTAAGTATGCCCGAGTTGTCATGTTTACATAATGTTAAATTAAAAAATAATAAGAAAAAATAAATGATGATAATTATTCTCCTCATCACTCTCCAGCTCGAGTTGTGATAATTAGGTGTGATGCCTCTAACTCATGCACCTTATGCTCTTTATATGTACTCTAACCTTCTCCTTCACAAATCGTCGCATCCTTTAGGTGTTGTGCCCCTTCACGTACCAATGTTTCGAAATAAATCGACGCACCCCTTCATGGACCAATGCAACCGTCTAATTTTTGTGCTCATGAACCATCGTGTCCTTTCAGATTGGCGTGTTCCTCTTTGGCACCCCAACCTCTTTGGCATGCGCTTACCTTGTGCGTTTCCTTGAACCGACCAATGTGACTATTAATGGGTGTGCCAATGGAGTCATCCAACCTATCCAATGTGCCCATGTTCCCAAGGACAGGTGGGTCCACTCCTTGAGCATACATCGAACTTGCCATGTTCTTTCCCAAACACAACCCATATTATCATCCTTTGTCGCAAAGAAAATGAGGCATGTGTTTCCTTGGGTCTACAGCTCAACACCATGCACCTAAGTTTCTCTTATTCACACCTATAATACCTTGTTTTCCCAACTGATTGCATCTTCCTTGTGCTCTCTGCCCGACTCATCTCCAAATCGTCCCAAGGAGCATCTGCACTTGGTGCGTATCATTGAATGCCTTACATTCTCGCTAACCTAAAGTCGTCGTCTCCTCGAAAACATCCTAAAAAATATGGCATATCCAACCTCTACTCGAACTCATTTGTCCATCACAACCAAGCCTCATGGAAACCACAAGTTTCGTGTCAAATCGAAACGACATGTTTCGTTTTAGATGGAAACCCAAATTTGTTGCGAAGTGGAATCCCCAAGAAAAAATAATAAGAAAAAATAAATAATGAAAAAAATAATAAGAAAAAAATAATGAAAAAATAAATAATGAAATAATGAAAAAATAATTATTAAATTAAAAAATAATGAAAAAATAATTATTAACAAATAATGAAAAAATAATTATTAAAAAACAATGAAAAAATTATTATTAAGAAATAATGAAAAAATAATTATTAAATTAAAAAATAATAAGAAAAAATAAATAATGAAAAAAATACAAGTTTTAAAGTCTCCTCCATTACACATACATGTTTTAGAGTGCAAAATCCGAGGAAACGTTTGCACCTAGATTTAATACCTGTGGGCACTTGATAGATCGTGAATCTAGGCTAGCTTATTTCATTTTAAGAAACAATATGAAATATCAAATGAAAAAACAAGGTAAACGTTATTATGATTGTGGTTGGTGTGATGTGTCATCTTAGATCCAACTTGACTTGGAGCACCCAAGTCACTAGTGGGGTTTCAACATTTCATTTAGGAAGATAGATTAAACGGAAATTAATTTGTCTAGACTAAGCCTCACTCAAGGCACATCCATACATTGCCTTGAGCGAATGTACCAAGTAGACTTCCGTTCTTTACTTAAACAATTACACATTTCTCATACTTAACCAATTATGCAACCAGTCCACACAAGAAGAGACAAGTATGGTTGGGCGGCCAAAACTGTGCCTAATACTCGCATAAGTCTTCTATTATACACATGTTGTTACAAGTCTTTACAAAGAGGAGCTCGCATCTCAATACTTAGACATACAAGAGCTCGACTAATTCCAATCCTGACTTCCCTACTTACTCATACACCCAAGTCTCCCTATTGCAACCTAATTCATAGTCTTCTCTCTCTCGCATTCACTACCCTACGAACCTTCGTGCCTCTCTGTCATGCCCCCTACCCAAGACACCCCAACAATAGACTAAGCCAAGCCTTCACACTGCACCTTCATCTTCGTCCCACCTCATCACTCTCCAGCTCGAGTTGTGATAATTAGGTGTGATGCCTCTAACTCATGCACCTTATGCTCTTTATATGTACTCTAACCTTCTCCTTCACAAATCGTCGCATCCTTTAGGTGTTGTGCCCCTTCACGGACCAATGTTCCCAAATAAATCGATGCACCCCTTCATGGACCAATGCAATGGTCTAATTTTTGTGCTCATGAACCATCGTGTCCTTTCAGACTGGCGTGTTCCTCTTTGGCACCCCAACCTCTTTGGCATGCCCTTGCCTTGTGTGTTTCCTTGAACCCACCAATGTGACTATTAATGGGTGTGCCAATGGGGTCATCCAACCCATCCAATGTGCCCATGCTCCCAAGGGCAGGTGGGTCCACTCCTTGAGCATACATCAAACTTGCCATGTTCTTTCCCAAACACAACCCATATTGTCATCCTTTGTCGCAAAGAAAATGAGGCATGTGTTTCCTTGGGTCTACAGCTCAACACCATGCACCTAAGTTTCTCTTATTCACACCTATAATACCTTGTTTTCCCAACTGATTGCATCTTCCTTGTGCTCTCTGCCCGACTCATCTCCAAATCGTCCCAAGGAGCATCTGCACTTGGTGCATATCATTGAGTGCCTTACATTCTCGCTAACCTAAAGTCGTCGTCTTCTCGAAAACATCCTAAAAAATATGGCATATCCAACCTCTACTCGAACTCATTTGTCCATCACAACCAAGCCTCATGGAAACCACAAGTTTCATGTCAAAACGAAACGACATGTTTCATTTTAAATGGAAACCCAAATTTGTTGCAAAGTGGAAACCCCAAGTTTACACAAATCAACCCATCCACCCTACACCCATCTCTGCATGATCTATTGCTTGATTAAATGAGGTTGCTTCAACCAACTCAATGGATGAATTTCATCGAACTCTGTTGAACTATCCTTTTGTGATGCTTCTACATTGATGTTGTGTTGCTCTACTATTGGTTTCGATGCCTACTACAATTGGCTATTGCCCAATTTACTTCAAAAATTCTCCTAAGTGTTGAACTATCTGTGACCCATAACCACGATCATTCTACAACCACCTTATCCATGTTTTTTCTCATTGACATCCTTCATCCCTTGGAATAATTGGGTATCTAGTCCAACTTTCATCCCAAACTCATGAGAATGTAATCCCCACCCCCAAACATAGTCACTTTTTATGCACTTCCATCACTTTGTCCAACCTCAAAGAGTAAGGAAAAGCTACGCACCTTCCCCTTGGATGTCAAGTCACCTCACTAACCTGGCATGCTAATTTGTTCTCAAGCCACCTCATCGCAACCCAACTCACCAACTATTGTCTTCACTATGTAAAAGTGAGGTTGCCTCCCTCCAAAGCTCCCACGCCACATTACCTTCCTCTCAACAATGCATATCTCCAAGTCTATGAAACCACCTCTTTGCAAGGCACTTAAGGCCATATTGTCTTCTTCTTGGTAGTCCGTCAACTCTTTGTCTTTTGATTGACTAGAATGTACCCAATAGCTTCCACCTAGGCTATTGGTGTACATAGTGTAAGAGTTGTGTTGTGTGTGCAAGTACCTAAACACTAACCTAATTTCCTTGGGTGTGAATCCTAAATCCTCTAGTCGTTCTACACATAGTTTTTTTCTTTGCTAGTGTGTCCTTTACCTATGGAACTAGCCTATGATCAAAGAAATCATGACCCAGCGGAATCTAAGATGCCAAAATCATCCAGGGATCACACCTAGCCTGAGCCATGCCAACCCTTAACATGGGTGTATTTTTTTAGGTGTCTCCTCCCAACATCTATGAGTTTCAAACCTTGGTCATCCTAGAAAAAAAAACCCTATAAATCCAATCAGGCTAGTGATATTTGACATCATTATTCACTTAGTTGAAATTCACATATCGCCATGGATTTCCTAAAAAATTTCACAATTGTTGCGGGGTTCCAATCTTCCTTCCCCACTTCTTCTACATCTCACTCCAAGACTAGCTAAGTGAGTGCCTCGACACACTACTCCATCTCAACTCTTGGAGTTTTTTCCAAAAGTTAGTCTTCCAACCAATCTCTCCCAATGCCTTCAAAATTCTACTGAAAGCATGGTGACTAAGGATGCATTTCTTGCGCGATCTCATAGGCAAATGTTTTAACAAGTTACCTAAAATCGTCCCCAGACTCTCTATTCTAACATTGCAGGCTTAGAAAACAATCTATATTCTCCAATATGTACTTCACCAATATATCCATTGTTGTAAATGGTCATTTTCTCTGGCCCAATCCTCCCAAGGTTACCATGTCCAAACTCACCCCTCATTGTTGCTATGTGACGCAAGGTCTATCCACAATTTCCCTTACTCCTTTAATCAATTTGACTGCATATATCCTAGGTATTTGTTGAAGCTTCCTCTTTTTCGTCATGGGAATACTTGGCATTTTTGGTTCATCTAAGAATACCAAGAATCCTTCATGCATGAGTGGATCTGACTTGGAAAATATGAGAAAGTACTACCCCAAGACTAATCCATGATCATTCAGTGGAGAAAACATGAAGTCCCAATTTCCAAGCAAACTTCCAACTCACAAAGGTACAAAGTGAAGCACCTGAACTTCTGGTTATGTTGTTGATTTGACCTACTTGAACATGGTCGTGTTTCTCTCATAGTTAGAATGGAATAAATTAATAGTTTTCTAACTCACAAAGTTGTTGTTTGCAATGGTGTCCAATAAAGTAGTCACCTCCACGTCACTCATCATTGTATCCACAAAGAAAATTCCTTCTCCTTCACTTTGCAAACACTATTCAGGGCCTTTATCATTCAAGACATATACATGTGCTGCCAAATCATGTATTACTATATATCTATGTTTATGGTTGCATATATAATACAATTCTATTATATTATTGGATATCTAGGATATCTCTGTGCATTTCTTTGTTATATCTCCGCTCTCATTTCGTGCCGAAAATAAATCCGGATCAACCAATTTATTATTTCCTTGGTGTTTAAGGGATAACTATTTGTAGGGTTGAAGTCTTACAAATACCCATTCTCCAACTTTGATTTATCTTTATGTTTGGTTTTGATCAACTTGCTTCTTCATTCTGTTTCTTGTCATTGCTAAGTTTTCCTTGAGTATTTGAACAACTTTTTGACTTTCATATAAATGATCTTTTACTGATGCAAATTTTGTTTGATTTGTGGCTAACTCTTTACAAGATGGTGGTTGATAACCTTAAAGACCTTGAAATGGTTTCATTTTGGCCAATGTGTGATATGTGGAGTTATACCACCATTCAACTAGGTGCAACCATTGACGCCATTTATTTTAATTATCAGTGATGAACCAACGAAGGTAGGCTTCTACGCATTTGTCAAAATTTTGTGTTTGACCATCTACTTCAGGATGGTAAGATGAACTCATATTAAGAGAGGTCCATATTTGTTTGCAAAACTCTATCCAAAAGTATCCTATAACTTTGCATCTCTATCACTGATGATGACCTTGGGGAAACCATGTAATTTATAAATGTTTTTACACAAGACTTCATCTATTTTTTTTGCAGAGTTTGTTTTCCTTGCTCCCATAAAATGTGCATACTTGGTTAGTTTTTCTACTAACACTAAGATTTTATCTTTTCCTTCTAATATGGGTAATCCTTCAATGCAATCCACTGAAATTTCTTCGCATTTTTGGTTAGGAATATGTAACGGAAGGAGTAACCTCAGTGTTAATATATTTTCACTCTCGTTTCTTTGAAAAAGGTCACATTTTTCTACATATTTTTGAATATTTGCACTCAACCCTTTACAAAAAAAATTATTCACGAGCATTATAATATGTTTTAAACAATCCGATGTGCCCTGCAACTGAACAATCATGGGTTTCTTGAAGTACCTTGGTTTTAAATTTTGAATTAGTATTCAAATAAATTCTTCCCTTAAACCATAATATGTCATTATTCCGTTCAAACTTGGGGTGTTGGTTTAAATCATTTATTATGGAACTTTTTTATGTTTTTTTGGCACATTTTGTTCGGATTTCATTCAACCATTCCAAAATTTCTATTGATGCTGCAAAAAATTGTGCTTCTTCATCTTTTAGTGAGAGAGCATCAACCACTATGTTTTCTTTCCCCCTCTTATGTAATATATCCATATCCAATGTGGAAATTTTCTCTATCCATTTATGTTGTTCAGTGGTCAATGTTTTTTGTTGTAATAAATATTGTAGACTATTATTATCTGTATGTATCAATAACTTGGTTCCCAAGAGATATTGTCGCCACTTTCTTAATGCATGCATGATAGCAATAATTTCCTTATTGTGTGTGGACTCTAAGAATTCCTTTTTCTCTAGTTTCCTTCTTTCAAATGTTATTGGGTGGCCATCTTGAATCTAGATTGCTTTGATCCCAAAACCTAAGAATTTACATTCAATTATAAATGTTTTTGAAATTTCAGTTGTATCTAACGCGTGGATTGTGGACAAAATTTCTTTAAATTTTTAAAACATTTTTCAGATTCTTCATTCCATTGAAAGGATTTTTTCTTTAGGAGATTCGTTAGAGGGGCATTTAGATGAGCATAGTTTTCGATGAATCTTCGATAGTATCCTATCAATCCTAAAAATCCTCTTAACTTAGATATATTTTTTGGCATGGGCCATTATGTAATTTCTTTGATTTTCTTTGGGTCTATCTTGACTCCATTTTTTGATATAATATGACCGAGATACTCTACTTCCTCCTATCCAAATGTATATTTTGACGTTTTTTCATAGAATTGATTTTTTTCTAGAAGAGATAATACTTTTCCCAAATTATTGATGTGTTCCCTCCATGTTTTTCTATACACCAATATGTCATCAAAGAAGACTAAGACATATTTTCTGAGGTGTGGATGAATTAGTTCATTCATAGCTTCTTAAAAGGTAGCCATAGAATTATCTAGCCCAAAATGCATCACCTTGAATTCGTACTGTCCTTCGCGAGTCTGGAAGGTGGTCTTGGGTACATCTTCTAATCGTACTCTAATCTAATAATATCCATATCTCAAACCAAGTTTTGAAAAAAATATGGCTCCATAAAGTTCATCGAAAATTTTGTCAATGAAAGGGATGGGGAATTTATTCTTGATTGTTATCTTGTTTAACCCTCGATAATCTATGTATAATATGAAAGAACCATCTTTATTTCGTACTAATACACCTGGGGTTGCATATGGTATTCTTCTTTTTGTGACAACACCACATTTTAACAAGTCTTAGAATAATATTTTTGTTTATTTTTTATGATTATGGGATATTTGTATGGTCTAACCTTGACTGGTCTTGATCGTGGTTTAACTTAAATTATATGTTCAATTCTTCTTTCTTGAATTTGGAGTTTTTCCTTATGGCATGTTCTTACATTTTTTTATTTTCTTACCATCTCTAACCATTAACTTCATGTATGAAATCATATATACAAATAGTTTGAGATTCCTTGCAACATTGATGTTGAGAAAGTTGTGGGTACTTCCTATGTCAATTAATACAATGACATTATCATTTTTTATGTGTCATTTTAATTTGAGAGTTTGTGGTTGGCTAATGCTTTGATGACTACTAGTGATATTCTTGGTGTGTCATTTCCCATGAGGTTTGACAAATCATTTTGGATATTTTCCATTTCTTCAGTTATTGATTCTTATGAATGTGATTCATCGTTGTTTTTTGCTTCACAAGTATATAATTTTTTTGAATTTTTTTCTATTCGACACCTGCGTCTTGGGTCTCATTTCTCTCCACTGCGTTTACATTTTCCTTCCTTTATTATTTGGGTATCCAAACTTCTTATTTTATATTATCGTAGGTTGGGTGGTATGTATTTTCATTTTCTATGTTTTTCGATCTTGGGTATGTTCATTATTGAACAAAAATTGACGGATTTTGATTGGCCTTGTAGTTTGTCTTTTCCTACTTTTTCCTTGTCTCGTTATTTCAATAGTTGTAACCTCATGCAATTTTAACTCATCTTGGATATGTGGCTTAATACCACCTATGTAAGACTGTATTAATTGATTATCATATAATCCAAACACTCGGGTGGAAAGGGATTCCCATCAGTGCGTAAATTTGTCTATGATGCCTTTTTGTTTTAACCTAGTGAGTTTTCAGAAAAAAAATTGTTCCAAAATGTCATGGAATCTTTAAAAAAAAACATTTTTGAAGGAGTTCCAAGTGTATGATTGGATTCTTCCTTTTCACCATAGGTACCAATTGTATGTGTTGCCTTCGAGGTACGTGGATACATATTTAAACTTTTCTTTGTTGTTGTAATATTATATATATGGAAATATTCTTCTTTCTTTTTAAACCCTGCAACATATTGGTTATCGCCTCCATTGTATTTTGAAAGTTCAATTTTGGATTTGGGAGGATAAATCATCAAGGTTTGATATTGTGATATTGTTTTGGAATTTTAACTGTAGGGAGGTGGTGGTGAAAGTGGTGGTGATGTGTTAGATGTGCTTGAGTCACTTGGCTATGGTTGGGTGGCTTGTTGGTATCCGTAGATTTCTATTAAATTTAAAATCTCATTATGATTTTGTTCCTGATATTGTGTTATCAAAACTAGAATTTGTTGTAAATCAACTTTTATAATATTGTTTAAAGTTTCCCAAACCTCATTATGCTTTAAACCCTAGTTCTTGGAAACTATCATCTTTAAAATCTTGTTTTAGATTATCTATGCCTTGTCGGAATTTGATTCTGACTTCCACTAACATTTTTTCTTTAATATTATGGGACAATTATTGTCTAAGTGCCTGATTACTGATACTTATTTCTTCTCTAAACTCCTCGTTAGTTTTTAGCATTTCCTTTTTGAGTAATGGTTGGGCATTTTTACATTCTTGGTTTATTTTTTGGATTTGACTTTTTAATTCTCACATCTTTCTCTTATTTGGGGCTGAATACTTCTCTGCGATTTTGACAGGTTAGCACGCCATTAAATAATCAATATATTAATATAGAGTTAATTTTTTTAGTAACTTAACATGATTGACTTTAAAAAAATGAAAAAATAATAATTTATAAATTAATTTTTTTTTTACTATTTTTTTTATATAAAAGTGGGATTTGTTTTCTGAAATCGTATGACTGTACATCCGATTTAATAGTTGTTGGGGTCAATGGGATGGACGTTGACTTGGAGTGTGTATTTGTGCATAAATTATCAGGGAAATGTCAAATTAGTTGTTGGGGAAAACTGTTTTGGGAAAGTGTGGCCAGGGTGGACGGGAAGGGGGACAAGGTCATGTGTTGGGTCTACGGTAACTGCAGAGGTTACGGGGGAGGTTTTAATAGTTTTTAGGTGTTTTTAATGGGAGTGTGATCAGGGGAAAATGAAACATTTTTTATGGGGAGTTTGTTCAGGGGGAAACGGGACAAGGGAGTGTGGTTGGGGGGAAATGGGACAAGGAGTGTGGTCGATGGTGAGTCAGGATAGCTTTGATGGGGAGTGTGGTCAGGGGGGAATGCAATGAGGGAGGGTGGTCGGGGGGATTCGGGACAATTGTGACATGAATTCTGTTATAGGGAGAACGAGACGAGGGATTGTGGTCAGGGGGTGGAATGGGACAAGGTTAATCGCAGGTGGAGGTTGTAGGGGTTACATGAAGGGTTTATAGGTTACATAACAAGGTTTCAGGTGGGAAGGGAAGAATGCAATGAATGATGGAGGATGTATATTTACAACATACAGAATGAGTATGTCATCAAAACATCTACAAACTTTCTCTGATACCAATGATACAAAGACTAGGGAGAGATCGAATTTACAATGATTGTTAGACACACAACCACACACACACACACACACACACACACACACACACACACACACACACACACACACACACATATAATGAATATGAATGAAATAATATCATTACAAATTAGAATGATGGATCACTTATATACCCACACAAGGGTTCCCATAACCAATAGTCATGTCCTTTCATTAATAATAATTATTATTTATTAATTATCATTTAATTATTATATTATTAATATCTATTTTGTATCTATATTTATGACCATAACAATTCTCCCATTTGACGAGGTACTCTGTAATTTCTCGACTTCTTAGCTACTTAATTCTTGTTTCAAATATTGTTTCTAGTTGTAGTATTAGTTTCCCTTCTTCATTGATCTATAGTAACATTGCTTGGTTTGGTATCTTATTTCCAATGAACTTCTTTAAGAAATAAACATGGAAGACTAGACGTACATGTAAAAATGGAGGAAACTTCAATTTGTAAGCAATACTTCCAATCCTTTGCAAAACCTTATAGGGGAAATAATATTTCTGTGTTAATTTATTTCCCTTCTTTTGTTGCTTGAGGGACATTTGTTTGTATGGTTGTATCCTTAAAAATACCCAATCACCCAATTCAAATTCCATTTTATTGTCATGTTGATGTGGTTTTTGTTTCACCATATTTTGTGCCATAACCAATTTGTCCTTCAATAGTTTTAGGATCGCTTGTTGGATCCCTATGTGGTCCTCCACTCCTTGAACCTTTGTATTTCATTTCAAGGGTGATGTGATGGATGGAGGACGATATCCATAAAGTGACATGAATGGGGAAATTTTTTATGAAGTATGGAAGGATGTGTTGTACCACCATTGTTCTAAGTGAAAACATCTGACCCATTGTGTGTGTTTATCGAATGCAAAGAAACAAAGATATCCTTCAATACATTCATTTGAATTCTGACTTTTGTCATCGGATTGAGGGTGATAAGATGATTTATGATCCAATTGAGTATGAAAACAAGAAAATAATTCAATCCCAATTTTTCTTGTGGAAATTGGATCTCTCTCACTTACAGTAATCTTGGGGACTCCATATAGCTTTTGAATTGTTTCCATCATTTTTTTGGGTATTGTACTTACTTTAACAGAATGAAAATGAGAGAAAAAAAGGTCATACTTTGTCATTCAATCCACTACTACCATGATGGCAATATTTCCTTCATATTTGGGTAAACCTGTAATAAATTCCATTGAAATGTATTCCCATGGTTTACTTGATATATCTAATGGTTGTAGGAGACCTAGAATCTCGATTGTCTCTCCCTTATTATGTTTGAAATCCAAACATTCATACACAAACTTTTGAACATCATTTTTGAGACATTCCTAGAAAAAAGCATTCTTTATCCTATGTTATGTTTTCAAGAATCCTCAATGTCCCCCTATAGGAGAAGTGTGCAATTCATGAAGGACCTTCTATTTGAGTTGGAAATTCTTACATAAATATAGGCAATCATGATACCATATCAAAACATTCTTCCATACAAAATTATCTATTGAAATGGGTTCCTCATGTATTTGTTGAATGATCTTGCATACCTCTTTATCTTGCTTCCATTCGATCTTTCTTCTTCCACCCAATAAGATTGTGGAATATAAATAGAACATATTGAACATTTTGTTTTTGTTTTTACTTTGAAGTGTCTTCCTATTAGGTAAGGGTTCCATGTAACAACCTAATATCTCTAAACATCATTAAATTTCATAAACATTTTATTTCGTAAACTGAAACAATAACTTCTCAGCATAATAGTGATTCTCATAACAGCTACTTCAGTAACTTAGATTTATCAATAAATACTAATTTCATGACAGAAATAAATAAATACATAACTTAACAAAGTACTTGGTTCTGATGCTAATTTCTGTTGTCTCTGTGCCTTGTTGCTGCCTTCTCCACAGATCAATCCTGCCACAAACAAGAAGATAACTACCCAAAACTATTGTCCTCCCTGCCAACTAGGAAACCTACCAATCTCCAGGATATCTACGGATATCCTGGCCCCCGTGCCCAAAAACTCGAGCAACTTAGTGCCTCAACTGATCAAAAGCCACAGTCCAAAACTCTGTGCTCACAACAAGTACAAAAGTCCTCAGAAAAATCTCTCCTCTGTCGAATGAATCCTCGCGTCGACCTTCCCCTTTCCCTTATTCCTCCTTCGCCAACTCATGTAGTTACTCCTCCAACCACCCTCCGTGCATGTCCCTTCTCCCTCCTTAAATGTTTTATCTTCTCGGGATTCATAGGCTCCCTCTCTGCATACACAACCAATTTTTTAACATTTTTCATTGATCTTTTAAATTTATTTCTCAGGTCATTAAATATGATCTATAGTTAGTGTATTACTTAATTAATCACAATTATTTTCTTTAATTAATTTTACTTTATAATCTTTAAATATTTATTTAATCAGGGTCGTTACATTCCATTTCTAAACTTCATGTAGTATGGTTGGCATTTATTTTCCATAAATGGGTTTGGATAAGTATTTTCCTTTAAATTGGTTTCTATCAAATGCAATGGGTCTTCCTTATTGCATTAAAAATCTGTCAATTCCATAGCCAAAGTCATCACATTGCACAATAAATATTTTTGTAAATTCAAGTGTGGCCACGACGGGAGTTGCACACATAGTATCCTTCAATTTTTCAACATATTTTGTTTCTTCTTCAATCCAAGAAAATGCTTTCTTATTTAATAATGTTGTTATATGTGTTTTTTTAACCATAGTTCTTGAAAATTTTGTAGTAATATCTTGTCAATCATAAGAATATTCTAGGTATATTCGGGTTTTTGGGAATTGGCCATTCCCTCATAGATTTTATTTTTTGAGGGTCCAATTTTACACCTTCATGTGATATAATATGACTCAAATATTGCACTTCTTCAACCCTAGAGGCACAATTGGAAGAAATTACATAAAGTTGTTGTTATTTATATAGTTGTAATACCCTGTCAGCATTTTGTACATGCTCTTCCCAAGATTTTTTGTAAATGAGTATGTCATCAAAAATTACTAACACAAATTTTCTAAGGAAGGGATTGAAAATAGAATTAATCAAGATTTAAATTGTTGAGGGTGCATTAGTAAATCCCAATGGCATAACCAAAAACTCATAATAATGATCATATGTTCTAAAATTTATTTAAGAAAGGTCTTCTAGTGTCATTCTTATTTAATGACATCCTGAACATAGATACAACTTAGTAAATATTTTTTCTCCATGTGATTCATCTAATAATTCACCAATGACAAGGATATGAAACTTATATTTGGTGGTAATCTTATTGAATTTTCTCTAATATGGACACATACACCATGAACCATACATTTTTGTAACCAACACCACTAGTGAAGAGAAATAACTTTGGCTATGTTGAATGATGTCAGACTCTAACATTTTCTGGATCATGTGCTCAATATCACCCTTATGTGCATATGGATACATGTAATGCCTAATGTTAGGTGGTAGAATTACTCATTTCAAATGAATAACATGGTCATGATCTTTAATAGGTGGAAGACACTTAGGGATTTACCCAAATACCTTGGAATTATTTTTGATAATTGTTTGGAGATATGATGGAGTAGGGGATATAGATTTTGAACATCAAGTGAGTATAGTTTTGAAATTACACCTTGGTGTCCCATTTTGAGTAATTTTTTCATGATACTAGAGCTTATCACTTGAGAGGGTTTCACATGAATAACTCTAAGCTCAATTTTGTTTCTATATTAAGAAAATTCCATAAAAATATATTAAAAATTAAAGACCATTGTTCTCAATGATTGTAACCATTAGACCCGTAATACAACATAGGAACCCTCCATTTGGATGGAAATCATAGGGCTATCTAGAAAATACTCCCCAATGTTGATCTTAATACTATGGAATTTCTCTGAACAATTTATGATACCTACATATAGAATCATTACTTCAAGCTATGGTGCATGATAGACAAAGCAATTCAGATGTGTTCCTAATTTGTAATTGATGAAATTATGGGTACTACTAGGATCAATCAATATTATTACATTTTTCTTTTTGATGTATCCTTGTATATTGATGGGTTTTGGAGTACTGATGTTGTCCAATTCATGAGAAGATATTGTTGGAGTAGTCTCCTCTAGATCTAGATCTTGTGGTAGTTCCAATTCCTGATCTTCTTCCACTTCAAGTTCTATCTAGACAAATAAATGTAATCCATTGTGCAAGCCTACTCCCAGTGGAGACATTACATTATTGGGAAGGAGACACTCATCTACATTGATCATAAGCCACTGCAGTTCATGCAGACATAAGGAAAATTGTTGAATGACCACCATCAAAAGTGGTCCACATACTTGCAATAATTCCACCTCAACATAAAGTATAAAACAGGAAGCACCAACTGCGTTGTTTATTTCCTCAATAGAGCTTCAGTTGCGACACTCACCATGGTGATAGAATCTTGTGGCCATGAGACCTCTGGATGGCCCCAATTCTATGAGACAGACCGTGACTTCTCCACCACCAACCAAATGTTGGGTGCAAACCAAATTGTCGATAATTTCCATATTTAAGATGGGTTTTTGTGTCGTTTGGTCCATATATGTGTTCCATCAAGAGAGGGAGTAAGGTTGATCTAGGAATCCCACTATAATCAGGTGTCAGGACACTTCATCATCTAAAATACTATGGCGATGCTAGATAAACATTTCTACTGGCCGAAACTTCGAGAGGAGGTGAACAAGTATATTAGGTCCTGCACTTCCTGCGTTATTTCCAAACCGACCACTAAGAAATAGGGTCTGTACACCCCTCTTCCTACTCTTGACAGACCATGTAAATCCATCTCAATGGACTACACATCGGGCCTCCCTTCCACCAAGCTGGGAAATGACTGTGTTTTTTTGGTTTTTGATCGCTTTTCTAAGATGGAGATTCTAGTTTCCTTCAAGAAGAGAATCATAGCAGAGGCCACTTCCAAGATCTTGTTTGAACAAGTCTGGGTACATTTTGGAATCCCACAATCCATTGTATTAGATCGGCACAGTCGATTTCTGAACACATTGTGGTCGAGCCTCTAGTCATTGCTGGACACCAAGATCACCAAATCCATGGCCTTCCACCCCCATACAGATGGCCAAACTGAGGTCGTAAATAGAATGATTGTGCATATCCTTCGCATCTATAATTCCAAGCACACTCTCACATGGGATGAGAGCCTTCCCTATGACAAACATAGCTACAACCGATCCCTGCATAGCTCAACCGGCCAAAGCCCCTTTCATGTTGGGTTTGGATTCCAAACATTGGGTCCCATAGATGTTGCACTTCCCCTTCCGGTCATCTCGACTGACTCATATCCTGCTGCAACTGAAGCTGACAAAGCCACCTAGTTCATTGAACAGATCCAACACATCCACCAACAGGTTCATGATATCCTACAAAAGTCCAATGACAATTACAAGAAGCACCATGAGCAACATCGGGTGCCACATAAGTTTTAGGTGGGTGACAAATTTTTGTTGCACTTGCAAAAAGAATGCCTTACAGTACCCCATCGGAAGATTCGACCACTCTGTTATGGGTCTTGCACCATCACCAAGGACAGAGGGAATAATTATTTTGAGATTAACATTCCTCCTTTCCTTGGCCTACACCCAGTGTTCAACATGGATCTCCTTCTCCCTTATTTCCCACCATTATTGGACACCTCATAAGTAGCAGAACAACTGAAACCAATAAATCTCAACCCCGACTGCATACAACATGAATCTAGTGATCATATTTTGGACACACAGATCAAGGGAACTCGACAACAAAGGATCCATCTTTATCGAGTCCTCAAAGCAATGGAGCTCTTGCACCAAGCCAAGTGGCTCGCCCGTGGCCAAATTTAGTAGAAATTTCCTCATCGGATGGGTGAACTCAACACAATGGAGACAATTTCTTCCTTAGGTGGGGGGATTGATCCAGGTGGATCCCATTGGCCACCCACCTTTTTCAACTGGCTCAAAATAGTTTTCTGGAAATTTTGGTAATTTAGTATTTTTAACAGTGTTTCGGGTTCTGAACTTACGGAGCCGTTTTGAGGCCCTAAACGACATTTTTTTGGAAAACAGGGAGCAACAAATTTCTAATGAGGTATTGAGAGCATCAAACAAAAATCATATGCAAAAGTTACGACCCCTGGAAGTTGATGTATTGACTTACCCAAATGGGGCCCACATGACTTTTGGCGCTTCATCTCCTAGGGTTAGGTTTTTGGATGTCTAGGGTTTTTGAAATTCCTGTTTATTGTAAAAAGGCCTTTAGAGCCTCATTGTAACCTTCTTCTTGAATAGAAAACCAATTTTATTGTATCTCTGTTATTGTGTGTTAAGCACCTGTTAATAATCTGTAGTCATTTCTTTCTTCTCATAAAATTCGTATCAACTCTATCCAAAATTTTCCTTTAAACTTTGAATCTCTATCACTGACGATGACCTTGGGGAAACCATGTAATTTATAAATGTTTTTACACAAGACTTCATCTTTTTTTTTGCGGAGTTTGTTTTCCTTGCTCCCATAAAATGTGCATACTTGGTTAGTTTTTCTACTACCACTAAGATTTTATCTGTTCCTTCTAATATGGGTAATCCTTCAATGCAATCCAATGAAATGTCTTTGCATTTTTGGTAAGGAATACGTAACGGATGGGGTAACGTGGGTGTTAATATATTTTCAGTCTTAATTCTTTGAAAAATGTCACATTCTGCTACATATTTTTGACTATTTTCACTCAAACCTTTACAAAATAATTATTAACGAGCATTATAATATGTCTTAAAAAATCTGGTGTGCCCTGCAGCCGAACAATCATGGGTTTCTTGAAGTACCTTGGTTTTAAGTTTTGAATTGGCATTTAAATAAATTCTTTCCTTAAACCATAACATGTCATTATTCTATTCAAACCTGGGGTATTGGTTTAAATCATTGATGATGGAACATGTCTCTATTTTTTTGGCATACTCTGTTTGGATTTCATTCAACCATTCCAGAAATGCTATTGATACTGCAAAAACTTGTGCTTCTTCATCTTTTAGTTAGAGAGCATCAACCACTATGTTTTCTTTCCCTCTCTTATGTAATATATCCATATCAAATGTGGCAATTTTCTCTATCCATTTATGTTGTTTAGTGGTCAATGTTTTTTTTTGTAACAAATATTGTAGACTATTATGATCTATATATATCAATAACTTGGTTCCCAATATATATTGTCGCCACTTTGTTAATGCATGCATGATGTCAAGCATTTCCTTGTTGTATGTGGACTGTAAGAATTCCTTTTTGTCTAGTTTCCTTCTTTCAAATGTAACTGGGTGTCCATCTTGCATCAAGATTATTCTGATCCCAAAACCTAAGGCATGACAGTCAATTATAAAAGGTTTTGAAAATTCAGTTGTATCTAACGCGGGGGTTGTGGACATAATTTTCTTTAAATTTTTAAAACATTTTTCAGATTCTTCATTCCATTGAAAGGATTTTTTCCTTAGGATATTTGTTAGAGGGGAATTTAGATGAGCATAGTTTTTTATGAATCTTCGATAGTATTCTATCAAGACTAAAAACCCTCTTTACTTAGATATATTTTTTGGCCTTGCCCATTATGTAATTCCTTTGATTTTTTTGGGTCTACCTTGACTCCAATTTTGGATATAATATGACTGAGCTACTCTACATCCTCCTATCCAAATGTATATTTTGACTTTTCTGCATAGAATTGATTTTTTTATAGAAGAGATAATACTTTTCCCAAATGATTGATGTGTTCCCTTCATGTTTTTCTATACACCATTATGTCGTCAAAGAAGACTAAGACATATTTTCTGAGTTGTGTTTGAAATAGTTCATTCATAGATTCTTGAAAGGTATCCAGGGAATTAGCTAGCCCAAAAGGCATGACCTTGAATTTGTAGTGTCCTTCGTGAGTATGGAAGGTGGTCTTAGGTACATCTTATAATATTAATCTAATCTGGTAATATCCAGATCTCAAATCAAGTTTTGAAAAAAATATGACTCCATGAAGTTCATCCAACATTTTGTTAATGAAAGGGATGGGGAATTTATTCTTGATTGTTATCTTGTTTAACCCTCGATAATATATGTATAATATGAAAGAACCATCTTTATTTCGTACTAATATAACTAGGGTTGCATATGGGATTCTACTTTTTGTGATAACACCACATTTTAAAAAGTCTTGGAATAATATTTTTGTTTATTTTTTATGACTATGGGGATATCTATATGGTATAACCCTGACTGGACTTGATCATGGTTTAACCTCAATTATATGTTCAATTCTTCTTTCTGGTGGTAATTCCATGGGAAGGTATTTAAATATCTTCTTGTGTTTTTGAATTAGATCTGGGATTTATGAAGTTATAGAGTGATCATGTTCTCATTAATGTATTTCCATTTGGTGGCATTGGATAAAATATGTAGTTTCTCCCTTTCAGATCAACTTTTCCATCTATTGAGATGATACAACTTGTGTTTAGGGAGGTTGAAAACCATATAAATTATATGTTTCCCTTGCCAATTGAATTTAATTAAATTATCTTGATGATTGACTGAGTACGTTCCTAAGGTTTATAACCATTGGCATCCTAAAACCATGTCTACTCCTTCCAGGAGTATAGTGTAAAATTCGGATTCCAAATTGAAATCTTGAATTTGGAGTTTTTCCTTAGGTCATTTTCTTACATTTTTTATTTGCTTACCATATATAACCATTAAATTCATGTATGGAATTAGATATACAAATAGTTTGAGGTTCCTTGCAACATTGATGTCGAGAAAGTTGTGGGTACTTCATGTGTCGATTAATACAATGACATTATTTTTTTTATTTGTCCTTTTAATTTCAGAGTTTGGGGTTGGCTAATGCTTGTGACGACTGCTAGTGATATTCTTGTTGTTTCATTACCCATGAGGTTTGACATGTCATTTTGGATGTTTTCCATTTCTTCAGTTACTGATTCTTTTGAATGTGATTCATCTTTGTTTTCTTCTTCACAAGTATATAATTTTTTTGAATTGTTTTCTATGCAACACCTGCATCTTGGGTCCTGTTTATTTCCACAACGTTTACATTTGCCTTCCTTTATTCTTTGGGTATCCAAAATTATTATTTTATATTCTTGTAGGTTGGGTGGTATGTATTTGTCATTTTCTATTTTTTCGATCTCAGGTATGTTCCTTATTGAACAAAAATTGTCGAATATTGATTGGCCCTCTAGATTTTCTTTTGCTACTTTTTCCTTGTCTCTTGCTATTTCAACAGTTGTAACCTCATGCAATTTTAACTCATCTTGGATATGTGACTTGAGACCACCTATGTAATACTGGAGTAATTGATTATGATATAATCCAAACAATTGGGTGGCAAGGGATTCCCATTGGTGTGTAAATTTGTCTATGTTGCCTTTTTGTTGTAACCTGGTGAGTTTTCAGAAAAATTCTTGTTCATAAATGTCGTGGAATATTTTATAAAATCGTTTTTGAAGGAGTTCCAAGTGTATAATTGGATTCTTCCTTTCCACCATAGGTACCAATTTTATGTATTTCCTTCGAGGTAAATGGATGCATATTTAAACTTTTCGTCGTCGGTTGTAATATTATATATATGGAAATATTCTTCTTCTTTTTTAGACCCTACAACATATTGGTTATCGCCTCCATTGTATTTTGAAAATTTGATTTTTTCTTTGGGAGGATAGATAATTAAGGTTTGATATTGTGATATAGGTTTTAAATTTGAATTGTAGGGAGGTGGTGGCGATGTGTTAGATGTGGTTGAGTCACTTGGATATGGTTGGGTAGCTTGTTGGTATCCTTAGATTTTTATTAAATTTAAAAGATCATTATGATTTTCTTCCTGATGTTGTGTTATCATAACCTGGATTTGTTGTAAATCATCTTTTATAATCATGTTTAAATTTTCCCAAACCTCATTATGGGTTAGACCCAAGTTCTTGGAAACTATCATCTTTAAGATCTAGTTTTAGATTATTTGTGCCTTGTCTCAATTTGATTTTGACTTCCACTAAGATTTTTTCTTTAAGATTATGGGTCAATTATTGTCTAAGTGCCTCATTAATGATCCTCATTTCTTATCTCAACTCCTCATTAGTTTTTTGTATTTCCTTTTTGAGTAATTGTTGGGCATTTTTACATTCTTGGTCTATTTTTTCGATTTGGTTTTTTAATTCTCACATCTTTTTGTTATTTGGGGGTGAATACTTCTCCATAATTTTGACTAGATTAGGATTCCCTTAAATAATTAATATATTAATTTAGAGTTAATTTTTTTTAGTAACTTAACATGATTGACTTTAAAAAAAATAAAAAAAATTAATAATTTATAAATTAATTTTATTTATTTATATAAAAGTGGGATTTTTTTTTTGAAATCGTACGACTGTACGTCTGATTTAATAGCTGGTGGAGAAAGGGGTAGGGAGGCTGACCTGGAGTGTGTATGTGTGTATAAATTATCGGGGAAATGTTGAATTAGTTGCTGGGGACAACTATGTCGGGAGAGTGTGGCCAGGGTGGACGGGACGGGGGACAAGGTCTTGTTTTGGATCTGCGATGGCTACAGAGGTTACAAGGGAGGGTTTAATATGTTGTAGGTGTTTTTACTGGGATTGTGGTCAGGGGAAAATGTAACATTTATGATAAGGAGTATGTTCGGGGGGAAATGGGACAAGGATTTTGGTCGAGGGTGAGTCAAGATAGTTGTCAAGGGGAGTCTGGTCGGGGGGAATGAGATGAGGGAGTGTGGTTGGGGGGAGTCGAGACAATTGTGATGTGAATTGTGGTCTGAGGAGAACACGATCAAGGATTGTGGTCAGGGGGGTGAATGGGATAGGGTTAATCGCAGGTGGAGGTTGCGAAGGTTATAGGAAGGGTTTATAGGTTACATAACAGGGTGTCGGGTGGGTAGGGAGGGACGCAATGAATGATGGAGGATGTATATTTACAACATACAAAATGAGGATGTCAACGGAATAGGTCCAAACTTTCTTTGATACCAATGATACAAAGACCAGGGAGACATAGAGTTTAGAATGACTGTTAGACACACACACATATAATGAATATGAATGAAATAAGATGATTACAAATTAGAATGATGTATCATTTATATAGCCATACAGGGGTTCTCATAACCAATAATCATGTACTTTAATTACTAATAATTATTATTTATTAATTATCATTTAATTATTATATTATTAATATGTATTTTATATCTATATTTATGTTTATAACAATTCTCCCATTTGACGAGGTACTCTGTAATTGCTCGATTTCTCGACTACTTAATTCTTGTTTCAAAGATTGTTTCTAGTTGTAGTATTAGTTTCCCTTCTTCATTGATATCTAGTAACATTTTTTGGATTGGGATACTATTTCCAATTACCTTCTTTAAGAAAGAAACATGGAAGACTAGATGTACACGTAAATATGGACAAAACATGAATTTGTAAGCAATACTTCCAATCCTCTACAAAACCTTATAGGGGCAATAATATTTCGGTGGTAATTTATTTCCCTTATTTTGTTGGTTGAGGGGCATTTTTTTTTATGGTTGTAGCCTTAGAAATACCCAATCCCCGAATTCAAATATCCTTTCATTGTCATATTGATGTGGTTGTTGTTTCACCATATTTTGTGCCATAACCAATTTGTCCTTCAATAGCTTTAGGATCGCTTGTTGGATCCCTATGTGGTCCTCCACTGCTTAAACCTTTGTATTTCATTTCAAGGGTGATGTGATGGATGGAGGATGATATCCATAAAGTGACATGAAAGGGGAAATTCTTTATGAAGTATGTAAGGATGTGTTGTACCACCATTCTTCTAAGGGAAAAAACTTGACCCATTGTGTCTGTTTATCGAACACAAAGAAATGAATATATCTTTATATACATTCATTCCAAATCTGATTTTTCTCATCGGATTGAGGGTGATAAGATGATTTATGATCCTATTGAGTACGAAAACAAGAAAATAATTCAATCCAAATTTTTCTTTTGGAAATTGTATCTATCTCACTTACAATAATCTTGGGGACTCCATGTAGCTTTTGAATTGTTTCCATGAATTTTTTGGATATTGTACTTACCTTAAAAGAATTAAAACGAGAGAAAAATAGGTGATACTTTGTCATTCAATCCACTACTACCATGATGACATTATTTCCTTCATATTTGGGTAAACCTGTAATAAATTCCATTGAAACTTATTCCCATGGTTTACTTCGTATAGCTAATGGTTGTATGAGACCTAGAATCTTGATTGTCTCTCCCTTATTATGTTGGAAATCCAAACATTCATACACAAACCTTTGAACATCATTTTTGAGACCTTCCTAGAAAAAATCATTCTTGATCCTATCCTATGTTTTCSAGAATCCTTAATGTCCCCCTATAGGAGAAGTGTGTAATTCTTGAAGGAACTTCTATTTGAGTTGGAAATTCTTACATAAATATAGGCGATCATGATACCATATCAAATCTATCTTCTGTACAAAATTATCTATTGAAATGGGTTCCACATGTATTTGTTGAATGATCTTGAACACCTCTTTATCTTGCTTCCATTTGATCTTTTCTTCTTCCACCCAATCATATTGTGGAATAGAAATAGCACATAGTGAGCCTTTTGTTTCTGTTTTTACTTTGAAGTGTCTTCCTATTAGGTAAGGGTTCCATTTCTAAACTGCATGTAGTATGGTTGGCATTTATTTTCCATAAATTGGTTTGGATAAGTATTTTCCTATAATTTGGCTTCTATCAACTGCAATGGGTCTTCCTTATTGCATTAAAAATGCACCAATTCCATGTCGCAAGTGATCGCATTGCACAATAAATATTTTTGTAAATTCAAGTGTGGCTATGATGGGAGTTGCACACATAGTCTCCTTCAATTTTTCAACATATTTTGTTTCTTCTTCAGTCCAAGAGAATGATTCCTTATTTAATAATGTTGTTATAGGTGTTTTTGTTTGACCATAGTTATTGAATATTTGCAGTAATAGCCTGTCAATCCTAAGAATATTCTAAGTATATTCAGGTTTTGGGAATTATCCATTCCCTCATAGATTTAATTTTGTGAGGCTCCACTTTTACACCTATATGACACAAATATTCCACTTCTTGAACCCGAGAGGCACAATTGGAAGAATTTGCATAAAGTTGTTATTTAGATAGTTGTAATACCATGTTAGCATGTTGTACATGCTCTTTCGAAGATTTTTTGTAGATATGTATGTCATCAAAAATTTCTAACACAAATTTTCTAAGGAAGGTCTTGAAAATAGAATTAATCAATTTTTAAAATGTTGAAGGTGCATTAGTAAATCCAAATGGCATAACCAAAAACTCATAATAAAGATCATGTTTTCTAAAATTTGTTTAATAAAGGTCTTCCAGTGTCCTTCTAAATTAATGCCATCGTGAACACAGATCCAACTTAGTAAAGATGTTTTCTCCATGTGATTCATCTAATAATTCATCAATGATAGGGATATATGGAAACTTATATTTGGTGGTAATCTTGTTAAATTGTCCATATTATGGACACATACACCATGAAACACACATTTTTGTAACCAACACCACTAGTGAAGAGAAAGAACTTTGGCTAGGTTGAATGATGCCAATCTCTAACATTTCCTGGATCATGCGCTCAATCTAACTCTTATGTGCATATGGATACATTTAATGCCTATTGTTAGGTGGTACACTTACTTATTTCAAATGAATAACATGGTCATGATCTTGAATAGGTGGAAGACCCTTAGGGATTTACCGAAATACCTTGGAATTATTTTTTATAATTGTTTGGAGATCGGATGGAGTAGGGGATATAGATGTTTGAACATGAAGTGAGTATAGTTGTGAAATTAAACCTTGGTATCCCATTTTGAGTAATTTTTTTATGCTACTAGAGCTTATCACTTGAGAGGGTTTCACATGGATACCTCTAAGATCAATTTCGTTTCCATCTTAAGAAAATTCCATAAAAATATATTGAAAATTAAAGTCCACTATTCTCAATGATTGTAACCATTAGAGCTGTAACACAACATAGGAACCCCCCATTTGGATGGAAATCACATGTCTATCCAGAAAAACCTTCCCCATGTTGATCTTAATACTATGGAATTTCTCTAAACAATTTATGCTACCTACATATGGAATCGTTAGTTGAAACTATGGTGTAGGATTACAAAGCAATTTAGGTATGATTCTAATTTGTAATTGATGAAATTATGAGTATTACCAGAATCAATCAATACTATTGAATTTTTCTTTTTGATGTATCCTTGTATCTCGAGGTTTTTTGGAGTACCGATGCTGTCCAACTCAAGAGAATATATTGTTGGAGTAGTCTCCTCTAGATCTGGATCTTGTGATAGTTCCAGTTCCTGATCTTCTTCCTCTTCAAAGTCTTTCTAGAATAATTTATTCTCACATCATTTGTGCTCCTTAATGTACTTAATGTCACAATTGAAACATTTTTTTTTTCTCTATGTTCATCCATTTGTTGGCATGTCAACCTTGTTGGTTGATGTATGTTATCCTCTTCCTCTTCACAGTCTATGTAGAATAATTTCTTCTCACCACATGTATATCACTTACTACACGTGTTGTCGCAATTGAGACATAGTCCTTTTTCTTTTCTTTCACCCATTTGTTGAGGTGTCAACCTTTTTGATTGAGGTATGCATGTTTTATGACCCCCAAAACAATATTTTCTCCTTGTGTATGCTCCAATGGTAGATTTTTGTGTAACCTTATTTTTTTCTTGAATATCACGATCATTTGGATGGTTTCCATAATGTTTGTAGGACATGTTAATAAAATATCATGTTTTATGTCTTGTTTTAATCCATCCATGTAAAGTTCCAAAAATTATTGCTCACCTATGTCATCCACCCTTGTGGCCAATACCTGAAATTATGAGTTATAATATTCAATATCACCTAAGTTGTGCCATCAAAATTATTTAATTCAATACTGGGAAAGTTAAATCTGGGACCCCCAACATAATTAACTCCACTATTAGAGTTAGATTCACTTGTTGAAAATGGCTTATTATTGGTAGGTTTTTCAACATGAATACTACCTTTATTTTCATGAGTTCCTTGCATTTTGATATCTCCTTTAGGGAGCCTCTCATCCAAATCTCAACACATCATGGAAACAAACTTTTGTATTTCTTCTTTACTCTCGTCCATCTTCCTCCAATTTGGATAGCCTATTATGTATCTCATTTTATTATTGAGTTATAGATGAGAATTTGAAGAAATTAAAAAAAATAAATTAGAGACAAGAACAACAACATAGCGGAAAAGGCATAATAGCCAACACATCCTTATTCACTCCAATGTTACATCTTTATAGTACAATGGGTGATGCCACCTCATAGAGAGATTTGCTCTAGATCCTAAAATCATGCATGATGACTAGGCTAGACAATCTTAACTAACTCATTAGTCATCACTTGAGGATATATTACTAATATCGTAAATGAATAATACAAATATAAGTGACAATTTAGACTTAGTGATTCGTAAAGGTAAGCCATAGGCTAAGAATCCCCCCCGCAATCACAATGTAACACCCCGCTCTGGTGCACTTACCAAACTTATTCTTTGAGGACACTTGCTCGCAAGTGATCTGGATTTTTATGATGATAAAACTTTTTCCTTCATTATGATGCGTTAAGTTATATGAAAGGATGTTTTTACTACTTTGATGTAGACAGGTGTTGCTGACTCAGTTTCATTGAGTGTGCAGGGTTTCAGACCTTGAGGATGCAGAGGCATCGGTGGAACTCCCTTGGACTCCAGATAGAGTCAGGGAGAGGGCTATTTGGGTCGTTTCATTTATGGTGATATTGTTTTGTTTTGATGATATGCTATTGATTTTATGATATGCGGTTGACATGATCTGACATGATGGTTGATGATGCAGGCTGACGATAGCTTGCCAACCAAGACTCACATATGGATCAAAGGGGCCACACACGAGTTCCAGAGAGATTGAGGGAGAGGTGTGGACAACAGCCCTGCCACAACCTACTAGCACTCCCGTTGTGGCTCGAACTGCAGGTTAACGATTACCTAGTTCAAGAGGATCCACGATGCCGTGAGGGCAGACTGCGACAGTCGCTCACGATGATTCTAAGGGGCATGCAATAAGGCGGGGGCCTTATTCCTTAGAGCCCTTAGTCTCCCACAAGTTCACCTGGCGGAGTGTTGACTCCAGGGGTTA
>ML796557.1:468472-506602 GCA_009831015.1 Picea engelmannii
TATATATATATATATATATATATATATATATATATATATATATATATATATGAGATGAAGGGGTATAATTATGATGAAAGTGTGCAATGAAAGGTTTTAGCTGACCTACACCTATAACACTTGATGCATTGTGTTTGTTTATTGGATGTAAACAAACCAAGATATACTTATATACCTTTATTCCAAATATCAGTTTTCTCATCGGATTGAGGTGATGAGATGAGTTATGATCCAATTGAGCATGCAAAGAAAAAAATAATTCAATCCAAAAATTTTTGGACTGATTTTTTAAAAAATTTGATATGGTCCACAAAACTTGAAATCCAATGATCCAGGTGAATATCGGTGGCCACCCACCTTTTCCAACTAGGTCAAAACAATTTTCTAGCAATTTTGGCAATTTACTATTTTTAGCAGTTTTAACTTCCGGGGCTATTTTGAGGGCCTAAATGAAGTCTTTTCAAGATTGAGATTTTCAATGATATTCAAAGGCACGAATCAGCCCCCCAAATTAATATCCTTGATGATACCTTTCCAACAGGCTATCAGACGCCTAAAACAGAGATCGTATGCAAAACTTATGACCCCGGGAAATTGATATACTAACTTACCCAAACGTGGCCCACATGACTTTTGGCGCTTCATCTCCTAGGGTTAGATTTTTGGATGTCTAGGTTTTTTTGCATTTATGTTTATTGTAAAAAAATTCCTTCATAGCCTCATTGTAATCATCTTCTTGCGAATGCATTTAGCAATCACATCTCTTCTTAGAGATAAGTTGTCACCATTCTAATGAGTCTTTCACTTTGTATTTTTACAGTCTGTGTACATTTCCTTCATTAATAGAAATCATGCAGTATTGTATATCTGTGTTTATGGTTGCATCTATGATACATTTATGTTATATTATTGGATATCTGCGATATCTTTGTGCATTTATTTATTATATCTCTGCTCTCATTTCGTGCCGAAAATAAATCTGGATGAGTGGTATTAGAGCAGGCTTCTCTTTATCATTTTTCAATGCATGTCCCCGACTAGGTCCGAGTATGGAAAGYTGGTTTTGGAGCTTGTCTCTCTTGAGGAAAATCGATCTCACACACCCAAGAAACCCTCAATGGCGGAAGAAAAGAAAAATGATGGAGTAGACGATCATATCAATATGTTGCTTGAGAAAGCTCTCACGCAAGAGAGGGACTAAATGATGGAGAATTTTTCCCACATCCTTCAATGCTTGTCGATAGTAATAGGTGCATCTTCATGAAGAGGCCAATTTGGAAGCACCTCGCCTTTCAAGGGACACGTTAATTTTGATATTCCTGTATTTGAAGGATAGATAGATGTGGATGCCCTAGATAAATGGTTAAATCTGCTAGACAATTATTTCTCTTTTCACCATTTTTCCGACAGGGAAAAGATCACCTTCGCACTCCTTAAATGTCTACCCCATGTCAAACATTGGTGGGAAACTTACTGGGAGCAAAGTTCCATAGAGGAGTTTTGAATATATGGGGTCGATCCCACTTGGGATTTTTTTGTGGATGCAGTAAAGGAACAATATTACCCTATTGGAAACTACGAGGACCAGTACATGAGATGGACCACACTGTGTAAAGAGAGGGGCCAAGTAGTTTCGGAATTCACCAGTACCTTCCATACCTTGCTCAGCAAGATGGGTATCAAAGACTACGAAAAATTTTTGGTTCTGAAATACCATGGGGCTCTACAGAGATACATCCAAACTAAAATGGATTTTCTGGACATCTCATCAATCGGTGATGCTTATCAATATGTTGTTAAAATCGAGAAGAAATTTAAGCACCAGAAAAAAAAGGAGTTCGGGTCTGCAAATCCGCAACAACCAAAGTATGACAAAGATGACCCTAACAAACAGTCTCCTGAAAAGAAGTCCAAGCCACAAGAAAAGAAGGGTCATGGGAAGACAAAGAAGGACACCAAAAAATGGTGCGATTTCCCCAAAATCCCCCGGCACAACACCGATGAATGTCACTCAAAATAGTCATTGGTGGTTTAGATCAAAGATAAGGAGTGAAACCCTGATTTAGAATATGATTATGAAAATACTGGTAAAAGAGAGATCATTGACACAGACCCCACTGCTATTGTCACGACCACAAAAATTCAACCAGAAGAACCAATAGATCCTGAAGAGGGGGAGTGCCTTTTTCATTCATAGATGTGGGTGAAGGGGACCCTGCTGAATTTTACTTTTGATAGTGGAAGCCATAGGAACCTCATCTCAGCAGAGGTTGTCAAACAGTTGGGATTGTCGGCAACACCACAACCACAACCATAAAACATTGGGTGGCTTCGCCAAGGACGAGATCTGTGTATCAGATAAAAATTTTGATTATCATACGGAATCGAACCCTTCAAGGATGAGGTATTATGTGATGTTTCCCCATTGGATGTCTGTGATGTCTTCTTGGGCCAACCATACATGTGGAGATGCCATGTTGTTTATGAGTCTCGACCCCGTAGTGTCATTGTTACTTTGGGGGTTCATCTCTACAAAATACCATAGGTAGTTCCAACTATTGTTCCACCTAAATAGTTCTGCAAGGTAGTATATCATACTGCAAAATTCATCTTCTTCACAATTTGTTTAAAAGGGGAACAAAAGGACAATGCAACCACTGCAGCCTTGCCTCAAGAACCTTCTATCCAACAAAATCAAGTCGCCAATGTTGTAGAAGAGTGCAAATATTCTATCTGCACACAAGAATCTCATGCAGCCAGACTAGTTAAAAAGGTCCAACCCTTCTAGCCACATGGTTGTGACAACCTTCAACAAGCTAAGAATTGCAACTTCTCCAACAAGGCAAGCAACTCATCAAGATGCAGATTCAGATTCAGGAAACGCCTTTCCCTCTCCCCCTGGCACTAAATGCAATGTGTACCATTGCTTCCTAATGAGGCAGTATTGATCTAGGTGGATATCGGTGGCCATTCACCTCTTCCAACTGGCTCAAAACAGTTTTCTAGCAATTTTGGCAATTTAATATTTTAGCAATTTTAACTTTCGGGGCTATTTTGAGGGCCTAAATGAAGGTTTTTCGAGATTTATATTCTCAGTGATAGAAGAAGAAATTATTTATCCCCAAAAATTAATATCCTCGACGAAACCTTTCCAACGGGCTATCATACGCCTAAAATGAAGATCGTATGCAAAAACTACGACCTTGGGAAGTTGATGTACTAACTTACCCAAATGGGGCCCACATGACTTTTGTCCCTTCAACTCCTAGGGTTAGGTTTTTGGATGTCTAGGGTTTTTTGAATTCCAATTTATTGTAAAAAAAGGCCTTCATAGCCTCATTGTAATCAACTTCTTGCGAATGCGATTAACCGTTACATGTCTTCTCAGAGATAAGCTACCACCATTCTAGCGAGTCTTTCACTCTGTAATTTTAGAGTCTCTGTACATTTCTTTCATTAATAGAAATCATGTATTACTATATATCTATGTTTATGGTTTCATATATGATACATTTCTATTATATTATTGGATATCTAGGATATCTCTGTGCATTTCTTTATTATATCTCCGCTCTCATTTCGTGCCGAAAATAAATCCGGATCAACCAATTTATTATTTCCTTGGTGTTTAAGGGATAACTATTTGTAGGGTTGAAGTCTTATAAATACCCATTCTCCAACTTTGATTTATCTTTATGTTAGGTTTTGATCAACTTGTTTCTTCATTCTGTTTCTTGTCGTTGCTAAGTTTTCCTTGAGTATTTGAACAACTTTTTGACTTTCATATAAATGATCTTTTACTGATGCAAATTTTGTTTGATTTGTGGCTAACTCTTTACAAGATGGTGGTTGATAACCATAAAGACCTTGAAATGGTTTCATTCTGGCCAATGTGTGATATGTGGAGTTATACCACCATTCAACTAGGTGCAACCATTGAAGCCATTTATTTTAATTATCAGTGACGAATCAATGAAGGTAGGCTTCTACGCATTTGTGGAAATTTTGTGTTCGACCATCTACTTCAGGATGGTAAGATGAACTCATATTAAGAGAGGTCCATATTTGTTTGCAAAACTATATCCAAAAGTTTCCTATAACTTTGCATCTCTATCACTGATGATGACCTTGGGGAAACCATGTAATTTATAAATGTTTTTACACAAGACTTCATCTATTTTTTTTGCGGAGTTTGTTTTCCTTGCTCCCATAAAATGTGCATACTTGGTTAGTTTTTCTACTAACACTAAGATTTTATCTTTTCCTTCTAATATGGGTAATCCTTCAATGCAATCCACTAAAATTTCTTCGCATTTTTGGTTAGGAATATGTAACGGATGGAATAACCTCAGTGTTAATATATTTTCACTCTCGTTTCTTTGAAAAAGGTCACATTTTGCTACATATTTTTGAATATTTGCACTCAACCCTTTAAAAAAAAAAATATTCATGAGCATTATAATACGTTTTAAACAATCCAATGTGCCCTGCAACTGAACAATCACGGGTTTCTTGAAGTACCTTCGTTTAAAATTTTGAATTAGTATTCAAATAAATTCTTCCCTTAAACCATAATATGTCATTATTCCATTCAAACTTGGGGTGTTGGTTTAAATCATTTATTATGGAACATTTTTATGTTTTTTGGCACATTTTGTTCAGATTTCATTCAACCATTCCAGAATTGCTATTGATGCTGCAAAAAATTGTGCTTCTTCATCTTTTAGTGAGAGAGCATCAACCACTATGTTTTCTTTCCCCCTCTTTTGTAATATATCCATATCCAATGTGGCAATTTTCTCTATCCATTTATGTTGTTCAATGGTCAATGCTTTTTGTTTTAACAAATGTTGTAGACTATTATTATCTGTATGTATCAATAACTTGGTTCCCAAGAGATATTGTCCCCACTTTCTTAATGCATGCATGATGGCAAGCATTTCCTTATTGTATGTGGACTATAAGAATTCCTTTTTCTCTAGCTTCCTTCTTTCAAATGTTATTGGGTGGCCATCTTGAATCTAGATTCCTTCGATCCAAAAACCTGAGGATTCACATTCAGTTATAAAAGTTTTTGAAATTTCAGTTGTATCTAACGCGTGGATTGTGGACAAAATTTCTTTAAATTTTTAAAACATTTTTCAGATTCTTCATTCCATTGAAAGGATTTTTTCTTTAGGATATTTGTTAGAGGGGCAGTTAGATGAGCATAGTTTTCGATGAATCTTCGATAGTATCCTATCAATCCTAAAAATCCTCTTAACTTAGATATATTTTTTGGCTTGGGCCATTATGTAATTTCTTTGATTTTCTTTGGGTCTATCTTGACTCCATTTTTGGATATAATATGACCGAGATACTCTACTTCCTCCTATCCAAATGTATATTTTGACTTTTTTTCATAGAATTGATTTTTTTCTAGAAGAGATAATACTTTTCCCAAATTATTGATGTGTTCCCTCCATGTTTTTCTATACACCATTATGTCATCAAAGAAGACTAAGACATATTTTCTGAGGTGTGGATGAAATAGTTCATTCATAGCTTCTTAAATGGTAGCCATAGATTTATCTAGCCCAAAATGCATCACCTTGAATTCGTACTGTCCTTCGCGAGTATGGAAGGTGGTATTGGGTACATCTTCTAATCATACTCTAATCTAATAATATCCATATCTCAAACCAAGTTTTGAAAAAAATATGGCTCCATAAAGTTCATCGAAAATTTTGTCAATGAAAGGGATGGGGAATTTATTCTTGATTGTTATCTTGTTTAACCCTCGATAATATATGTATAATATGAAAGAACTATGTTTCTTTCGTACTAATACAACTGGGGTTGCATATGGTATTCTTCTTTTTGTGACAACACCACATTTTAACAAGTCTTAGAATAATATTTTTGTTTATTTTTTATGATTATGGGATATCTGTATGGTCTAACCTTGACTGGTCTTGATCTTGGTTTAACTTACATTATATGTTCAATTCTTCTTTCTTGAATTTGGAGTTTTTCCTTATGGCATTTTCGTACATTTTTTATTTGCTTACCATCTCTAACCATTAACTTCATGTATGAAATCGGATATACAAATAGTTTGAGATTCCTTGCAACATTGATGTTGAGAAAGTTGTGGGTACTTCCTGTGTCAATTAATACAATGACATTATCTTTTTTTATGTGTCATTTTAATTTGAGAGTTTGTGGTATGCTAATGCTTTGATGACTGCTAGTGATATTCTTGGTGTGTCATTTCCCATGAGGTTTGACTAATCATTTTGGATATTTTCCATTTCTTCAGTTATTGATTCTTATGAATGTGATTCATCGTTGTTTTTTGCTTCACAAGTATATAATTTTTTTGAATTGTTTTCTATTCGACACCTACGTCTTGGGTCTCGTTTCTCTCCATTGCATTTACATTAACCTTCCTTTATTCTTTGGGTATCCAAACTTCTTATTTTATATTATCATAGGTTGGGTGGTATGTATTTTCATTTTCTGTGTTTTCGATCTTGGGTATGTTCATTATTGAACAAAAATTGACGAATTTTGATTGGTCTTGTAGTTTGTCTTTTCCTACTTTTTCCTTGTCTCGCTATTTCAATAGTTGTAACCTCATGCAATTTTAACTCATCTTGGATATGTGGCTTGATACCACCTATGTAAGACTGGATTAAATGATTATCATATAATCCAAACACTCAGGTGGCAAGGGATTCCCATCAGTGCGTAAATTTGTCTATGATGACTTTTTGTTTTAACCTAGTGAGTTTTCAGAAAAAATCTTGTTCCAAAATGTCATGGAATCTTTAAAAAAAAAAAATTTTGAAGGAGTTCCAAGTGTATGATTGGATTCTTCCTTTTCACCATAGGTACCAATTGTATGTGTTGCCTTCGAGGTACATGGATGCATATTTAAACTTTTCTTTGTTGGTTGTAATATTATATATATGGAAATATTCTTCTTTCTTTTTAAACCCTGCAACATATTGGTTATCGCCTCCATTGCATTTTGAAAGTTCGAGTTTGGATTTGGGAGGATAAATCATTAAGGTTTGATATTGTGATATAGTTTTGGAATTTTAATTGTAGGGAGGTGGTGGCGAAAGTGGTGGTGATGTGCTAGATGTGCTTGAGTCACTTGGCTATGGTTGGGTAGCTTGTTGGTATCCTTAGATTTCTATTAAATTTAAAATCTCATTATGATTTTGTTCCTGATGTTGTGTTATCACAACCAGAATTTGTTGTAAATCATATTTTATAATATTGTTTAAAGTTTCCCAAACCTCATTATGCGTTAAACCCTAGTTCTTGGAAACTATCATCTTTAACATCTTGTTTTAGATTATCTATGCCTTTTCAGAATTTGATTCTGACTTCCACTAAGATTTTTTCTTTAATATTATGGGACAATTATTGTCTAAGTGCCTGATTACTGATACTTATTTCTTCTCTCAACTCCTCGTTTTTTTTTTGTATTTCCTTTTTGAGTAATTGTTGGGCATTTTTACATTCTTGGTCTATTTTTTGGATTTGGTTTTTTAATTCTCACATATTTCTGTTATTTGGAGGTGAATACTTCTCTACCATTTTGACTAGATTAGGACGCCATCAAATAATCAATATCTTAATATAGATTTAATTTTTTTAGTAACTTAACATGATTGACTTAAAAAAAATGAAAAAATAATAATTTATAAATTATTTTTTTTTTTAGTATTTTTTTTAATATAAAAGTAGGATTTGTTTTCTGAAATCGTATGACTGTACATCCAATTTAATAGTTGGTGGGGTCAACTGGATGGACGTTGACTTGGAGTGTGTATGTGTGCATAAATTATCAGGGAAATGTCAAATTAGTTGTTGGGGAAAACAATTTTGGGAAAGTGTGGCCAGGGTGGACGAGAAGGGGGACAAGGTCATGTGTTGGGTCTGCGGTAGCTGTAGAGGTTAGGGGGGAGGTTTTAATAGTTTTTAGTTTTTTTTAATGGGATTGTGATTAGGGGAAAATGAAATTTTTTTATGGGAAGTTTGTTTGGGGGGAAACGGGACAAGGGAGTGTGGTCGAGGGGAAATGGGACAAGGAGTGTGGTCGATGGTGAGTCAGGATAGTTTTGATGGGGAGTGTGGTCGGGGGGGAATGCAATGAGGGAGTGTGGTTGTGGGGATTCGGGAAGATTGTGACATGAATTGTGTTCTGGGGAGAATGAGACGAGGGATTGTGGTCAGGGGGTTGAATTGGACAAGGTTAATCGTAGGTGGAGGTTGTGGGGGTTACATCAAGGGTTTATAGGTTACATAACAAGGTTTCGGGTGGGTAGGGAAGAATGCAATGAATAATGGA
Organism: Picea engelmannii; assembly: GCA_009831015.1. NCBI lineage: Eukaryota > Viridiplantae > Streptophyta > Pinopsida > Pinales > Pinaceae > Picea > Picea engelmannii. The sequence goes on from ML796557.1 coordinate 476,820, forward strand.
GGATGTATATTTACAACATACAGAATGAGTATGTCAGCAGAATAGCTACAAACTTGCTCTGATACCAATGATACAATTACTAGGGAGAGATCGAATTTACAATGACTGTTAGACACACACACACACACACACACACACACATAATGAATATGAATGAAAAAATATCATTACAAATTAGAATGATGGATCACTTATATACCCACACAAGGGTTTCCATAACCAATAGTCATGTCCTTTCATTAATAATAATTATTACTTATTAATTATCATTTAATTATTATATTATTAATATCTATTTTATATCTATATTTATGACCATAACAATTCTCCCATTTGACGAGGTACTCTGTAATTTCTCGACTTCTTAGCTACTTAATTCTTGTTTCAAATATTGTTTCTAGTTGTAGTATTAGTTTCCCTTCTTCATTGATCTATAGTAACATTGCTTGGATTGGTATCTTATTTCCAATGAACTTCTTTAAGAAATAAACATGGAAGACTAGATGTACATATAAATATGGAGGAAACTTCAATTTGTAAGCAATACCTCCAATCCTTTGCAAAACCTTATAGGGGAAATAATATTTCTGTGTTAATTTATTTCCCTTCTTTTGTTGCTTGAGGGACATTTGTTTGTATGGTTGTAGCCTTAGAAATACCCAATCACCCAATTCAAATTCCATTTTATTGTCATGTTGATGTGGTTGTTGTTTCACCATATTTTGTGCCATAACTAATTTGTCCTTCAATAGTTTTAGGATCGCTTGTTGGATCCCTATGTGGTCCAACACTCCTTGAACCTTTGTATTTCATTTCAAGGGTGATGTGATGGATGGAGGACGACATCCATAAAGTAACATGAATGKGGAAATTTTTTATGAAGTATGGAAGGATGTGTTGTACCACCATTGTTCTAATTGAAAATACCTGACCCATTGTGTGTGTTTATCGAATGCAAAGAAACAAAGATATCCTTCAATACATTCATTCAAATTCTGACTTTTGTCATAGGATTGAGGGTGATAAGATGATTTATGATCCAATTGAATATGAAAAAAAGAAAATAATTCAATGCAATTTTTTCTTGTGGAAATTGGATGTCTCTTACTTACAATAATCTTGGGGACTCCATATAGCTTTTGAATTGTTTCCATCATTTTTTGGGGTATTGTACTTACTTTGAAAGAATGAAAATGAGAGAAAAAAAGGTCATACTTTGTCATTCAATCCACTACTACCATGATGGAAATATTTCCTTCATATTTGGGTAAACTTGTAATAAATTCCATTGAAATTTATTCCCATGGTTTACTTGGTATATCTAATGGTTGTAGGAGACCTAGAATCTTGATTGTCTCTCCCTTATTATGTTGGAAATCCAAACATTCATACAGAAACTTTTGAACATCATTTTTGAGTCCTTCCTAGAAAAAAACATTCTTTATCCTATGTTATGTTTTCAAGAATCCTCAATGTCCCCCTATAGGAGAAGTGTGCAATTCATGAAGGACCTTCTGTTTGAGTTGGAAATTCTTACATAAATATAGGCGATCATGATACCATATCAAAACATTCTTCCATACAAAATTATCTATTGAAATGGGTTCCTCATGTATTTGTTGAATGATCTTGCATACCTCTTTATCTTGCTTCCATTCGATCTTTCTTCTTCCACCCAATTAGATTGTGGAATATAAATAGAACACAGTGAACATTTTGTTTTTGTTTTTACTTTGAATTGTCTTCCTATTAGGTAAGGGTTCCATTTCTAAACGTCATGTACTATGGTTGGCCTTTATTTTCCATAAATGGGTTTGGATAAGTATTTTCCTTTAAGTTGGTTTCTATCAAATGCAATGGGTCTTCCTTATTGCATTAAAAATCTGCCAATTCCATGGCCAAAGTCATCACTTTGCACAATAAATATTTTTGTAAATTCAAGTGTGGCCACGATGGGAGTTTCACACATAGTATCCTTCAATTTTTCAACATATTTTGTTTCTTCTTCAATCCAAGAAAATGCTTCCTTATTTAATAATGTTGTTATAGGTGTTTTTTTTTACCACAGTTCTTGAAAAATTTGTAGTAATATCTTGTCAATCATAAGAATATTCTAGGTATATTAAGGTTTTTGGGAATTGGCCATTCCCTCATAGATTTAATTTTGTGAGGGTCCACTTACACCTTCATGTGATATAATATGACTCAAATATTGCACTTCTTCAACCCTAGAGGCACAATTGGAAGAAATTACATAAAGTTGTTGTTATTTATATAGTTGTAATACCCTGTCAGCATTTTGTACATGCTATTCCCAAGATTTTTTGTAGATGAGTATGTCATCAAAAATTACTAACACAAATTTTCTAAGGAAGGGCTTGAAAATAGAATTAATCAATCTTTAAAATGTTGAGGGTGCATTAGTAAATCCAAATGGCATAACCAAAAACTCATAATAATGATCATGTGTTCTAAAATTTGTTTAAGAAAGGTCTTCCAATGTCATTCTTATTTAATGACATCCTGAACATAGATACAACTTAGTAAATATTTTTTCTCCATGTGATTCATCTATTAATTCACCAATGACAAGGATATGAAAATTATATTTGGTGGTAATCTTATTGAATTTTCTATAATATGGACACATACACCATGAACCATACATTTTTGTAACCAACACCACTAGTGAAGAGAAATAACTTTGGCTATGTTGAATGATGTTAGACTCTAACATTTTCTGGATCATGTGCTCAATATCACCCTTATGTGCATATGGATACATGTAATGCCTAATGTTAGGTGGTAGAATTACTCATTTCAAATGAATAACATGGTCATGATCTTTAATAGGTGGAAGACACTTAGGGATTTACCCAAATACCTTGGAATTATTTTTGATAATTGTTTGGAGATATGATGGAGTAGGGGATATAGATGTTTGAACATCAAGTGAGTATAGTTTTGAAATTACACCTTGGTGTCCCATTTTGAGTAATTTTTTCATGATAATAGAGCTTATCACTTGGGAGGGTTTCACATGAATAACTCTAAGCTCAATTTCGTTTCTATATTAAGAAAATTCCATAAAAATATATTAAAAATTAAAGACCATTGTTCCCAATGATTGTAACCATTAGACTCGTAATACAACATAGGAACCCTCCATTTGGATGGAAATCACAGGGCTATCTAGAAAATAGTCCCCGGTGTTGATCTTAATACTATGGAATTTCTCTGAACAATTTATGGTACCTACATATGGAATCATTACTTGAAGCTATGGTGCGGGATAGACAAAGCAATTCAGATGTGTTTCTAATTTGTAATTGATGAAATTATGGGTACTACTAGGATCAATCAATATTATTACATTTTTCTTTTTGATGTATCCTTGTATATTGATGGGTTTTGGAGTATTGATGTTGTCCAATTCATGAGAAGATATTGTTGGAGTAGTCTCCTCTAGATCTAGATCTTGTGGTAGTTCCAATTCCTGATCTTCTTCCACTTCAAGTTCTCTCTAGACAAATAAATGTAATCCATTGTGCAAGCCTAGTCCCAATGGAGACATTACATTATTGGGAAGGAGAAAGTCATCCACATTGATCATAAGCCACTGCAGTTCATGCAGACATAAGGAAAATTGCCGAATGACCACCATCAAAAGTGGTCCACATACTTGCAATAATTCCACCTCAACATAAAGTATAAAACAGGAAGCACCATCTGCGTTGTTTATTTCCTCAGCAGAGCTTCAGTTGCGACACTCACCATGGTGCTAGAATCTTGCGGCCATGAGACCTCTGGATGGCCCCAATTCTATGGGACAAACTGTGACTTCGTCACCACCAACCAAATGTTAGGTGCAAACACAGTTGTCGATAATTTCCATATTTAGGATGGGTTTTTGTGTCGTCTGGTCCATATATTTGTTCCATCAAGAGAGGGAGCAAGGCTGATTTCGGAATCCAACAACAATCGGGTGTCAGGACACTTCGACGTCTAAAATACAGTGGCGATGCTACATAAACATTTCTACTGGCCGAAACTTCGAGAGGAGGTAAACAAGTATATTAGGTCCTGCACTTCCTGCACTGTTTCCAAACCGACCACTAAGAAGTAGGTTCTGTACACCCCTCTTCCTACTCCTGACAGACCATGGAAATCCATCTCAATGGACTACATGTCGGGCCTCCCTTCAACCAAGATGGGAAATGACTGTGTTTTTGTGGTTTTTGATTTCTTTTCTAAGATGGCGATTCTAGTTGCCTTCAAGAAGAGAATCATAGCAGAGGCCACTGCCAAGCTCTTCTTTGAACAAGTCTGGGTACATTTTGGAATCCCACAATCCATTGTATTAGATTGGCACAGTCGATTTCTCAACACATTGTGGTCGAGCTTCTAGTCAGTAGTGGACACCAAGATCACCAAATCCATGGCCTTCCACCCCCATACAGATGGACAAACCGAGGTTGCAAATAGAATGATTGTGCATATCCTTTGCATCTATAATTCTAAGCACCCTCTCACATGGGGTGAGAGCCTTCCCTATGACCAACATAACTACAACCGATCCCTGCATAGCTCAACTGGCCAAAGCCCCTTTCATGTGGGGTTGGGATTCCAACCATTGGGTCCCATAGATGTTGCACTTCCCCTTCCGGTCACCTCAACCGACTCATATCCTGCTCCAACTGAAGCTGACAAAGCCACCTGGTTCATTGAACGGATCCAACACATCCACCAACAGGTTCAGGATATCCTACAAAACTCCAATGACAATTACAAGAAGCACCATGATCAACATCAGGTGCCACATAAGTTTTAGGTGGGTGACAAAGTTTGGTTGCACTTGCAAAAGAATGCCTTACATGACCCCATCGGAAGATTCGACCACTCTGTTATGGGTATTGCACCATCACCAAGGACATGGGGAATAATTATTTTGAGATCAACATTCCTCCTTTCCTTGGCCTACACCTAGTGTTCAACATGGATCTCCTTCTCCCTTATTTCCCACCATTATTGGACACCTCATAAGTAGCATAACAACTGAAACCAACATAGCTCAACCCCGACTGCATATAACATGAATCCAGTGATCAGATTTTGGACACACAAATCAAGGGAACTCGACAACAAAGGATCCATATTTATCAAGTCCTTAAAGCAACGCAGATCCTGCACCAAGCCAAGTGGCTCGCCCGTGGCCAAACTTAGTAGAAATTTCCTCATCGGATGGGTGAACTCAACACAATGGAGACAATTTCTTCCTTAGGTGGGGGGATTGATCCAGGTGGATCTCATTGACCACCCACCTTTTTCAACTGGATCAAAATAGTTTTCTGGCAATTTTAGTAATTTAGTATTTCTAGCAGTGTTTCGGGTTCTGAACTTACGGAGCTGTTTTGAGGCCCTAAACGACATTTTTTTGGAAAACAAGGAGCAACAACTTTCTAATGAGGTATTGAGAGAATCAAACGAAAATCATATGCAAAAGTTACGACCCCTGGAAGTTGATGTATTGACTTACCCAAATGGGGCCCACATGACTTTTGGCGCTTCATCTCCTAGGGTTAGGTTTTTGGATGTCTAGGGTTTTTGACATTCCTGTTTATTGCAAAAAGGCCTTTAGAGCCTCATTGTAATCTTCTTCTTGTGAATGAGCATAGCCTTCACATCTCTACTCAGAGATAAGCTGCAACCATTCCATAAAAAAAAAAATCCGTTGCATTTTACAGTTTCAACTTATTTCCTTATTGAATAGAAAACCAATTTTATTGTATCTCTGTTATTTTGTGTTAAGCACCTGTTAATAATCTGTAGTCATTTCGTTCTTCTCATAAAATTTGGATCAACTCTATCCAAAATTTTCCTTTAAACTTTGAATCTCTATCACTGACGATGACCTTGGGGAAACCATGTAATTTATAAATGTTTTTACACAAGACTTCGTCCTTTTTTTTTTTGTGGAGTTTGTTTTCCTTACTCCCATAAAATGTGCATACTTCGCTAGTTTTTCTACTACCACTAAGATTTTATCTTTTCCTTCTAATATGGGTAATCCTTCAATGCAATCCAATGAAATTTCTTTGCATTTTTGGTAAAGAATACGTAACGGATGGGGTAACGTGGGTGTTAATATATTTTAAGTCTTGTTTCTTTGAAAAATGTCACATTCTACTACATATTTTTCAATATTTTCACTCAAACCTTTACAAAATAATTATTAACGAGCATTATAATATGTTTTGAAAAATCTGGTGTTCCCTGCAGCCGAACAATCATGGGTTTCTTGAAGTACCTTGGTTTTAAATTTTGAATTGGCATTTAAATAAATTCTTCCCTTAAACCATAATATGTCATTATTCTATTCAAACTTGGGGTATTGGTTTAAATCATTGATGATGGAACATGTCTCTATTTTTTTGGCATACTCTGTTCGGATTTCATTCAACCATTCCGGAAATGCTATTGATACTGCAAAAACTTGTGCTTCTTCATCTTTTAGTTAGAGAGCATCAACCACTATGTTTTCTTTCGCTCTCTTATGTAATATATCCATATCAAATGTGGCAATTTTCTCTATCCATTTATGTTGTTTAGTGGTCAATGTTTTTTGTTGTAACAAATATTGTAGACTATTATGATCTATATATATCAATAACTTGGTTCCCAAGATATATTGTTGCCACTTTGTTAATGCATGCATGATGTCAAGCATTTCCTTGTTGTATGTGGACTGTAAGAATTCCTTTTTGTCTAGTTTCCTTCTTTCAAATGTTACTGGTTGTCCATCTTACATCAAGATTGTTCTGATCCCAAAACCTAAGGCATGACATTCAATTATAAAAGGTTTTGAAAATTCAGTTGTATCTAACGCGGGGGTTGTGGACATAATTTTCTTTAAATTTTTAAAACATTTTTCAGATTCTTCATTCCACTGAAAGGATTTTTTCCTTAGGGGATTTGTTAGAGGGGAAGTTAGATGAGCATAGTTTTTGATGAATCTTCGATAGTATTCTATCAAGACTAAAAATCCTCTTTACTTAGATATATTTTTTGGCCTGGCCCATTATGTAATTCCTTTGATTTTTTTGGGTCTACCTTGACTGCAATTTTGGATATAATATGACCGAGATACTCTACATCCTCCTATACAAATGTATATTTTGACTTTTCTGCATAGAATTGATTTTTTTCTAGAAGAGATAATACTTTTCCCAAATGATTGATGTGTTCCCTTCATGTTTTTCTATACACCATTATGTCRTCAAAGAAGACTAAGACATATTTTCTGAGTTGTGGTTGAAATAGTTCATTCATAGCTTCTTGAAAGGTATCCAGGGAATTAGCTAGACCAAAAGGCATCACCTTGAATTCGTAGTGTCCTTCGTGAGTATGGAAGGTGGTATTTGGTACATCCTATAATCTTAATCTAATCTGGTAATATCTAGATCTCAAATCAAGTTTTGAAAAAAGGATGGCTCCATGAAGTTCATCCAACATTTTGTTAATGAAAGGGATGGGGAATTTATTCTTGATTGTTATCTTGTTTAACCCTCGATAATATATGTATAATATGAAAGAACCATCTTTCTTTCATACTAATATAACTGGGGTTTCATATGGGATTGTACATTTTGTGATAACACCGCATTTTAAAAAGTCTTGGAATTATATTTTTGTTTATTTTTTATGACTATGGGGATATCTATATGGTATAACCCTGATTGGACTTGATCCTGGTTTAACCTCAATTATATGTTCAATTCTTCTTCTGGTGGTAATTCCATGGGAAGGTATTTAAATACCTTCTTGTGTTTTTGAATTAGATCTGGGATTTATGAAGTTCCAGAGTGATCATGTTCTCATTAATGTATTTCCATTTGGTGGCATTGGATAAAATATGTAGTTTCTCCCTTTCGGATCAACTTTTCCATCTATTGAGATGATACAACTTGTGTTTAGGGAGGTTGAAAACCATATAAATTATATGATTCCCTTGCCAATTGAATTTAATTAAATTATCTTGATGATTGAGTGAGTATGTTCCTAAGGTTTATAACCATTGGCATCCTAAAACCATGTCTACTCCTCCCAGGAGTACAGTGTAAAATTCGGATTCCAAATTGAAATCTTGAATTTGGAGATTTTCCTTAGGGCATTTTCTTACATTTTTTATTTGAGGTTCCTTGTAACATTGATGTCGAGAAAGTTGTGGGTACTTCCTGTGTCGATTAATACAATGACACTATATTTTTTTATTTGTCCTTTCAATTTCCGAGTTTGGGGTTGGCTAATGCTTGTGATGACTGCTAGTGATATTCTTGTTGTTTCATTACCCATGAGGTTTGACACGTCATTTTGGATGTTTTCCATTTCTTCAGTTACTGATTCTTTTGAATGTGATTCATCTTTGTTTTCTTCTTCACAAGTATATAATTTTTTTGAATTGTTTTCTATGCGACACCTGCGTCTTGGGTCCTGCTTATTTCCACAACGTTTACATTTGCCTTCCTTTATTCTTTGGGTGTCCAAAATTATTCTTTTATATTCTTGTAGGTTGGGTGGTATGTATTTGTCACTTTCTATTTTTTCGATCTCAGGTATGTTCCTTATTGAACAAAAATTGTTGAATTTTGATTGGCCCTCTAGATTTTCTTCTGCTACTTTTTCCTTGTCTCTTGCTATTTCAACATTTGTAACCTCATGCAATTTTAACTCATCTTGGATATGTGAATTGAGAACACCTATGTAATACTGGAGTAATTGATTATCATATAATCCAAAAAATCGGGTGGCAAGGGATTCCCATTGGTGTGTAAATTTGTCTATGTTGCCTTTTTCTTGTAACCTGGTGAGTTTTCAGAAAAAATCTTGTTCATAAATGTCGTGGAATATTTTTTAAAAATCGTTTTTGAAGGAGTTCCAAGTGTATAATTGGATTCTTCCTTTCCACCATAGGTACCAATTGTATGTATTTCCTTCGAGGTACATGGATGCATATTTAAACTTTTCTTCGTCAGTTGTAATATTATATATATGGAAATATTCTTCTTCTTTTTTAAACCCTGCAACAGATTGGTTATCGCCTCCATTGTATTTTGAAAGTTTTATTTTTTCTTTGGGAGGATAAATAATTAAGGTTTGATATTGTGATATAGGTTTTAAATTTGAATTGTAGGGAGGTGGTGGCGAAAGTGGTGGTGATGTGTTAGATGTGGTTGAGTCACATGGATATGGTTGGGTAGCTTGATGGTATCCTTGGATTTTTATTAAATTTGAAAGATCATTATGATTTTCTTCCTGATGTTGTGTTATCATAACCAGGATTTGTTGTAAATCGTCTTTTATAATCTTGTTTAAAGTTTCCCAAACCTCATTATGGGTTAGACCCAAGTTCTTGGAAACTATCATCTTTAAGATCTGGTTTTAGATTATTTGTGCCTTGCCTCAATTTGATTTTGACTTCCACTAAGATTTTTTCTTTAAGATTATGGGTCAATTATTGTCTAAGTACCTCATTACTGATCCTCATTTCTTCTCTCAACTCCTCATTAGTTTTTTGTATTTTCTTTTTGAGTAATTGTTGGGCATTTTTACATTCTTGGTCTATTTTTTCGATTTGGTTTTTTTAATTCTCACATCTTTCTGTTATTTGGGGGTGAATACTTCTCCACAGTTTTGACTAGATTAGGATGCCCTTAAATAATTAATATATTAATGTAGAGTTAATTTTGTTTAGTAACTTAACATGATTGACTTTAAAAAAAATAAAAGAAATTAATAATTTATAAATTAATTTTATTTATTTATATAAAAGTGGGACTTTTTTTTGAAATCGTACGACTGTACGTCCGATTTAATAGCTGGTGGAGAAAGGGTAGGGAGGCTGACCTGGAGTGTGTATGTGTGTATAAATTATCAGGAAAATGTTGAATTAGTTTTTGGGGAAAACTATGTCGAGAGAGTGTTGCTAGGGTGGACGGGATGGGGGACAAGGTCTTGTTTTGGATCTGTGATGGCTACAAAGGTTACGGGGGAGGGTTTAATATGTTGTAGGTGATTTTACTAGGATTGTGGTCAGGGGAAAATGAAACATTTATGATAAGGAGTATGTTCCATTGGAAATGGGACAAGGAGTGTGGTCGAGGGTGAGTCAAGATAGTTGTGAAGGGGAGTCTAGTCAGGGGGAATGCGATGAGGGAGTGTGGTTGGGGGGAGTCGAGACAATTGTGATTCGAATTGTGGTCTGAGGAGAACATGATCAAGGATTGTGGTTAGGGGGGTGAATGGGATAGGGTTAGTCACAGGTGGAGGTTGCGGGGGTTATAGGAAGGGCTTATAGGTTACATAACAGGGTGTCGGGTGGGTAGGGAGGGATGCAATGAATGATGGAGTATGTATATTTACAACATACAAAATGAGGATGTCAACGGAATAGGTCCAAAGTTTCTCTGATACCAATGATACAAAGACCAGGGAGAGATAGGGTTTAGAATGACTATTAGACACACACACACACACACACATATAATGAATATGAATGAAATAAGATGATTACAATTTAGAATGATGTATCGTTTATATAGCCATACAGGGGTTCTCATAACCAATAATCATGTACTTTAATTATTAATAATAATTATTTATTAATTATCATTTAATTATTATATCATTAATATGTATTTTATATCTATATTTATGTTTATAACAATTCTCCCATTTGACGAGGTACTCCGTAATTGCTTGATTTCTCGACTACTTAATTCTTGTTTCAAAGATTGTTTCTAATTGTAGTATTAGTTTCCCTTCTTCATTGATATCTAGTAACATTTTTTGGATTGGGATACTATTTCCAATGACCTTCTTTAATAAAGAAACATGGAAGACTAGATGTACATGTAAAGATGGACAGAACTTGAATTTGTAAGCAATACTTCCAATTCTATACAAAACCCTATAGGGGCAATAATATTTCGGTGGTAATTTATTTCCCTTATTTTGTTGGTTGAGGGACATTTTTTTTATGGTTGTAGCCTTAGAAATACCCAATCCCCCAATTCAAATATCCTTTCATTGTCATATTGATGTGGTTGTTGTTTCACCATATTTTGTGCCATAACCGATTTGTCCTTCAATAGTTTTAGGATCGCTTGTTGGATCCCTATGTGGTCCCCCACTACTTGAACCTTTGTATTTCATTTCAAGGGTGATGTGATGGATGGAGGATGATATCCATAAAGTGACATGAAAGGAGAATTTTTTTATGAAGTATGGAAGGATGTCTTGTACCACTATTCTTCTAAGGGAAAAAACTTGACCCATTGTGTCTGTTTATCGAACACAAAGAAATGAATATATCTTTATATACATTCATTCCAAATGTGAGTTTTCTCATCGGATTGAGGGTGATAAGATGATTTATGATCCTATTGAGTATGAAAACAAGAAAATAATTCAATCCAAAATTTTCTTTTGGAAATTGGATCTATCTCACTTACAATAATCTTGGGGACTCCATGTAGCTTTTGAATTGTTTGCATGAATTTTTTGTATATTGTACTTACCTTAAAAGAATTAAAACGACAGAAAAATAGGTCATACTTTGTCATTCAATCCACTACTACCATGATGACATTATTTCCTTCATATTTGGGTAAACCTGTAATAAATTCCATTGAAACTTATTCCCATCGTTTACTTGAAATATCTAATGGTTGTATGAGACCGAGAATCTTGTTTGTCTCTCCCTTATTATGTTGTAAATCCAAACATTCATACACAAACCTTTGAACATCATTTTTGAGACCATCCTATAAAAAATCATTCTTGATCCTATCCTATGTTTTCAAGAATCCTTAATGTCCCCCTATAGGAGAAGTGTGCAATTACTGAAGGAACTTCTATTTGAGTTGGAAATTCTTACATAAATATAGGCGATCATGATACCATATCAAATCTATCTTCTGTACAAAATTATCTATTGAAATGGGTTCCACATGTATTTGTTGAATGATCTTGAATACCTATTTATCTTGCTTCCATTTGATCTTTTCTTCTTCCACCCAATCATATTGTGGAATAGAAATAGCACATAGTGAACCTTTTGTTTATGTTTTTACTTTGAAGTGTCTTCCTATTAGGTAAGGATTCCATTTCTAAACTGCATGTTGTATGGTTGGCATTTATATTCCATAAATTGGTTTGGATAAGTATTTTCCTATAATTTGGCTTCTATTAACTGCAATGGGTCTTCCTTATTGCATTAAAAATGCACCAATTCCATGTCCCAAGTCATTGCATTGCACAATAAATATTTTTGTAAATTCAAGTGTGGCCATGATGGGAGTTGCACACATAGTCGCCTTCAATTTTTCAACATATTTTGTTTCTTCTTCAGTCCAAGAAAATGCTTCCTTATTTAATAATGTTGTTATAGGTGTTTTTGTTTGACCATAGTTATTGAATATTTGCAGTATGACGCAGCACGCCTCCCGGGCACGCCTGCTACCACTAGGATCTTCTTCTTCACTGGCCCGAAGAGCTAGAATGCTCTTCAAATCCCTTTCGGGACTTTATCCCCACATAACACTCTATCGCGATCTCCCCTTTTGCCTTATCGGGAAATCGGACCTCGCAAGATTGCGAGTCCTGCACTCGAGTCTCAATATCCCGAAAACCGATGAATATTCGCCTGTGCTCTTTTCCTCTTGTCGGAGATTGTCCTGTCAGGAAATCGGTCTCCACGAGGTTGTAAACCACTTGCCTTACGAATCCTCAATTCCCGAGTCTCCGATGCCACTTGGCGTCTGCTCCACGAAAAGGCTTAGCCTTCCGACACCTGTCCTCCACTACAGGCCTGTGGCTGTGTGGTTATCGTGTTTCAGAGTTTCGTGATTCCTCCGGTAGCGACACTCACAACACCAACAATCCCGAATTGCCGAAACTCGATGCACGTGTGACCTCTGTCCCCACGTCACCATCTCCCCAACGCTCAATCGGGTATCGCGGGATCGCAATTTCTATTCCAATGATTTCCTTGCCTACGAAAATCCCGAAACACCAAATACCGACTCTTCCAGATCCTTGGACACGCATCCCGCAGATCAACGGCTCCTACTGTGTCGGGAAATTGAAAATCGCGATGTCAACATACAAAGCTCCCGTCTCCGGGATCCTCGATCTCCGATTTCACGATCCTTGGGATCTCTATCCATGTGTCCCTGTTGTGATCAACGGTTGAGATCTTTTCGGGAATTCGCGGATCGCGATTCCTTTCTGCGAGAGTTTCGCAACCACAGAACCCCGATCTTCTGATGAGTCAAGTCCCGATGACTCCCTGACCCCTTCTCTTGTTCGGTAGGCTTAAATCCTATGCAACTTCCCTGAGATCTGACAGCTATCGAAACTTCGCAACATCCTCGACAAATCTTGACCGTCGATTCCTCCTCTTCGAGGATTTCTTAAAAATGACTAAGTGCTTCTTCTTGCAGTTTGCTCTTCAAAGCCTGTGCCTGCAAACCCTGCTTGGCCCTTCTTCAATCAAACCTTTTGTGCTTCCTTTCAACGATATGACAAAATTTCTATACCTCCTGAGCTTCTCTACTCTGACCCCTTCAGAGGAATTTATGCGCACTCCTTGCGCTCGGCGTTCAACATCTTCTCAAGTGTTGAATCCTTCAGACTCTGCGCACTTCCTGCAGCAGTAGTCTTCAACTTCTCTTTGCTCAGATTTACGACTGAGACTTCTTCTTCCTCCAACCTGTACACTCCTTGCACGGTTGCAACGACCCACTTAAACTTCTGGGCAACCAAGAACAAAAGTTAAACTATCGAGCCTCATCAACGCACTCCTTGTGGATGAATTCGACTGCACTCTTTGCAGGAATCTCCTGGCTCAGATAGAGAAACAATTGAAACTTATTCTCTTCTATTTCAGACTTCAGTTTAAACCCTGAAATCACATGCACAGCATATACAAAGCAAATGCATAACCATAAACAAACATTCATGAGAACATAAGCAATATACGCGGAGAAACAACAACAGACATGAGTTTGAATCAAAGACTCTCTTCTATTAATTCAAATCTATACATGAGTGTTCTTCATACAGTTATCTGCTTTCTCTCCTCTCCTGAATGCTTCTGAATAATGTTACAATGTACAAAGGAGGGTGTCTATATCCGTTTTCCCTCTCGAACTCTAAAACTGTCTAATCTAGAAATAAAATCCTATCTACCAGCATTACATCTATTAAATGCCTCCTATCTACTTCAGACAAGAGCGTAAGGCTCGAGGTCTGATACAATACAACAGATTCTCCTTCATAAATGTTTCATTGAAGGATAAGGCGCTTCATCTTTAATGAAAATTCAAAAATTTATCAAGCTTATATGTCATGTGTTAAAAAAACACATGCATTGGCTCCATGCTTACTTTGGTAGTCGCGATGCTCCTGCATCATACTCCCCTGCTTGAAAGATTTCATCGGCTCCTGTCCATGAGCTCCTGCATGGTCTGTCCATGCTTTTGAATCAGTGCTTCTGTTTCCCAGCTGGCATCTTCCACTGGATGATTCTTCCATTTGACCAGATACTCAAAATACTGCTTCCGTCTAGTCTTCTTGCTCACCCTTTTATCAAGTATACGCTCCATCTGTGGCTTCTCTACAGTTGGCTTCTGCTTCTGCCACTGGACTTCTGGCTCTCCATCATTCCCAGCTCCTGCTTCTTCAGCTTTATATGGATATAAGTCTGAGACATTGAACATCGGAGATATTCTAATCCCATCCGGCGGTTCAATCTCATAAGCATTTTCTCCCAACTTTCCTAGAACTCTGCATGGTCCAATTTTCTTCATTTTGAGCTTGTTGTATGTTCCCCTTGGGAACCTTTCTTTCCTCAGATGTGCTAGAACCAGATCGCCAACCTCAAATTGAATTTGTCTCCGATGTTGATCCGCTCTGCGCTTGTATTCCTAGTTCGATTATGTCAGTCGTTGCTTCACCCTGCTGTGAAGTTCCTCCAGCGCCTCTGTGAATTCTTCAACGCTTGCACTTTGAGTCACTATTTTCTCTGAATCCATCAGCTCTGAAACACCCTTTGGCTATCTGCCGTATACTATCTCAAACAGAATTTTCCCTGTGCTTCGATTCACCGAATCATTGTAAGCGAATTTTTCCTGTGGCAATACACTATCCCAGCTGCTATGGTGCTCCATCACCAAGCTTCTCAGCAAGTCCCCTAGACTTCTATTGACCACTTCTGTTTTCCCATCTGTCTGTGGGTGATAGGCAGAGATGAACATTAAGTTAGTTCCCATCTTCTTCCAGAGTGTCCTCTAGAAATGTCCAATGAATTTGGTATCCCTCTCTGAAACTATGCTTTTCGGCAGTCCATGAAGTCTAACAACCTCCTTGAAAAATAAATTCGTAATGTGAGTCGCATCGCTAGTCTTCTGACATGGAATGAAATGTGCCATCTTTGAAAACCTATCAGCCACCACAAAGATGGAATCATGTGCTCTTTGTGTACTCGACAATCCTAGTACGAAATCCATGCTGATCACCTCCCATGGCCTTTCTGGTATGGGCAATGGATGATAAAGACCAGAATTCTACTTTCTGCCCTTAGAATGTTGGAAAATTCTACATCTGTCAACAAACCTTTTAACTTCTAATCGCATCCCTGGCCAAAAGTATGACTCGCTTAGTTTTGCGAATGTTTTGTCATGGCCAAAGTGCCCTGCTAAGCCTCCACTATGATTTTATTTCAACAAGTTCTCCCTCATGGAGCAATTTGGAATACATAATTGGTTTCCTCTGAACAACAATCCATCTTGGATCATGTAATCTATCCATTGACTTCTGTCTCTGAGAACTGGGTTCTCAGCTGCTCCATACGCCTCTACAAAATATGCATCACCTGCATACATCTCCCTGAGATCATCAAAGCCTAAAGTCTTGACTTTGAACTCCTGCAACAACAAACATTTCCTGCTCAAAGCATCAACCACTTTGTTAGCAGTTCCTGAAATATGTTTGATAACAAATGTAAAATTCTCCATGTATTCTACCCATTTAACATGCCTCTGATTTAATTTCTCCTACTGAGTTACATACGGGCTCAAACTTTCCCTAACCAGTCCCTTGTCCAATAACTCCTGGACCTGCTTCTTAACCTCCTCGTTTTCCTGAGGTGTCAATCTGTACGCAGCCTTATTTGGAAAACTAGCTCTCGGTACAAGGTCTATGTGGTGACTTATGCTTCTCATTGGCGGCAACGAATGAGGTAATTCGTCCACCACTATATCAACAAACTCCTCCTACAGTTCCTGAATTTCTTCCGGCAAATCATCCACTCTTGTGCTGGTCAAAATGATTTTTGGATTTCTGACCACAAAGAATTGTGGATCTTCTTTCTTCTTAACTTTTGTAAGAAGATCTTTCCCACTCGTGAGAAGTACCCTGTTGTTCACTTCTGGCTTTATCTCCTTATCTTTTATCGAAAGCAACATATGTGTTCTCCCATTCTTCTCTAGGGTATACGTATTCATTTTCCCATCATGAATCACGTTTCTGTCATACTACCATGGTCTCCCCAACAGTAAATGGAAAACATCCATAGGAATGACATCACATAAAATCTTGTCATTGTATCCCCCTATTTTAATGTCAACTAAGCATTGTTTAGTGACACTCACCTGATGTCCCTTCTCTAGCTATGAAACTTTGTATGGACTCGGGTGATCAGTCGTCTCCAGCTCTAGTTTCTCCACCATCTCGGTCGAAACGAGATTGTCTATGCTACCACTATCCACGATAACTTTGCATTTCCTGTCTTTGGTATTGCATGCAATTCTGAACAGTCTGCTTCTCTGAGCTGTGTCCTCCACCTCCTTCTCGGGTGTTAAGAGAACTTTATGCATCATTAATGACCTTTCGTCTTCTGCGTCTTCTGCTTCAGCATCTCGCCTCTGTGCCTCGATGATGTGAGCTTCTCCTCCATCCTTCTTTCTATCCGGACAATCAACTGCCTTGTGCCCGTTCTTCCCACATGTGTAGCATGTGATGACTCCACCTCTTCCCCTACCTCAACCTCTAGTACGAGGAAAAGTGTTTGCATCATCATAATCTCCTCGCTGATCATTTTTCTGCCTTCTCTGTTCGACATGTGGTCCTCGCTGTGAGGTTCCACCTCATTCAACTTTACCCTGAGGTCTCTTCCACTCGTCCTTGGATTTCTGGAACCTATCTCGGGCAACTGATTTACCTCTCGATTTTCTCTTACCTCGGCCTCACTGTGTTGGCTTACGGCTCAGCTTCTCTTTAGCCTTCAACGCCATATGATACGCATCCTCCACCGTTCTGATGGTTGTCATACTCATCTCATCTTGGATATCATATCTTAAGCCATTCATATACCTGACAACCTTCTCATCATCACTCTCCCGATGACCTGCTCTGATGTTGAGCTTGTAAAATTCTTCGGTATACTCCTTCACCGTCATCAACTTCTGTCTCAGGTTCTGCATTCTCCTGAACAGTGTGATTTGATAATCCTTTGGGATGAACTTTCCCTTCATCTTCGCAATCATTCGATCCCAGATTTTGATCTTTTGCTTGCCTTTGGAATGTCTATCTGCCTGAAGCTCGTCCCACCATAATGCTTCATGTCCCTTCAATTTCGTGATAGCATGTCTAACCTTCTTATCCTCTTCGATATCCTCATAGTCGAAGTAGGTGTCAAGAGCTCTAATCCAATCCAACAGCTATTCTGCATCCAGACTTCCTTCATAAGTTGGAATGTCCATTTTGTTCTTTGAACTCATCCGAGTGATAGCCTTAATTAACCACTCATTGGCTGCATCTTCAGCTGCAACTTCTTCTTGTGGTTCGGCTTCAACTTTGCCTTCGGAGTCACTTAAATCTCCCGCACTAGCTGTGCATCTCTGCGTTGCCTCCATATCTTCCAGCCTCGCTTGAAGATCTCGTATCTACCTCTCCATTTCTGGATTAGCTACTGGTCTGCCCCTTCTTCTCACCTCCCTATCCTCGGGTTTAGGTGACTATCTTTCTCTTCTGGGTGGCATGGTGAAAATTTCTCTTCTCCTCTGCTACAAAAAACAGAGAACTTCCTTGCTCTGATATGTATCAAGAAGCTCCTTCTCTTCTTCTGCTCTCTCGCCTGAAATATACAGACAAGAAATCTTGCTCTGATACCACTCTGACGTAGCACGCCTCTTGGACAAGCCTACTACCACTAGGATCTTCTTCTTCACTGGCCCAAAGAGCTAGAATGCTCTTCAAATCCCTTTCGGGACTTTATCCCCACAGAACACTCTATCGCGATCTCCCCTTTGCTTTATCGGGAAATCATACCTCGCAAGATTGCGAGTCCTGCACTCGGGTCTCAAAATCTTGAAAACCGATGAATATTCGCTCGTGCTCTTTTCCTCTTGTCGGAGATTGTCCCATCGGGAAATCGGTCTCCACGAGGTTGTAAACTACTTGCCTTGCAAATCCACGATTCTTGATTCTCCGATGCCACTTGGCATCCACTCCATGGCAAGGCTTAGCCTTCTGACACCTTTCCTCCACTACAGGCCTGTGGCTGCGTGGTTATCATGTTTTGGAGTTTTGCGATTCCTCCGGCAGCGACACTCACAACACCGAGAATCCTGAATTGCCAAACCCCGATGCACGTGTGACCTCTGTCCCCAGGTCACCGTCTCCCCAACTCTCAATTGGGTATCACGGGATCACAATTTCTATTGCAACGATTTTATTGCCTACAGAAATCCCGAAACACCGAATACCGACTCTTCCAGATCCTTGGACACGCGTCCCACAGATCAACAGCTCCTAATGTGTTGGGAAATTGCAAATCATGATGTCAACATACAAAGCTCCCGTCTCCAGGATCCCCAATCTCCGATTTCAGGATCCTTGGGATCTCTGGTCACGTGTCCCTGTTGTGATCAACGGTTGAGATTTTTTCGGGAATTCACGGATCGCGATTCCTTTCCGCGAGAGTTTCGCGACTGCAGAACCTCGATCTTCTGATGAGTCAAGTCCCAATGACTCCCTGACCCCTTCTCTTGTTCGCTAGTCTTAAATCCTGTGCAGCTTCCCCGAGATCTGACAGCTATCGAAACTTCGCAACATCCTCGACAAATCCTGACCGTCGATTCCTCCTCTTCGAGGATTTCTTAAAAATGACTAAGTGCTTCTTCTTGCACTTTGCTCTTCAAAGCCTGTGCCTGCAAACCTTGCTTGGCCCTTCTTCAATCAAACCTTTTGTGCTTCCTTTCAACGATATCACTAAATTTCTATACCTCCTGAGACTTCTTCTTCCTCCAACCTGTACACTCCTTTCATGGTTGCAACGACCCACTTACACTTCTGGGCAACCAAAAACAAAAGTTAAACTATCGAGCCTCATCAACGCATCCTTGCAGATGAATTCGACTGCACTCTTTGCAGGAATCTCCTGGCTCAGATAGAGAAACAATTGAAACTTATTCTTTTCTATTTCATACTTCAGTTTAAACCCTGAAATCAGATGCACAGCATATAGAAAGAAAATGCATAACCAGAAACAAACATTCATGAGCACATAAGCAATATACACGGAGAAACAACACCAGACATGAGTTTGAATCAAAGACTCTCTTTTATTAATTCAAATCTATACATTAGTGTTCTTCATACAATTCTCTACTTGCTCTCCTCTCCTAAATGCTTCTGAATAACGTTACAATGTACAAAGGAGGGTGTCTATATCCGTTTTCCCTCTCAAACTCTAAAACTGTCTAATCTAGAAATAAAATCCTATCTACCAGCATTACATATATTAAATGCCTCCTATCTACTTCAGACAAGAGCGCAAGGCTCGAGGTTTGATACAATACAACAGACGCTCCTTCATAAATGTTTCATTGAAGGATAAGGCACTTCATCTTTAATGAAAACTCAAAAAGTTATCAAGCTTATATGTCATGTGTTAAAAAAAACACATGCACTGGCTCCACGCTTGCTTTGGTAGTCGCGATGCTCCTGCATCACAGTAATAGCCTGTCAATCCTAAGAATATTCTAAGTATATTCAGGTTTTGGGAATTATCCATTCCCTCATAGATTTAATTTTGTGAGGCTCCACTTTTACACCTATATGACTCAAATATTCCACTTCTTGAACCCCAGAGGCACAATTGGAAGAATTTGCATAAATTTGATATTTAGATAGTTGTAATACCCCGTCAGCATGTTGTACATGCTCTTCCCAATATTTTTTGTAGATTTGTATGTCATCAAAAATTTCTAACACAAATTTTCTAAGGAAGGGCTTGAAAATAGAATTAATCAATCTTTAAAATGTTGAAGGTGCATTAGTAAATCCAAATGGCATAACCAAAAACTCATAATAAAGATCATGTTTTCTAAAATTTGTTTAATAAAGGTCTTCCAGTGTTCTTCTAATTTAATGCCATCGTGAACACAGATCCAACTTAGTAAAGATGTTTTCTCCATGTGATTCATCTAATAATTCATCAATGATAGGGATCTATGGAAACTTATATTTGGTGGTAATCTTGTTGAATTGTCCATATTATGGACACATACACCATGAAACACACATTTTTGTAACCAACACCACTAGTGAAGAGAAAGAACTTTGGCTAGGTTGAATGATGCCAACCTCTAACATTTCCTGGACCATGCACTCAATCTCACTCTTATGTGCATATGGATACATTTAATGCCTATTGTTAGGTGGTACACTTACTTATTTCAAATGAATAGCATGGTCATGATCTTGAATAGGTGGAAGAACCTTAGGTATTTACCGAAATACCTTGGAATTATTTTTTATCATTGTTTGGAGATCGGATGGAGTAGGGGATATAGATGTTTGAACATGAAGTGAGTATAGTTGTGAAATTAAACCTTGGTATCCCATTTTGAGTAATTTTTTGATGCTACTAGAGCTTATCAATTGAGAGGGTTTCACATGGATACCTCTAAGATCAATTTCGTTTCCATCTTAAGAAAATTCCTTTAAAATATATTGAAAATTAAAGTCCACTGTTCTCAATGATTGTAACCATTAGAGCCATAATACAACATAGGAACCCCTCATTTGGATGGAAATCACATGGCTATCCAGAAAACACTCCCCCATGTTGCTCTTAATACTATGGAATTTCTCTAAACAATTTATGCTACCTACATCTGGAATCGTTACTTGAAACTATGGTGCAGGATATACAAAGCAATTTAGGTATGATTCTAATTTGTAATCGATGAAATTATGAGTACTACCAGAATCAATCAATACTATTAAATTTTTCTTTTTGATGTATCCTTGTATCTTGAGGTTTTTTGGAATACCGATGTTGTCCAACTCAAGAGAATATATTGTTGGAGTAGTCTCCTCTAAATCTGGATCTTGTGGTAGTTCCAGTTCCTGATATTCTTCCTCTTCAAAGTCTTTCTAGAATAATTTATTCTCACATCATTTGTGCTCCTTATTGTACTTAATGTCACAATTGAAACAATTTTTTTTTTCTCTATGTTTATCCATTTGTTGGCATGTCAACCTTGTTGGTCGATGTATGTTATCTTCTTCCTCTTCACAGTCTATGTAGAATAATTTCTTCTCACCACATGTATAGCACTTACTACACAAGTTGTCACAATTGAKACATAGTCCCTTTTCTTTTCTTTCACCCATTTTTTGAGGTGTCAACCTTTTTCATTGAGGTATGCATGTTGTATGACCCCCAAAACAATATTTTCTCCTTGTGTATGATCCAATGGTAGATTTTTGTGTAACCTTATTTTTTTCTTGAATATGACGATCATTTGGATGGTTTCCATAATGTTTGTAGGATGTGTTAATAAAATATCATGTTTTATGTCTTGTTTTAATCCATCCATGTAAACTTCCAAAAATTKTTGCTCACCTATGTCATCCACCCTTGTGGCCMATRCCTDAAATTATGAGTTATAATATTCAATATCACCTAAGTTCTTGATTCTTGTCAATTGACTAAAGRATTCATGTTCSCTCACTTTCCCATATTGTTCTTCTAAGTCTCTTGTAAATRAAACCCAAGTATAATGATAAATAGGTGGCWTTATTTTCACTATCCATTGATACCATTGATATTGTTTTATCTCAAAGTTCAAAGTTGTCATGTGAATCATTTTCTTATCATCCATATTATTATGTAGTTCAAGATATTTATCCATTTAGTTCACCTAGGTAAATACCAAGTTGTGCCATCAAAATTATTTAATTGAATACTGGGAAAGTTAAATCTGGGACCCCCAACATAATTAACACCACTATTAGAGTTAGATTCACTAGTTGAAAATGGTTTATTATTGGTAGGTTTTTCAACATGAATACTACCTTTATTTTCATGAGTTCCTTGCATTTTGATATCTCCTTTAGGGAGCCTCTCATCCAAATCTCAACACATCATGGAAATGGACTTTTGTATTTCTTCTTTACACTCGTCCATCTTCCTCCAATTTGGATAGCCTATTATGTATCTCATTTTATTCTTGAGTTATAGATGAGAATTATGGAGGCTTAATTGGTGTAGTCATATTTTTGGGACCCCTATTGAATAATAATAATAATAATACTCTATTCTATCTTTATCAAAAACTTTGAATCACTAGAAATAGATCTTCCATAAAAAAATTATGTCAATTTTAAGTTACGTACCTTTCAACCCTTAATTTGGAGTTTATGCTCCTTACTAAACTTCCTTATGATATAATTATGAAATTTTGGCCCTTATGAGCCTGATATTTCATCCTGTATTAATATGATATATATTCTCTTCAATTTCACATGTTTGATAAAAAAAATAGACGTGCCAAGTGGAATTTTGGGTAACTTCCCCACACCTTGTTGAGTTTTGTCCTTTCTAGGAGAGAAAAAATATACATTGTACCACATAAACAATAATTGATATATGATTCTAAAACATGTACGCAAAATACTATAGATTGTTCTCTTTAAAATGAAACTAGTCTCATTGAGTTTTGATCCTCATTGAAGAAGATATGCCAATTTTAACTGAAACACTTGTTTCCGACTACTTAATAGGATGAGATAGATACCCTATATTCCACAAGTGTGTCTCTGAATGTATGAGGACTCAAAATATGACATTTTTATCACATATTCCTTGATATGTCCTCTAAATAACCTCCAAGTTTTATGGTATGAGTCATTGCAGAAAAAACGTTATATAGAAAAAATAATAAGATGGATTTTTTGGAGAAGAAAAACCCTAGGATCAATGATCTCTTATACCAAATGTTATGATTCCAACACCTTAAAAATGATAAAAAATATATAATTACAATCCACCTCGAGGGGGAATCCTACTTTTAGAATATTTCCACTTCAGAATACAATATGAGATGAAATAAAAAGATCCTAATACTAGATCTCCTTGATATATATAAAGGAGACAAAGGGGTACAATTACAATGAAAGGGTGCAATGAAGGGTTCTAGTGAACCTACACCTATAATACTAAAAACCTAATAATTCAATATCTAGGGCTTAAGAAGGGGTTTTATACATAACATGGGATTTGTCTAGGGCTTAAAATAGGTATTCAACTTAATTCTATGAAAAAAAAAAGGCTACATCCAAACTATCTCTGTAATAGGTCAGTCCACCTCACCCAAAATTCACCAAGTATGGGCCCAAAATGTCTTCACACGTGTGCCATATCTACTATTACCATTTGTTAGACAGCAATTTTAGTTAAGTTTTGGGATTTTTACAAGAATAAGTCAAAGAAGAAAAGGAAGTTATAATATGGACCAAAGGACACGAAGGGAGCAGACTTTAACGAGTAAAAAACATAATAGGAGGAAGCGCGATGGAACGACACACAAAAAGTTGAAAGTAGTTAGGATTTTGTTACATTTTTTATACATTCTAATGATCTTAGCCCTATTTTTATGTATAAATATGTAATGGGTTTTTGATAGAATGGGTTTGGAGATGAGAAGTTCTTGGTGATTTCGGGATAAGTTGAGTCGAGCGTTGGAATAAGTTTTGAGGTTGACTAAGGGGTGAATCTCGCACTGCGGTAGAATGGCTAGGAAGGTTTTGGTGATGTTATTGATGCATATTTTTTAGCACACTAGACAACTGTAAGAAGATTATCAATGAATAATATAAGAAGCTAGTCATTGTGGATGTAAGAAAAGTTGGGTGAACCACGTTAAACCCTTATGTCATGATGTTTTTCTTTTCATGTTATGAGGTTTACTGTTATGCTGTAATTATGAAAAATGATTAAGTATGTTGAATATGGTGCATTGAAGTAACCAATAAATGAATGAATGTTATGTGGCAGAATCTTGTGCATAGAATATATTGAGTGTTAAGTGACTATCAACTAACAAAAAATGCACATAAGAGTACATGGTTTGTAAGAACATGTTGAATGCTTCACTTCCCCTCGTCATCGAAGAACCTTGTTTCCTATAACCCCTCTAGATGCCACAAATGATACATTAATTTATCTACAAGTGATGTCAAAATGGATGGTGTTTGAGGGTTTTGTTGGTATGTTAATGATTAACCCCCGGTCTGTCCACTCCGTGCCAACAAATGGTTATGTTGCCAGGACCAAGAACTGTAATTGAGGGTAATGTTTTGGAGGTCGAATAAGGAGGATATCATCGAATGGATAGAAATGAAGAAATGCTAATTTGCGAGAGAATAGAATATGAATCAATGGCTCAACGATGAATAATGGTTTCAAAGGTATGTATTCATGGATCTTCACGAAATATTAATTGGTGAATTTCTAATAATTTTGACCGAATCGTTAGAAAGGCTAGTGGAGATTTTTGGGAGATATAGAGTTCAAGATTCAAGAAAATGGACCTCTAAACTGATCAAAAAATTTAATAGAGTAATTAATAAAGCTTCTCATATAATTGATTTTTGGTTGAATATTATATTGAGGGGTTACATTATTGATTTTGCAATAGATTGTACCCAGTCTTATAGTTTTGTAGAAAGGGTCTTCTACAAGGGTCCATCTAGAAGATATCTCAATTCATTGTCTACTTAGATAAAGATTTTGTTGTGTGACAAGAATTTTATGAAGATAGAGTCTGATTTCTAAGCATATTCGTGCACATAGGGCTATTGGGGGGTGATCAAAGTATGGTGTGAGAATGGAAAGGATAAGAAAGGATCAGATGGAATGAGGATGTCAGGAGAGGAATAAATTGAGTAATACAGAGAGATTGGAGTATTGTGTTGTGGGAAAAGTTTTAGGTATAGTAAGAAGGAGATTGTAGGTGAGAGAGAGGAGAAACACATAGTGTTTGAGAAAAGATACACGTGCTCAATAATTTAGATCACATTGTACAGAGAAAGGAAAGAGAAAGAAATGGATCCTCAGTACATTTCAGAAGAAGATGAAATTCCATCTCAGATCGAAATCTATGTTGAACCCATGACCGTGTGTGTCACCTATATCTGAAGTATAAATAAAAACTCTATCAAGAGAAATTGTAGTTGGTGGAGGAAGTAGGAACAATAATCATAATAGTAGAAGTAGTGCAAGGAACCAGAGTCATTCAAAATCACCAAAGGTAGGTACTACATAGAATACTATGGTATGAATAGATCATACACTAAGAATGCCTAAAATTCAGGGACCGGGGTTGGAGGACCTAGAGTAAAATCTATTTGTATACGACATGATATGGATTATGATGAATGTACTAGAAGAAGAAATGAATATTGAACAATTATCCACCACATTCATAGGTCATGCATTGCTATGGCACATGAAGTACTAGATTACTACACTGGTAGGACAATCAAGAACTTTGGAAGGGATTGGACACACATTGTTAAAGGAATTTCAAAAGATGAAATATGAATATTGGTATATCACATAGCTGAAAGAATTTAAGCAAGTATAGAATGGGATTGTTTGGTACTATGATCAAATATTTAATCATGTGATGGGTAGATTAACATTTTATATACATGATGAACAACATCAAGAATTCCTTATTACAGGTCTGTTGCCACACATTTATTGTTCATTGACACAACATAAGGTCATGTTGTTTCCAGAAGCATTATAAATTGCGAAAAAGTTAGAAAAACCTTCTATAGGATATGGCACATGATTTGTATAGGTACAATCACAGTTGGATTCACTCAGGATTCAATTGTCAAAAATAATGAAAGAAAAAAAAACGTGAATAGGTTTTTTGTATTACATATAAGACAAAATGGCATTGCGAGGATGAATGCCCAATGTTTGTGCAATATATGGCTATAGAAGAACCGAACACATTAGAAAGATGATTAGAATATTGTGAAATATGAAAGACATGGGTACATCATCTGACTCCTTGTCGATTATTGCATAAGTATTAGAGTATTCCAAATAATTGTTTCTTTAATTTTTGCAAATATATAAGACACAATGAGAAAGATTTTCGTGCATTTGACTTAATGAGAGAGTTCACTTCAGATGAGAAAAAAATCCAAGAAAAAAATGTCATCATAGAAGGAGGGGCTCCACAGTACAATACTTTGAGAGGCTTTAATCAGGGTGCATGATAAGGATTCGACAAATTTTGATGACGAAGTGGATTTGGTAGAGGAGGAAGAGGACCAGTCATTTGTTATAATTGCTATCAACTTGGACACTTAGGAAATCACTTCATGAATCCTTGCACAACGTGCATGTATTGCAAAGCATTGGATCATGTGACATAAGAGTGTCCTTAATTGAAAATTAAATGGTAGGAAATAGGGAACTAGAATCATAATCAGAACCATAAATTAAACCTACAAAGGTAGAAGTTAAGGAGTGAGATGATCAACCCACAATAACAGTTTTTACATGCAATAGAACAAGAATTGGACTAGATGTGATGGAGAAGGGAAGGGGAGTCGAGCAATGGATAAGAAAAAAAGTTGATCCTATGCCAGCCTTTAATCCACAAAAAGAGAAAGAGACATAACAACATGTTGGGAAGAAAATACTAGGACCAGATTGGATAGCATCAACATCAAAGATGACACTACTATATGATATGTCGTTCATTTATGATTGCACAATTCCAGAAAGGCCAGTCGAAAAGGTAAGTAGTTTTAAATGTTTTCTAAAGAGTTGTTTAAAATTAATGAACTATGAAATAATGTTAAATGCATTGTGTGGGATGATCGATCAATACACCCAAGACAAAGAGGTGCATACGATATAGAGAGAATTGAAACAAGTATTGTGCAAGAAGAGGAGAAACAAAAAATTCCAATTGAGTGCTTAGATAGGAGTGTATGCCATGGATAATGTCATCTTTGAATTAGGATCAGATGTAAATATTATTCCAAGACAGACATGGGAGATGATGGGAAAACTAAATCTAGTTTGATCAACTATTCAGTTGAGATTGGAGAACTAGCATAAGATAATACCCACCTGGAGACTACTAGAGTAGTTATTAACATAGATGGAGTGAACAACATAGTTGACTTTGATTTCATTGAGATTTTGGATAACATTCATCCATATACAACATTTATCAGACGGGATTGGGCATTTGACAACCAAGCGATTATTAACTTGAAAAAGAGAGAAACAATTTTTGAAGGAGGAGACTTAAAGGTCACCACCCCATTAGACCCCACAGAGGAAACATGGTGTGTGGAACCCATGATAAAATAAATTGGTAACTTGCATAATATGAAAACATACATGGATAACTATCTCAATCCCACTGTATATGGTGTGATTAGTTGGAGAAGCATTATTTCATGTGCATCATACTTGGAGGAAGGACTTGAACATTGGAAGCAGTAGTTGCATAAAGTATCGACTAGAAGAAATGCTCGCATTACTTGCTCTTTTTGCTGGATCGGAGCAAAGATATGTAATACACAAAGGTTTGATATATTAATTGAGGTGAGTTCTTTTCTCAGAATATTTGAGTTGTACATACCCAAAAAACAAATATCGTTGGCATTAGATGTTGCAATGAGAGAAACCCCCGCGAGATGTTGGTCTACACACAAGGAAGGAATAGAGGATTGGAAACACTGTAAAAGGATGATGCATATCGGATTTGGAATAGAAGAAATTGTGATATATGATACTTCTTGGATAATTTGAGATATGATACTACCTATCATGGATCTAAGAGTCTTGCCCAAAAAAATTCTTGTCACCATCTACATTCATGCAGCACTACCTTTGGCTTGACCAACAAGCACTTACTATAAATAGACTAAGCCTATTCACTTAAGGTATACCAATAAATTCACCTTAACATATAGTATATTAGATGCATAATTTAGTCTAAAATAACCAAGCTCACCCAACAATAGGCACATGTCCAACTAATGGCTTAAAACATCAAAACAATACTTGTACTTAGCAAATATTTTAATAATTAGGAAAAACAAAGAAAAGAAACAAAGATAGCATTCATGCAAGTAAAGAAACTAAAATATGCAAGTATAGGTAGCACCCAATGTGTATTCCTAAACTTTTTTTATATAAATAAAAGTATAATGTACAAAAACATAGCATGACCTACTTCTTGTAGCTTATTTATAGAGTACAATTTCACAAGGACCAACTCCCTACAAGAACTATCAATCCAACCCCTAAATAAAAACTAGGCCTAACTCCTATAAGTCATGCCGCCTTCTTCTTCTCACTCAACCACTACAACTCACCTTACTATGCCAACCTCGAGCATATCACAAACTATAGATCTTTTTTACACTTGTGTCAATGACCAATACATCTTGTCCCTTCCCAAGAACCTTTTAGGGATCCTCCTTTTGTATCAAATATTCCTTGCACTTGAAAGCTCCTTCACTCAAAGGAAGACCCAAATAACACCCATCACCTTTTCTTCCTTCAATTCCTCAACATGTTCATCCATGATGTGCACTCATTGCACCTAGTTTTCCCAAGCATGCTTAGTAGTGTTCCCAATTGTACCCACACATGCCCAAAGGTAACTCCAATGGATGAGGGAAGTGTATCCCCTTGTTTTTCCACATCCTACTTATGAAACCGAGGCATAAAAACTTATATAAAGGAATTGTGTAATGGCTCACCAATATTCCAATTAATCATATGAGTAATGGCTGGCATTGCAACCTTCTACAAAAACTCACCCTTTGCACCCACCCACCTAGGTAGTGTGACTACTACCATCCTTAGGGGAGGTTATTATATGTCATGTATATATAGTGGAATTTGTCTTGTTGTTTCATTTTTTTAAGGTTCTTTGTAATCCACTCCATGTCCAATCATCAATGTGGACCCAATATACAATGTACTTCATGGTTCTTATCCCTACTGCTAAGTCTTTAGAATCCTCAAAACTTTAGGTATGCACATATAACCAATGCACCCAAGGAGTCTCATTCATCTCTTATGTATGATGGTTTAATTTTCGTGCTTAAATGACATCCAAGGAACTCCTTACCATTCCTAATTTTATATGACATCTCTCTAAATTGCAATGTCTGTCCAAGTGCCTAGTCATTCCTACCCATGAACTAAGGTTTTGCATACACAAAGTTGATAAATTTCTACCCATGACTCTCTGAGCCAAGGAAAGCCTAGGAAGAAGTACAAAGTACTTTTAGAAAGAATTGAAAGATGTGGAGTGGATGATAGGACACATTTACCAAAGTAGCACAAGTGACATTTTTATAAAAGGTTAAAT
>ML796557.1:507878-542235 GCA_009831015.1 Picea engelmannii
TGTTTATATGAACCCAAAAACAACATCTACCTCTCTATTTATATGAATCCAAAAACAACATCTATCCCTCTATTTATATGAATCCAAAAACAACATCTATCTTTCTATTTATATGAACCCAAAAACAACATCTATCTCTTTATGTAAAAATAAAAGTCACCTTATTCAATAAAAAGTCATCCAAATATTCACATTCAAGTCTGTCTCAACTTTATAACAACAAAAGACCCTCATGAACATCTTTTCTCATGAAATCATGTTATAGAGAAAAGCCATGAAAACAAATTCAGCTATGAGATTGCGTAAAGCAACAAGTATGGGATGATGTAAAATCATGGATAGGAAACCAAAAATTAGCATTTGAATCTATCTAACTGATTAATCATAAAATCTGGGGTTTAAATTTATTATTTAAGTTAATTAAATTTTGGGAAAGGAAACTAAGCATGCCCCATATGTTTTCATGTATGCCCCATATATTGGGGAGAAATCTTCATGTTCTTTACAGTTAAGTATGCCCGAGTTGTCATGTTTACATAATGTTAAATTAAAAAATAATAAGAAAAAATAAATAATGAAAAAAATACAAGTTTTAAAGTCTCCTCCATTACACATACATGTTTTAGAGTGCAAAATCCCAGGAAACGTTTGCACCTAGATTTAATACCTGTGGGCACTTGATAGATCATGAATCTAGGCTAGCTTATTTCATTTTAAGAAACAATATGAAATATCAAATGAAAAAACAAAGTAAACGTTATTATGATTGTGGTTGGTGTCATGTGTCATCTTAGTTCCAACTTGACTTGGAGCACCCAAGTCACTAGTGGGGTTGCAACATTTCATTTAGGAAGATAGATTAAATGGAAATTAATTTGTCTAGACTAAGCCTCACTCAAGGCACATCCATACACTGCCTTGAGCGAATGTGCCAAGTACACTTCCGTTCTTTACTTAAACAATTACACATTTCTCATACTTAACCAATTATGCAACCATTCCACACAAGAAGAGACAAGTATGGTTGGGCGGCCAAAACTGTGCCTAATACTCACATAAGTCTTCTATTATACACATGTTGCTACAAGTATTTACAAAGAGGAGCTCGCATATCAATACTTAGACATACAAGAGCTTGACTAATTCACATCCTCACTTCCCTGTTTACTCATACACCCAAGTCTCCCTATTGCAACCTAATTCATAGTCTTCTCTCTCTCGCGTTCACTACCCTACGAACCTTCGTCCCTCTCTGTCATGCCCCCTACCCAAGACACCCCAACAATAGACTAAGCCAATCCTTCACACTGCACCTTCATCTTCGTCCCACCTCATCACTTTCCATCTCGAGTTGTGATAATTAGGTGTGATGCCTCCAACTCATGAACCTTATGCTCTTTATATGTACTCTAACCTTCTCCTTCACAAATCGTCACATCCTTTAGGTGTTGTGCCCCTTCACGGACCAACGTTCCCAAATAAATCGATGCACCCCTTCATAGACCAATGCAACGGTCTAATTTTTTTGCTCATGAACCATCGTGTCCTTTCAGACTGGCGTGTTCCTCTTTGGCACCCCAACCTCTTTGGCATGCCCTTGCCTTGTGCATTTCCTTGAACCCACCAATGTGACTATTAATGGGTGTGGCAATGGGTTCATCCAACCTATCCAATGTTGACGCAACCGTACCCTCACTGGCACGCCCGCTTCTCCAGGACCTTCTTTCCTCTAGGCCCGAAGAACGTCAATGTTCTTTTATTTCCCTATCGGGAAATACCTACCCACAGATTCCTTTGCGCGACTCCCCTTTGTTCATTTTTCAGGAAATCAGGAGTCGTAACTTTGCGAGTTCAAAGTTGAATTCTGGGTTCTCAAATCCCCGAGACCCGAAATATCCGTCAACGCTGACTTTCTCCCTTCGCTATCGAGACTTCACTCTATCACGTCTTCGCAACTCACGACACCAAACACTTGAGTTTCCAACCTCCGATACACGATGCGCCGAAATGCCGAAACTCGTGATCTCGCTCCCTCGCGAATTCGCTACTCGCGAGGTCAATTAACTCCTATATCATCTTCCGATGCCCGAGATGCCGAAACGCCGATATCTCGCATCACCTACCATGTCATCCTGTTGTGGCCCACACTATTTACGCAATCTGTCGGGACTTT
Source organism: Picea engelmannii (assembly GCA_009831015.1). Classification (NCBI taxonomy): domain Eukaryota; kingdom Viridiplantae; phylum Streptophyta; class Pinopsida; order Pinales; family Pinaceae; genus Picea; species Picea engelmannii. The sequence goes on from ML796557.1 coordinate 510,052, forward strand.
TCTTCTCTCACTATCGCGATTCCCGTGGCCAAATATTCGATCCCCTTTCTCGTGAAACCCCGATAGCCGATCTCGCGATGGATCCAATGGACCTAGGTGGCTCGGATCAACGCTCTATCTGTCCTGAGATTGAACCTTCTTCGCTCTTGTGCTGTGACCTTCGTGCACTCCGAGAGACCCAACGACCCATGGATCTCCACGAAATATCCTCTGAGAAATTCGTCCGTCCGTCCATCCAAATGAACTTTACGAAATGAAGAGGTGCTCTTCCGCCGAACTCGTCACCCTGCGCAAAAACCTGCGATTCTCCTTATAAGCCTTCCCGGCACAACTTGTCTATATTCTCCTTCGACGAACTCGGAAATCCTATCCTTCCTGAACTTTTCTCACAACTTCAAATCTCTCAGGAAGAAACTCTTACACGCACTCTTGCGGCAAACCTTCAACAACACCTAAGTGTTGAAGTTTTGACTCTGCATACACCTGCAGCAGCAGTCTTAATTCCCCTTTGCTCAGAATCACAACTCTGAGACTTCGTCTAGCCTACGCACTCCTTTCACGGCTCCAGTGCCCAATATGCACTTCTAGGAACTTAGAAAAAAAGTTACCTCTACTTGAACCCTTCTGTCAACGCACTCCTTGCAGACGATTCAACTGCACTCCTTGCAGGAATACTCTGGTTCAAGATAGAGAAACAATTGAAACTAACTCCTTGTTCTCATAGACTTCAATTCAACCATGAAATCACATACACAGCATATAAAAGCAAATGTATGACAAGAAGCAAACATCCATGAGAATAGCATCCATACACCGAGAAACAACACAAACCATGAATTTGAATCAAAGTTTTCTTCTATTAATTCAAATGTCTGTACATGGGTGTTCTTCATACAATTCTCTGCATGATCTTCTCTTTTGAATTCTTCTAGCTATTGTTACAATGTACAAACGAGGGTGTCTATATCTCGTTTCCCTCTTGCGCTCTAAGCTATCAAATCTAGAATTAAACTTCCTATCTACTTTACATTAACTATCTTAAATGCCTCATCTACCTAAGGACGAGAGCTATCCGCTCAAGGTCCATTAAAATATACAAAGTGTGCTTCATTAAATCCATGCATTAATGTTTGCGCAATAATATCAAGGTGTTTTCAAAATTTGTGCTGGTGTTGTCTAGCTGTCTTCCGCTTCCGCTCTGGCGCACTTGATGAGTTGGCAATGCTCTTGCATCATACTTCCTCGCTTGAAAAATTTCATGGGCTCCTGTCCATGAGCTCCTACACAGTCTGTCCATGCTTTTGTATTTCTGCTTCAGTCTCCCAGCTAGCATCTTCCACTGGGTGATTCTTCCACCTGACCAGATACTCGAAGTATTCCTTTCTTCTGGTCTTCCTACCCACTCTCTTATCCAATATGCATTCCATCTGCGACTTTTCTGCTATTGGCATCTGCCTCGTCCACTGGATCACTGGTTGCTCTGTTCCAGTCTCTACGTCTCCAGCCTTGTATGGGTATAAGTATGTGACATTGAATATCGGAGATATGCCGATGCCATCTGACAACTCAATCTCATAAGCATTTTCTCCGAATTTTCTCAAGACCTTGCATGGCCCGATTTTCTTCATTTTGAGCTTATTGTATGTTCCCCTTGGGAACCTTTCTTTCCTCAAATGTGCCAGAACTAGATCACCAACTTCAAACTGAAGTTGTCTCCGATGTTGATCTGCTCTGCGCTTATACTCCTGACTTGATTTCAACAGTCATTCCTTCACCTGACTGTGAAGTTCTTTCATCACCTCAGTGAATTCTTCTGCACTAGCACTGCTAGTAGCAGTCTTCTCTGAATCTCGCAACTCAGAAACTCCTCTCAGCTGCATCCCATATATAACTTGAAATGGACTTTTGTTTGTACTTCGATTCACTGAATCGTTGTACGTGAACTCTGCCTGTGGAAATATGTTGTCCCAACTGCTGTGGTGCTCCGTCACCAAGCTTCTTGGCAAGTCTCCTAGACTTTTGTTGACCACTTCCGTTTGTCCATCCATCTGAGGATGATAAGCAGAACTAAATGCCAAGTTATTTCCTAGCTTATTCTATAGCGTCCTCCAAAAATGCCCTATGAATTTAGTGTCCTTGTCCGAAACTATGCTTTTCGGCAATCCATGAAGTCTAATGATCTCTTTAAAAAATAGATTTGTGATGTGCGTCGCATCGCTGGTCTTCTGTCATGGTATGAAATGTACCATCTTAGAAAAACTGTCCACTACTACAAAGACATAATCAAATCCTCTTTGCATCCTCGACAACCCCAATACGAAATCCATGATTATCGCCTCCCATGGCCTCTCTGGTATGGGCAATGGCTGATAGAAACCTGCATTCTGCTTTCTTCCTCTACCTCTAGTGCAAGGAAAAGTATTTGCGTCAGCATATCCTCCACTCTGCTCATTATGCTTCCCTCTTTGTTCAACATGTGGCCCTCGCTGTGAGGTTCCACCTCTTTCAACTTTACCCTGAGGTTTATTCCATTCCTCCTTGGTTTTCTGATATTTTTCCTGGGCAACTACTTTGCCTCTTGGATGTCTTCTGCCTCACCCTCACTGTCCTTGCTTTCGGCTCAGTTTCTCCTCTTCTTTTAGGGCCATCTAATAAGCATCCTCCACCGTCCTGATGGTTACCATGCTTAATTCATCCTGAATGTCATATCTCGGACCATTCAAATATCTAGCAACCTTCTCATCATCGCTCTCCCGATGACCTGCTCTGATGTTCAGTCGATACAATTCCTCAGTGTATTCCTTAACTGTCATCAGCTTCTGTCTCAGGTTCTGCATTCGCCTGAAAAAAGTAATTTGATAATCCCTCTAGATGAACTTCGCTTTCATCTTCGCGATCATCCGATCCCAGCTCTTAATCTTCTGCTTACCCTTGCAACATCTATCATCTTGTAGCTCATCCCACCATAATGCTGCATATCCCTTTAAGCGCGTGACAACATGCTTGACTTTCTTATCCTCTTTGATATCCTCATAATCGAAGTAGGTGTCAAGATCTCTAATCCAATCTAGCATCTCCTCGGCATCCAGATTTCCTTCATAGACTGGAATGTCCATTTTCTCTTCCGCACCCATTATGGAAATGGCTTTGATCAACCGCTCGGTTGATGCATCTTCTGCTGTGACCTCTTTTTCATGTCCATCTTCCATCTCATCTTCGAAATCACTAAGATCCCCTGCACCAACTATACGCCTTTGGGTTGTTTCCATGTCTTCGAGTCTTGCTCGGAGATCTCTCATCTACCTTTCCATTTCTGGATTTCCTGCCGGCCTACCTCTTCTTCTCACCTCCCTATCTTCTGGATCAGGTGATTTTCTTTCCTTTCTCGGTGGCATGATGAATTCTCTTTCTCTGCTATAGAAAGCAAGAGATAATCCTGCTCTGATACCAAACCTGACGCAGCCGCACCCTCACTGGCACGCCCGCTTCTTCAGGACCTTCTTTGCTCTAGGCCTGAAGAATGTCAATGTTCTTTTATTTCCCTATCGGGAAATACCTATCCACAGATTCCTTCGCGAGACTCCCCTTTGTTCACTTGTCGGGAAATTGGGACTCGTAACTTCGTGAGTTCAAAGTTGAATTCTAGGTTCTCGAATCCCTGAGACCCGAAATATCCGTCAACGCTGACTTTCTCCCTTCACTATCGGGACTTCGCTCTATCGCGTCTTCGCAACTCGCAACACCAAACACTTGAGTTTCCAACCTCCAATACGCGATGCACCGAAATGCTGAAACTCACGATCTCCCTCCCTTGTGACTTCGCTACTCGCGAGGTCAATTAACTCCTATATCAGCTCCCGACGCCCGAGATGCCGAAACGTCAATATCTCGCGTCACCTACCACATCACCCTGCTATGGCCCACACTATTTATGCAATCCGTCGGGACTTCGCTTCTCTCACTATCGTGATTCTCGTGGCCAAATCTTTGATCCCCTTTCTCGTGAAACCCAGATAGTCGATCTTGCGATGGATCCAACGGCCCTAGGTGGCTTGGATCAACACTCTATTTGTCTTGAGCTTGAACCTTCTTTGCACTTGCGCTATGACCTTCCCGCTCTCCGATAGACCCAACGACCCACGGATCTCCACGAAATCTCATTGGAGAAATTCATCCGTCCGTCCCTCCAAATGAACTTTACGAAATGACGAGGTGCTCTTCCGCTGAACTCGTCACCCTGCGCACAAACCTGCGATTCTCCTTACAAGCCTTCCCGACACAACTTGTCTATATTCTCCTTTGACGAACTTGAAAATCCTATCCTTCTTGAACTATTCTCACAACTTCAAATCTCTCAGGAAGAAACTCTTACACGCACTCTTTGCGGAAAACGTTCAACAACACCTAAGTGTTGAAGTTTCGACTCTGCATACACCTGCAGCATTATTCTTAAGTCCCCTTTGCTCAGAATCGCAACTCTGAGACATTGTCTAGCCTGCGCACTCCTTGCACGGATCTAGTGCCCAATCTACACTTCTGGGAACTTAGAACAAAAGTTACCTCTACTTGAACCCTTCTGTCAATGCACTCCTTGCAGACGATTCAACTGCACTCCTTGCAGGAATACTCTGGTTCAAGATAGAGAAACAATTGAAACTAACTCCTTGTTCTCACAGACTTCAATTCAACCATGAAATCACATACAAAACATATAAAAGAAAATGTATGAGAAGAAGCAAACATCCACGAGCATAGCATCCATACACCGAGAAACAACACGAACCATGAATTTGAATCAAAGATTTCTTCTATTAATTCAATTGTCTGTACATGGGTGTTCTTCATACAATTCTCGGCATGCTCTTCTCTTTTGAATGCTTCTAGCTAATGTTACAATGTACAAAGGAGGGTGTCTATATCCCGTTTCCCTCTTGCGCTCTAAGCTATCAAATCTAGAATTAAACTTCCTATCTACTTTACATTAACTATCTTAAATGACTCATCTACCTAAGGACGAGAGCTATCCGCTCAAGGTCCATTAAAATATACAAAGTGTGCTTCATTAAATCCACACATTAATGTTTGCGCAACAATATCAAGGTGTTTTCAAAATTTGTGCTGGCGCTGTCCAACTGTCTTTCTCTTCCGCTCTGGCTCGCTTGACGAGTTGGCGATGCTCTTGCATCAAATGTGCCCATGCTCCCTAGGGCAGGTGGGTCCACTCCTTGAGCATACATTGAACTCRCCATGTTCTTTCCCAAACACAACCCATATTGTCATCCTTTGTCGCAAAGAAAATGAGGCATGTGTTTCCTTGGGTCTACAGCTCAACACCATGCACCTAAGTTTCTCTTATTCACACCTATAATACCTTGTTTTCCCAACTGATTGCATCTTCCTTGTTCTCTCTACCCGACTCATCTCCAAATTGTCCCAAGGATCATCTGCACTTGGTGCGTATCATTGAATGCCTTACATTCTCGCTAACCTAAAGTCGTCGTCTTCTCGAAAACATCCTAAAAAATATGGCATATCCAACCTCTACTCAAACTCATTTGTCCATCACAACCAAGCCTCATGGAAACCATAAGTTTCATGTCAAATGGAAACGACATGTTTTGTTTTAAATGGAAACCCAAATTTGTTGCGAAGTGGAAACCCCAAGTTTACACAAATCAACCCATCCACCCTACACCCAGCTCTGCATGATCTATTGCTTGATTAAATGAGGTTGCTTCAACCAACTCAAAGGATGAATTTCATTGAACTCTATTGAAATATCCTTTCGTGATGTTTCTACATTGATGTTGTGTTGCTCTACTATTGGTTTTGATTCCTACTGCAATTGGCTATTGCCCAATTTACTTCAAAAATTCTCCCAATTGTTGAACTATCTGTGACCCATAACCATGATCATTCTACAACCACCTTATCCATGTTTTTGCTCATTGGCATCCTTCATCCCTTGGAATAATTGGGTATCTAGTCCAACTTTCATCCCAAACTCATGAGAATGTAATCCCCACCCCCAAACATAGTCACCTTTTATGCACTTCCTTCACTTTGTCCAACCTCAAAGAGTAAGGAAAAGCTATGCACCTTCCCCTTGGATGTCAAGTGCCTCACTAACCTGGAATGCTAATTTGTTCTCAAGCCACCTCATTGCAACCCAACTCACCAACTATTGTCTTCACTATGTAAAAGTGAGGTTGCCTCCCTCCAAAGCTCCCATGCCACATTACCTTCCTCTCAACAATGCATATCTCCAAGTCTACGAAACCACCTCTTTGCAAGGCACTTAAGGCCATATTGTCTTATTCTTGGTAGTTCGTCAACTATTTGTCTTTTGATTGACTAGAATGTACCCAATAGATTCCACCTAGGCTATTGGTGTACATAGTGTAAGAGTTGTGTTGTGTGTGCAAGTACCTAAACACTAACCTAATTTCCTTGGGTGTGAATCCTAAATCCTCTAGTTGTTCTACACATAGTTTTTTTCTTTGCTAGTGTGTCCTTTACCTATGGGACTAGCCTATGATCAAATAAATCATGACCCAAGGGAATCTAAGATGCCAAAATCATCCAGGGATCACACCTAGCCTGAGCCACGCCAACCCTTAACATGGGTGTATTTTTTTAGGTGTCTCCTCCCAACATCTATGAGTTTCAAACCTTGGTCATCCTAGAAAAAAAACCCCTATAAATCCAATCAAGCTAGTGATATTTGACATCACTATTCACTTAGTTGAAATTCACATATCGCCAAGGATTTCCTGAAAAATTTCACAATTGTTGCGGGGTTCCAATCTTCCTTCCCCACTTCTTCTACATCTCATTCCAAGACTAGCTAAGTGAGTGCCTCGACACACTACTCCATCTCAACTCTTGGAGTTTTTCCCAAAAGTTAGTCTTCCAACCAATCTCTCTCAATGCCTTCAAGATTCTACTGAAAGCATGTTGACTAAGGATGCATTTCTTGCGCGATCTCATAGGCAAATGTTGCAACAAGTTACCTAAAATTGTCCTCGGACTCTCTATTCTAACACTGTAGGCTTAGAAAACAATCTATATTCTCCAATATGTACTTCACCAATATATCCATTGTTGTAAATTGTCATTTTCTCTAGCCCAATCCTCCCAAGGTTACCATGTCCAAACTCACCCCTCATTGTTGTTATGCGACACAAGGTCTATCCACAATTTCCCTTACTCCTTTAATCAATTTGACTGCATATATCCTTGGTATTTTTCAAAGCTTCCTCTTTTTCGTCATGGGAATACTTGGCATTTTTGGTTCATCTAAGAATACCAAGAATCCTTCATGCGTGAGTGGACCTGACTTGGAAAATATGAGAAATTACTACCCCAAGACTAATCCATGATCATTCAGCGGAGAAAACGTGAAGTCCCAATTTCCAAGCAAACTTCCAACTCACAAAGGTACAAAGTGAAGCACCTGAACTTCTGGTTATGTTGTTGATTTGACCTACTTGAACATGGTCATGTTTCTGTCATAGTTAGAATGGAATAAATTAATAGTTTTCTAAATCACAAAGTTGTTGTTTGCAATGGTGTCCAATAAAGTAGTCACCTCCATGTCACTCATCATTGTATCCACAAAGAAAATTCCTTCTCCTTCACTTTGCAAACACTATTCAGGGCCTCTATCATTCAATACATATACATGTGCTGCCAAAACATCTACTTCTTCCAACATATCCTTTGAAGGTGTGGGAATTTGGAATACCTCCATCATGGTTGAAAGATTCTAATCTTTGTCGAATAGTCTATTTTGAAGGGGTTTTTGTTGTAAATAAAACACTAAAAAATTCTTCCTTTGCTATCAAGAAGCTTCTTCCTTATTTAGATTTATCCTTTTTCTTGGGAATCCTCGTTACAGAGTGACTCCTACCTTGGAATCTCCCAGGATTCAATTTCTTCAAAACATACACTCATTGATTCATTGTAGAATTTTTAATGTTCCTCGATCTCACACATATTCTTCAATACTTCTCGTAGCTATGCCAAGTTTTGATTCCCAATTTTCATTCTATTCTTCCATATTCCATAATCATAGTATTTCCATCATGGAATCTCAAGAATCCTCTTCAAGCCTCCCCAATACTAAATCAAACTTTGCTTCGCAATGTCCTTCATGTACTACCATTCGTACATGACTTCCATGTCCTCGATTTCTCTCACATTGTACAACTATTCTAGATCCATCCAAACTTTTTTCACAACTCAACTCTTCACTTAGTTCCCCATCTATCTACTACACCAAGACACCAACACACTCAATTGTTCACAACTCATTCAAACAATGGACCTTTGCTGACTATTGTGTCAAGATAACTTTGTGTTGTTGCCCCAACTCTATCTCTCAATTATATTCACACCACAACTAACCCAACCACTTTAAAACTCTTTTCCCAACTTCATTTCCATTTTTATAGTCACTCTATGTATCCAATGGAGCACCCTACTTGCCATGTGAGTTGAGCCAATAACCCCAAGTTCATTCAAACCTAACTCTATCATGAGATCTATGATCATAATTTTGGCAACTCATGTGACAAGTCCTGATTGTCCTCCTTGTCTAAGTGATTAGTTCACACCATGAACTCTATGCTTGGTGTTGTCAAGGTTTACGCATAGGTTTTCATGATCCAATGCCTTAAAAATGATACAAAATCAATAATTATATCCCTCTTTGGGGGGGGAAACCTCCTTTTACAATATGTCCGCTTTATAATACAATATGATATGAAATAAGATGATCCTAATACTATATCTCCTTAATATATATATATATATATATATATGAGACAAAGGGGTATAATTATGATGAAAGTGTGCAATGAAAGGTTTTAGCTGACCTACACCTATAATACTAGAAATGTGGTAATTAAATATCTAGGGCTTACTAAGGGGTTTTATACAAAACATGGGGCTTTGTCTAGGATTTACCATGCCCCTCCCTTTTAAACAAGTGTTTTCCTCAACACTTGACTAACCACAAGTGATTCTGCATGAAGAACTCATCTTGTCATGTCTCCTCTTCAACTAGTAGGTTCTCCGATTTGACGAGATACTCTATAATTTCTTTATTTCTTAGCTTCTTAATTCCTCTTTGAAAGATTGTTTCTAGTTGTAGTACCATTTTCCCTTCTTCATTGATATATAGTAAAATAGTTTTGATTGGGATCTTATTTCCAATGACCTTCTTTAGGAAAGAAACATGGAAGACTAGAAGAACACATATATATGGCGGCAACTCCAATTTGTAAGAAATACTTCCAATCCACTGCAAAACCTTCTAGGGGCCATAATTTTTTAGTGCTAATTTATTGCCCTTGTTTTGTTGCTTGAGGGACATTTTTTTGTATGGTTATAGCCTTAGAAATACCCAATTCCCCACTTGAAATTCCCTTTCACTATCATGTTGATGTGCTTCTTGTTTCACCATATTTTGTTCCATAACCAATTTGTCCTTCAATAGTTTCAGGACCCCTTGTTGGTTCCCTACGTGACCCTCCACTGCTTAAACCTTTGTATTCCATTTCAATGGTGATATGATGGATGGAGCATGATATCCATAAAGTGACATAAATGGGCAAATTTTTTATGAAGTATGGAATGATGTGTTGTACCACCATTCTTATAAAGGAAAACGCTTGATGCATTGTGTTTTTTTATTGGATGTAAACAAACCAAGATATACTTATATACCTTTATTCCAAATATCATTTTTCTCATCGGATTGAGGTGATGAGATGAGTTATGATCCAATTGAGTATGTAAAGAAAAAAATAATTCAATCCAAAATTTTCTGGACTAATTTTTTAAAAAATTTGATATGGTCCATAGAACTTCAGAGCCAATGATCCAGGTGAATATCGGTGGCCACCCACCTTTTCCAACTAGGTCAAAACAATTTTCTAGCAATTTTGGCAATTTACTATTTTTAGCAGTTTTAACTTTCAGGGCTATTTTGAGGGACTAAATGAAGTCTTTTCAAGATTGAGATTTTCAATGATATCCAAAGGAATGAATAAGCCCCCCAAATTAATCTCCTTTATGATACCTTTCCAACAAGCTATCATACGCCTAAAACAGAGCTTGTATGCAAAACTTACAACCCCGGGAAATTGATATGCTTACTTACCCAATCGTGGCCCACATGACTTTTGGCGCTTCATCTCCTAGGGTTAGATTTTTGGATGTCTAGGTTTTTTTGCATTTATGTTTATTGTAAAAAAATTCCTTCATAGCCTCATTGTAATCATCTTCTTGCGAATGCGATTAGCCATCACATCTCTTCTTAGAGATAAGCTGCCACCATTCTAACGAATCTTTCACTTTGTATTTTTACAGTCTTTGTACATTTCCTTCATTAATAGAAATCGTGCAGTATTGTATATATGTGTTTATGGTTGCATCTATGATACATTTATGTTATATTATTGGATATCTGCGATATCTTTGTGCATTTATTTATTATATCTCCACTCTCATTTCGTGCCGAAAATAAATCTGGATGAGTGGTATTAGAGCAGGCTTCTCTTTATCGTTTTTCAGTGCATGTCCCCGACTAGGTCTGAGTATGGAAAGTTGGTTTTGGATCTTGTCTCTCTTGAGGAAAATCTCTCTCACACACCCAAGAAACCCTCAATGGCGGAAGAAAAGAAAAATGATGGAGTAGACGATCCTATCAATATGTTGCTTGAGCAAGCTCTCACGCGACAGAGGGATGAAATGATGGAGAATTTTTCCCACATCCTTCAACGCTTGTCGATAGTAATAGGCACATCTTCATGAAGAGGCCAATTTGGAAACACCTCTCCTTTCAAGGGACAAGTTAATTTTGATATTCCTGTATTTGAAGGATAGATAGATGCAGATGCCCTAGATAAATGTTTAAATCTGCTAGACAATTATTTCTCTTTTCACCATTTTTCCGACAGGGAAAAGATCACCTTCGCACTCCTTAAATGTCTCCCCCATGTCAAACATTGGTGGGAAACTTATTGGGAGCAAAGTTCCACAAAGGAGTTTGGAATATATGGGGTCAATCCCACTTGGGATTGTTTTGTGGATGCAGTAAAGGAACAATATTACCCTATTGGAAACTACGAGGACCCATACATGAGATGGACCACACTGTGTAAAGAGAGGGTCCAAGCAGTTTCGGAGTTCACCAATACCTTCCATACCTTTCTCACCAAGATGGGTATCAAAGACTCCGAAAACATTTTGGTTCTGAAATACCATGGGGCTCTACACAGATACATCCAAACTAAAATGGATTTTCTGGACATCTCATCACTCAGTGATGCTTATCAATATGCAGTTAAAATTGAGAAGCAATTTAAGCACCAGAACAAAAAGGAGTTCGGGTCTGCAAATCTGCAACAACCAATGTATGAAAAAGATGACCCTAACAAACAGTCTCCTGAAAACCAGTCCAAGCCATAGGAAAAGAAGGGTCATGGGAAGACAAAGAAGGACACCAGAAAATGGTGCGATTTCCCCAAAATCCCCCGGCACAACACCGATGAATGTCTCTCAAAATAGTCATTGGTGGTCGAGATCAAAGATAAGGAGTGAAACCCTGATTTAGAATATGATTATGAAAATACTGGTAAAAGACATATCATTGACACAGACCCCACTGCTATTGTCACGACCACAAAAATTCAACCAGAAGAGCCAATAGATCCTGAAGAGGGGGAGTTCCTTTTCCATTCATAGATGTGGGTGAAGGGGACCCTGCTGAATTTTATTTTTGATAGCGGAATCCATAAGAAACTCATCTCAGCAGAGGTTGTCAAATAGTTGGGATTGTCGACAACACCACACCCGCAACCATACAACATTGGGTGGCTTCGGCAAGGACAAGATCTGTGTATCAGATAAAAAAATTTATTATCATATGACATCGAACCCTTCAAGGATGAGGTATTATGTGATGTTTCCCCATTGGATTTCTGTGATGTCTTCTTGGGCCAACCATACATGTGGAGATGCCATGTTGTTTATGAGTCTCGACCCCGTAGTGTCATTGTTACTTTGAGGGTTCATCTCTACAAAATACCATACGTAGTTCCAACTATTGTTCCACCTAAATAGTTTTGCAAGGTAGTATATCATACCACAAAATTCATCTTCTTCACAATCTGTTTAAAAGGGGAACAAAAGGACAATGCAACCACTGCAGCCTTGCCTCAAGAACCTTCTATCCAACAAAATCAAGTCGACAAGGTTGTAGAAAAGTGAAAATATTCTGTCTACACACAGGCATCTCATGTAGCCAGACTGGTTAGAAAAGTCCAACCCTTCCAGCCACATGTTTGTGACAACCTTCAACAAGCTAAGAAGTGCAACTTCTCCAACAAGGCAAGCAACTCATCAAGATGCAGATTCAGATTCAGAAAACGTCTTTCCCTCTCCCCCTGGCACTCAACGCAATGTATACCATTGCTTCCAAATGAGGCAATATTGATCTAGGTGGATATCAGTGGCCATCCACCTCTTCCAACTGGCTCAAAACAATTTTCTAGCAATTTTGGCAATTTACTATTTTTAGCAATTTTAACTTTTGGGGTTATTTTGAGGGCCTAAATGAAGGTTTTTCAAGATCGATCTTCTCAGTGATAGAATAAGAAATTATTGAGCCCCAAAAATTAATATCCTCGATGATACCTTTCCAAAGGGCTATCATACGCCTAAAATGAAGATCGTATGCAAAAGATACAACCTTCGGAAGTTGATGTACTAACTTACCCAAATGGGGCCCACTTGACTTTTGGCCCTTCAACTCCTAGGGTTCGGTTTTTGGATGTCTAGGGTTTTTTGAATTCCAATTTATTGTAAAAAAATGCCTTCATAGCCTCATTGTAATCAACTTCTTGCAAATGCGATTAACCATTACATGTCTTGTCAGAGATAAGCTACCACCATTCTAGCGAGTCTTTCACTCTGTATTTTTACAGTCTTTGTACATTTCTTTCATTAATAGAAATCATGTATTACTATATATCTATGTTTATGGTTTCATATATGATACATTTGTATTATATTATTGGATATCTAGGATATCTCTGTGCATTTCTTTATTATATCTCCGCTCTCATTTCGTGCCGAAAATTAAACTGGATCAACCAATTTATTATTTCCTTGGTGTTTAAGGGATAACTATTTGTAGGGTTTAAGTCTTACAAATACCCATTCTCCAATTTTGATTTATCTTTATGTTCGGTTTTGATCAACTTGTTTCTTCATTTTGTTTCTTGTCGTTGCTATGTTTTCCTTGAGTATTTGAACAACTTTTTGACTTTCATATAAATGATCTTTTACTAATACAAATTTTGTTTGATTTGTGGCTAACTCTTTACAAGATGGTGGTTGATAACCATAAAGACCTTGAAATGGTTTCATTTTGGCCAATGTGTGATATGTGGAGTTATACCACCATTCAACTAGGTGAAACCATTGAATCCATTTATTTTAATTAACAGTGACGAATCAACGAAGATAGGCTTCTAAGCATTTGTCGAAATTTTGTGTTTGACCATCTACTTCAGGATGGTAAGATGAACTCATATTAAGAGAGGTCCATATTTGTTTGAAAAACTCTATCCAAAAGTTTCCTATAACTTTGCATCTCTATCACCGATGATGACCTTGGGGAAACCATGTAATTTATAAATGTTTTTACAAAAGACTTCATCTATTTTTTCTTCGGAGTTTGTTTTCCTTGCTCCCATAAAATGTGCATACTTGGTTAGTTTTTCTACAAACACTAAGATTTTATCTTTTCCTTCTAATATGGGTAATCCTTCAATGCAATCCACTGAAATTTCTTCGCATTTTTGGTTAGGAATATGTAACGGATGGAGTAACCTCAGTGTTAATATATTTTCACTCTCGTTTCTTTGAAAAAGGTCACATTTTGCTACATATTTTTGAATATTTGCACTCAACCCTTTACAAAAAAAATTATTCACGAGCATTATAATATGTCTTAAACAATCTGATGTGCCCTGCAACTCAACAATCATAAGTTTCTTGAAGTACCTTAGTTTTAAATTTTGAATTAGTATTCAAATAAATTCTTCCCTTAAACCATAATATGTCATTATTCTGTTCAAACTTGGGGTGTTGGTTTAAATCATTTATTATGGAACATTTTTATTTTTTTTTGGCACATTTTGTTCGGATTTCATTCAACCATTCCATAATTTCTATTGATGCTGCAAAAAATTGTGCTTCTTCATCTTTTAGTGAGAGAGCATCAACCACTATGTTTTCTTTCCCCCTCTTCTGTAATATATCCATATCCAATGTGGAAATTTTCTCTATCCATTTATGTTGTTCAGTGGTCAATGTTTTTTGTTGTAACAAATATTGTAGACTATTATTATCTGTCTGTATCAATAACTTGGTTCCCAAGAGATATTGTGGCCACTTTCTTAATGCATGCATGATGGAAAGCATTTCCTTATTGTATGTGGACTGTAAGAATTCCTTTTTCTCTAGTTTCCTTCTTTCAAATGTTATTGGGTGGCCATCTTGAATCTAGATTGCTTCGATCCCAAAACCTGAGGATTCACATTCAATTATAAAAGTTTTTGAAATTTGAGTTGTATCTAACGCGTGGATTGTGGACAAAATTTCTTTAAATTTTTAAAACATTTTTCAGATTCTTCATTCCATTGAAAGGATTTTTTCTTTAGGAGATTTGTTAGAGGGGCAATTAGATGAGCATAGTTTTCGATGAATCTTCGATAGTATCCTATCAATCCTAAAAATCCTCTTAACTTAGATATATTTTTTGGCCTGGGTCATTATGTAATTTCTTTGATTTTCTTTGGGTCTATCTTGACTCCATTTTTGGATATAATATGACAGAGATACTCTGCTTCCTCCTATCCAAATGTATATTTTGACGTTTTTTCATAGAATTGATTATTTTCTAGAAGAGATAATACTTTTCCCAAATTATTGATGTGTTCCCTCCATGTTTTTCTATACACCAATATGTCATCAAAGAAGACTAAGACATATTTTCTGAGGTGTGGATGAAATAGTTCATTCATAGCTTCTTAAAAGGTAGCCATAGAATTATCTAGCCCAAAATGCATCACCTTGAATTCGTACTGTCCTTCGCGAGTCTGGAAGGTGGTCTTGGGTACATCTTCTAATCGTACTCTAATCTAATAATATCCACATCTCAAACCAAGTTTTGAAAAAAATATGGCTCCATAAAGTTCATCGAAAATTTTGTCAATGAAAGGGATGGGGAATTTATTCTTGATTGTTGTCTTGTTTAACCCTCGATAATCTATGTATAATATGAAAGAACCATCTTTCTTTCGTACTAATACAACTGGGGTTGCATATGGTATTCTTCTTTTTGTGACAACACCACATTTTAACAAGTCTTAGAATAATATTTTTGTTTATTTTTTATGATTATGGGATATCTGTATGGTCTAACCTTGACTGGTCTTGATATCGGTTTAACTTAAATTATATGTTCAATTCTTCTTTCTTGAATTTGGAGTTTTTCCTTATGGCATTTTCTTACATTTTTTATTTGCTTACCATCTCTAACCATCAACTTCATGTATGAAATCGGATATACAAATAGTTTGAGATTCCTTGCAACATTGATGTCGAAAAAGTTGTGGGTACTTCCTGTGTCAATTAATACAATGACATTATCTTTTTTTATGTGTCATTTTAATTTGAGAGTTTGTGGTTGGCTAATGCTTTGATGACTACTAGTGATATTCTTGGTGTGTCATTTCCCATGAGGTTTGACAAATCATTTTGGATATTTTCCATTTCTTCAGTTATTGATTCTTATGAATGTGATTCATCGTTGTTTTTTKCTTCACAAGTATATAATTTTTTYGAATTTTTTTCTATTCGACACCTGYGTCTTGGGTCTCRTTTCTCTCCACTRCRTTTACATTTTCCTTCCTTTATTMTTTGGGTATMCAAACTTCTTATTTTATATTATCGTAGGTTGGGTGGTATGTATTTTCATTTTCTGTGTTTTCGATCTTGGGTATGTTCATTATTGAAYAAAAATTGACAAATTTTGATTGGCCTTGTAGTTTGTCTTTTCCTACTTTTTCCTTGTCTCTCTATTTCAATAGTTGTAACCTCATGCAATTTTAACTCATCTTGGATATGTGGCTTGATACCACCTATGTAAGACTAGATCAATTGATTATCATATAATCCAAACACCTGGGTGGCAAGGGATTCCCATCAATGCGTAAATTTGTCTATGATGTCTTTTTGTTTTAACCTAGTGAGTTTTCAAAAAAAATCTTGTTCCAAAATGTCATGGAATCTTTAAAAAAACATTTTTGAAGGAGTTCCAAGTGTATGATTGGATTCTTCCTTTTCACCATAGGTACCAATTGTATGTGTTTCCTTCGAGGTACATGGATGCATATTTAAACTTTTCTTTGTTGGTTGTAATATTATATATATGGAAATATTCTTCTTTCTTTTTAAACCCTACAACATATTGGTTATCGCCTCCATTGTATTTTGAAAGTTCGATTTTGGATTTGGGAGGATAAATCATTAAGGTTTGATATTGTGATATAGTTTTGGAATTTTAATTGTAGGGAGGTGGTGGCGAAAGTGATGGTGATGTGTTAGTTGTGCTTGAGTCACTTGGCTATGGTTGGGTGGCTTGTTGGTATCCTTAGATTTCTATTAAAGTTAAAATCTCATTATGATTTTGTTCCTGATGTTGTGTTATCACAACCAAAATTTGTTGTAAATCATCTTTTATAATATTTTTTAAAGTTTCCCAAACCTCATTATGCATTAAACCCTAGTTCTTGGAAAGTATCATCTTTAAAATCTTGTTTTAGATTATCTATGCCTTGTCAGAATTTGATTCTGACTTCCACTAAGATTTTTTCTTTAATATTATGGTACAATTATTGTCTAAGTGCCTGATTACTGATACTTATTTCTTCTCTCAACTCCTCATTAGTTTTTCGTATTTCCTTTTTGAGTAATTGTTGGGCATTTTTACATTCTTGGTCTATTTTTTGGATTTGGTTTTTTAATTCTCACATCTTTCTGTTATTTGGGGGTGAATACTTCTCTGCAATTTTGACTATATTAGGACGCCATTAAATACTCAATATCTTAATATAGAGTTAATTTTTTTAGTAACTTAACATGATTGACTTAAACAAAATGAAATAATAATAATTTATAAATTAATTTTTTTTTTAGTATTTTTTTTTATATAAAAGTGGGATTTGTTTTCTGAAATCGTATGACTGTACATCCAATTTAATAGTTGGTGGGGTCAATGGGATGGATGTTGACCTAGAGTGTGTATGTGTGCGTAAATTATCAGGGAAATGTCAAATTAGTTGTTGGGGACAACTGTTTTGGGAAAGTGTGGCCAGGGTGGACGGGAAGGGGGACAAGGTCATGTGTTGGGTCTGCCGTAGCTGCAGAGGTTATGGGGGAGGTTTTAATAGATTTTAGGTGTTTTTAATGGGAGTGTGATGTAACCAACCTATCGTTACGACCACAACTCTTTAACAGGTGCAAAAAAATTATTTTATTCTTGTTATTTTTTTTTTGTTTAAGGTCTGTGCGTGCGTGCAAAAGGTAACCGACACACTTGACTCTTCGTCACCACTCGATGACTAGCAAGACGCAACACGATGTTCAAAACAAGAAGACAAAGGCACACCACAAGTAGCTGCAAGAAATAAACGACCAAGGACATAAGGCGCACAACAAGTAACTGCAAACATTAAACGACATACTGGGTTAGGTATCGTACGAACACATAAGGAAGAATCCATGGTAGTAGATTTTACTATTTCTGCACAGGAAAGCAGGGCGTTTAATCTTAGTTCTCTGCTCCGGAGAGAGAGAAGGTCAGATAGGCTCCTGGCTGACTGCTTAGGTAGAAACTAGTAATCTCCGTCAAGTGTGTCGCAAGAGTGGAAACCATGCCTTTAAAGGGACTGAGACTCTTGATATGGAATTGGATTCTTTACAAATAAATAATCACACACCCAGACTTACATACTAAGGCTACATGGAGGTGTCTACATCCCGCCCAACACAAGTAGACCACACAATGCAAGACAACCAAGTACTACAAAATCAAGGACAACCACGAACTCTACGGGAGACGCAAGTCAGAAGGATTTCGACATCGACCAACCACTATTGAGACTCAATGACCTTAATCCTAGAACAATTACTCCATTTGTTTTCATTAAGCGATGAGTTACCAACCCAGTCTTAAATAATGTACATTAATTAATTGCAAACCCTGTTACTGAATCAAATGAAATTACCAAACATCACCATAACCAAACCACATCATCGTCTTCTCCATCACAATGTCATTGCAATTAAAATAATGATGACCTTACCTTCTTGATTGAAATTAACAACAATAGAACTACCAAAAACCTAACCATAATTATCGATGTACTTACTTTTATAAATAGAATAGTATTGTAATCTAAACTAAGAATGGCTTTTCCTTACAAACATTGCAACAAATAAAAGTCGATGTTTTAACATAAAAATTTAACATCAAATGGAATGCATATTGTAAGTCGGATTTTAGTGAATTCCATAACAGTGTAAATGGAACTAATAAGTCTTTTCTATACAAAATGGGGAAAATAAATAGTCTGGGTTTTCCATAAAAATTAAAATCAAAGGGAACATATCGTGAACTGGATGGTAGCAAAAATTCCTTTTTATTGCAAATCGTGTCCTTTATTTCCACTGGAATCATTCCAACTACTAACCAATAGTTCTTATGGATTTTATAAATATGGAATTGAAGTCATTAATTAACACAACTTGATCAATACATTTTCTTTTAATCTTATTCCCAACTACTAAATACATAAAGATAAGAAAAGAGCATAGCGATTAAACCAAACATTCAATCTATATTAATAAATTTGTATGGAAGAGATATAACTCATTTTTTTGAGTAATTGGACTAATGTAATGCATACCAAAGTCAATAATTCTATACACATGAAATTTTTACCATATACAAAGCCAAATGAATTTTTTACGTATACAACTATTCACTTCTAAATGTATGCCTACAAATTCCAGCAGTGCAAGAAAATACATGCATCAATTTGTTCTTATGAATCAATTTACCCATTTATGTGGTTCATGAATGAATTCAACCATTTGCGAGCATACTCAATCCTCATACAAGTTTAACCATACAAGTTTAACCACTACCAAAACAAGTTTAATCACTACAAGTTATTCAGCGCAGAAGAAGGATTTAATTATACCAGCATTCTACACTTGAAACTGAATTAGACGTAACTGAAATATAATATTTTCCTCTGTATCATATTCCAACATTTTAAGTCCAATCCAAAATAAAAATTTAATTTAAAAAGAAGACAGGAATAATTTTAAACTGAAATAAGATTCCATTTGGATATAAATTAAAATATGAATTTAAATTAAAAAAGGGGAGATGGGAATAAACTACTGGAATAAATCCCAACTGGATATAGATGTAAGATAGGAATTTAAATATGCTCTATGCCTCATAGGAGAGGCCTGTTGTTATCAAGGTTGGTGGTAGAGGTTGTGGCTGGGGTCCAACAGTAATATAAATATACGTGGAGTAGAAGGTGCTACTGAACCGAATCTGAAATTAATTAAAGCACACCAGAACGGTTCGCAGGAGGCGTTGAAGGGACGCCAGCAACGTATTGACAAGAAAATCTAAGAATTAATTAGCTCGATTCGGGCATGTAGATATGAAGGCACCTACCTCAGAATTTGATAGCGTTAAAGGAGGACGAGATCTGAAATATGGCAACCAAACGCGGAAGGTTCCTAAAAACAAAAATTTGGTTCTCAGATCAAATTATCAAAAACAAAAATGCCCACGGGGTATATAGAATGCCAACACAAATTAAAAATGCCCAGAGGCAAAGGAAAAATGCCCATGGGGTATACAGAATGTCAGTACAAATTAAAAACGCCGACAGTCAAAGGAAAAACTCCCATGGGGTATACAGAACGCCAACACAAATTAAAAATGCCCACAGGCAAAGGAAAAGCACCCACGGGGTATACAGAATGCCAGTACAAATTAAAAATGCCCATAGGCAAAGGAAAAATGCCCACAGGGTATACAGACCTGATCTACCATCCCACTGGACCTTGACCTGATCTACCGTTCGACGTCGTAACTGTCGAACGTGATGATCTAAAATGCGGTCTTTCTTAGCCGTGAGCACTCCTTCGTCCGATACATGCAAGGAACTCATGTCAATCGCATGTGCAGGACCACTAATATAATGTCTCAAAACAGATACATGAAAAACATCGTGCATACGCCTCAAAGAATCAGACAAGGCTAGTCGATAAGCCACGGGCCCCTTTCTCTCCACAATCTCAAAAGGTCCCACGAACCTAGGAGGGAGTTTAGCTCCCTTTCCAAACTTGATCAAACTCTTATGTGGTATAACCCGCAAGAAGACTCGATCCCCGACCTCGTAACTACGGTCGACTCGGTGCGCATCGGCATAACTCTTCTGTCGATCCTGCGCTTCTTTTATCCTTTGTCTTATGGTTTGCATTTTCTTTTCCATTTCTTGGATCACTTCTGGTCCCACCAGGACCCTATCCTCAATTTGATCCCAACTCAAGGGCGTCCAACATGGTCGCCCATAAAGAAACTCAAAAGGCGCCATCTTAATGGTGCTTTGGTAACTATTGTTGTAAGTGAACTCTACTAGTGGCAAGAATTCCTCCCAACGCTTTTGTTGGTCCATCACGTGCATGCGCAACATGTCTTCCAAGGTTTGGTTCATTCGTTTTGTCTGTCCATCAGTCTCTGGGTGATACGCAGTACTAAAATTAAGTTGGGTTCCCAAGGACTCTTGGAAACTCGTCCAAAATCGTCCAGTAAACACCCATCCTCGATCGGATATAATCTTTTTAGGCACGCCATGCAGCCTCACAATCTCACTGATGAAAACCCTCGCTACTTCAGGTGCCTGATACATCGTACGCATAGGAATAAAGTGAGCACTCTTCATCAGAGTGTCTACTACTACAAAAATCGAGTCGTGTCTCCTTGCCGTCAGTGGCAATCCAACAATAAAATCCATCGAAATAACTTCCCATTTCGATTCTGGAATGGCATGTGGTTGAAGTAATCCTGCCGGGTGCCTATGTTCAACCTTTACCTGTTGACACTCTAGACATATAGCCACAAAGTTGACTATGTCGGCCTTCATTCCCTTCCAGAAGAATAAGGGTTTAAGGTTTGCCCTCATCTTTGTGACTCCTGGGTGCGCCATGTAAACTTCTCTATGAGCCTCTCTCAGGATCAACATCCTCAACTCGTCGTTTGGCGGTACGTAAATCCAACTTCTAAACCTCAATAAACCATCTCTATCAAATGAATATCCCTCATATCGTGGTACCATCATTGTGTTTTGTCCGATAAAATCCTCGACTTCTTTGTACCAGTCATCATCACGCTGTAAAGTGAGAATCTTCTCACATAGATTTGTCTGAAGAGGTAACACCGAAAAGATGTGTGGCCTCCGACTCAAGGCATCCGCCACTCGGTTCACTATTCCCTTTATGTAAGTAATGTCGAAGTCGTACTCGCTAAGCAATTCCGACCAATGCCGTTGTCGCACGTTCAGGTCGCTTTGCGTAAAAATGTGTTGTAGTCTACAATGATCGGTCTTTAATTCAAATTTTCGTCCAACAAGGTAGTGTCTCCATACCTTTAAGGCATATACGATGGCTAATAAATCCAAATCATGCGTCACGTAGTTTTCCTCATGCCTTCTTAGTTTCCTCGAAATGTAAGCAATCACTCGTCTGTCTTGCATCAAGACTCTGCCTAAACCTTCCTTAGATGCGCCAGTGCATACCAAGAAGTCTGTTTCCATGTCAGGGACCTTTAGTATTGACGCTATGGTCAACAACTCTTTCAGCCTTCCAAATGCTTCCACGCATTTCTTAGTCCCAACAAACTTCTTGTTTTTCTTCTGCAATTCCGTGATTGGATTTGCTAGCTTCGAAAATCCCTCAACAAACCGTCGATAGTATCCTGCTAAACCCATAAAACTACGCACTTCTGTGACATTTGTCGGCGCAGGCCATTCCATAATATCCTCAACCTTTGTTGGATCCACGACGATGCCTTCGCCGGAGATGACATGCCCTAAGTAGTGAATCCTAGATTGATAAAAAGAGCATTTGGACAACTTCCCATACAGTTTGTGTTCTCATAAACACTGTAATACTAAGCACAAGTGCTTGTCATGCTCCTCCGTCGTCCGAGAGTAGATCAAAATATCGTCAATGAATACTTGGACAAACTTGTCCAAGTACTTGCGGGACACCCCATTCATCAAACTCATAAATACCCCTGGGGTGTTTGTCAGTCCAAACGGTAAAATAGTAAAATCGTAATGTCCAAATCTCGTCTTAAAGGCGGTCTTAGGGACGTCATCCTCCCTGGTCCATAACTGGTGGTACCCTGATCGAAAATCGATCTTAGAGAACATCGTCGCACCCTTAATTTGATCGAAATGATCATCAATTCTTTGTAAGAGATATTGATTCTTGATCGTAGCCTTATTCAGTTGACGGTAGTCAATGCAAATCCTCCATGACCTGTCCTTCTTTCGTATGAAAATAACGGGTGCACTCCATGGTGACACACTAGGGCGTATCAGCCCCAGGTCCAACAACTCCTTCAGTTGCATTTTCAGCTCTTGCAACTCCGGGGTCGACATACGATAAGGCGTTCTTGCTATCGGTTTGGTCCCCGGTTTCAAGTCTATGGTAAACTCCAATTCCCTTTCCGGCGGCATCCCAGGTAACTCCTCTGGAAATAAGTCCGCAAACTCCTTCACCACCAGAAGGTGTTCTAGACCTTCCGCCACTCCCTTTTCATTTAGCGCAAGGATCGCATAAAGCTTGCACCACTTCCACATACTCTTCTATAGCTGTAAGGAAGAGACAAACCTCAGGGAAACTCCCTCGTTCTGTCCTACTATCACACATCTCTGTCCTTTGTCATCGACCAAGCTCAACCGTTTCATTTTACAGTTGACTATTACCTCATGTGATTCCAACCAATCCATACCACTCACGACGTCATAAGATCCTAAGATCATGACGTACAGCTTGACCCTCGTGACAAAATCTCCCAGGTTAAGGGCACAACCCGTAACCTTTCCTCCAACTTTTTGTTTGGCTCCTGAAGCCATCTCTATGAAGCTAAACTCGTCCTGTTCGACTGCCTTAACCTTAATCCTTTTTAGCGCTGCACCAGAAATAAAACTCTCAGTAGCACCTGACTCTATCAAAATACTAAGGGTCTGGTCAACGATAGTACCTGTCGTCTTGAGCACAGTCGACTGGTGCTCTTCCTGGTGGTTATTCACCGCTACATGAATCCGATGGGCCTTGCCCATATCTCCCACTGTAGCGGGTCTGGATGATCCGGACGCCCTGGTCCTCTCCACAGGATAGTCGCGATGGTAGTGTGGCTCCCCACACGTCCAACACCCCTTCTTCGGCCTAGTAGTCCTGGTACCCAAAGTAGAAGATGACGGCCCACCGGCCTGGAACCTAGGTCTGTTCTGCTGAACATGCCTAAACTACTGCTGCGGCGGGCGACACTGCTGTTGGTGCTGTGGTCCCTCATAAGGTGCCCACTACTGAGGCAACAGTCGTCTGGGTGTAGTGAAAGTGAATCCTCTCTGGAATCCACGATATCATGGTGTATGCCTCGCTGGTGTCTGATGCTACGGTGTGCCAGATGAACCCTTCCCGGCGGGTCTCGCTGGAGTCCTTGTCTGACCCCCACTGATAAGATCCTCCTCTGCTATGAGGGCCTTTCAGTCAGCGTCGTGCAAGGTTTGAGGCATGAAGATCCTAACCTTTGCACGCAGGTTGTCATTAAGGCCAAACGCGAACCGGTTGACCTTGAGTTTCTCTGTGTTAAGGTGCGGAGCATACCGGAGCAGCTCCATGAAACGTGCCTCGTACTCGGGAACCATATGACCTCCTTGTCGCAATGTGTTGAACTCATTGAGCTGACGCTCAATGAATTCCTCTGAAAGGTACCTCTGTCGGAACCGTTCCTCGAATAGTTCCCATGACATGTCTTCAACGACCATGTTCAGCTGCGGCAGGAGCGTCTTCCACCATAGTAGAGCGCTCCCCTTCAGTTGGAAGACCGCCATGTGGACCTTCATGTTGGAGGTATAATCGCGAAGTGTGAAGCACATCGCCATGTTCTCCAAGCATGCCTCGGCGGCGGTGCCATCCGGAGCACCCAAGAACTCGGGAAATTTAACCTTCTTGAGTTCACGATGAATGCTACTAGTAACGGATGGTGCGCGCGGTGGAACCTCAGTGGGTGCTGGCGCCCTGGCCTCGTCTCTGTCCAATCGGCTAATCAGTGCCTTGGACATGCGCTGAAAAGAACTCATCATCCCGACAACATCGCCAACTGCTATATGCTCCTGTCCGAGAACCTTCTCGCCTCCCTGGGGGTTAGACTCCTGAGGCGTGGATGCTACTGGAGGCATCACACCTCCTCCCCTAGCACCCCGTCGTCTGCCTCCACGACATCCTCTAACCATGATTACCTGCACGCACACAATCAACTCGATAACCAACAGTATAATCAAATCTAATCATGTCAACGCAAGCTGTAGCAAATCCCAAGTCGCGGGTCGAACCTAGCTCTGATACCATATGTAATGAACCTATCGTTACGACCACAACTCTTTAACAGGTGAAAAAAAATTATTTTATTCTTGTTATTTTTTTTTTGTTTAAGGTGTGTGCACGCGTGCAAAAGGTAACTGACACACTTGACTCTACGTCGCCACCCGACGACTAGCAAGACGCAACACGATGTTCACAACAAGAAGACAAAGGCGCACCACAAGTAGCTGCAAGAAATAAATGACCAAGGACATAAGGCGCACAACAAGTAACTGCAAACATTAAATGACATACTGGGTTAGGTATCGTACAAACACAGAAGGAAGAATCCATGGTAGTAGATTTTACTATTTCTGCACAGGAAAGCAGGGTGTTTAATCTTAGTTCTCTGCTCCAGAGAGAGAGAAGGTCAGATAGGCTCCTGGCCAACTACTCAAGCAGAAACTAGTAATCTCTGTTAGGTGTGTCGCAAGAGTGGAAACCTTGCCTTTAAAGGGCCCGAGACTCTTGATACGGCACTGGATTCTTTACACAGAAATAATCACACACCCAGACTTACATACTAAGGCTACATGGAGGTGTCTACATCCCGCCCGACACAAGCAGATCACGCAATGCAAGACAGCCAAGGACTACAAAATCAAGGACAACCACGTCCTCTACGTGAGACGCAAGTCAGAAGGATTTCGACATCGACCAACCACTATTGAGACTCAATGACCTTAATCATAGACCAATTACTTCATTTGTTTTCATTAAGCGACGAGTTACCAACCCAGTCTTAAATAATGTACATTAATTAATTGCAAACCCTGTTACTGAATCAAATGAAATTACCAAACATCACCATAACCAAACCACATCATCGCCTTCTCCATCACAATGTCATTGCAATTAAAATAATGATGACCTTACCTTCTTGATTGAAATTAACAACAACAGAACTACCAAAAACATAACCATAATTATCCATGTACTTACTTTTATAAATAGAATAGTATTGTAATCTAAACTAAGAATGGCTTTTCCTTACAAACATTGCAACAAATAAAAGTCGATGTTTTAACATAAAAATTTAACATCAAATGGAATGCATATTGTAAGTCAGATTGTAGTGAATTCCATAACAGTGTAAATGGAACTAATAAGGCTTTTCTATACAGAGTGGGGAAAATAAATAGTCGGGGTTTTCCATAAAAATTAAAATCAAAGGGAACATATCGTGAACTGGATGGTAGCAGAAATTCCTTTTTATTGCAAATCGTGTCCTTTATTTCCAATGGAATCATTCCAACTACTAACCAATAGTTCTTATGGATTTTATAAATATGAAATTGAAGTCATTAATTAACACAACTTGATCAATACATTTTATTTTAATCTTTATTTCCAACTGCTAAATACATAAAGATAAGAAAAGAGCATAGCGATTAAACCAAACATTCAATCTATATTAATAAATTTGTATGGAAGATATATAACTCATTTTTTTGAGTAATTGGACTAATGTAATGCATACCAAAGTCAATAATTCTATACACACGAAATTTTTACCATATACAAAGCCAAATGAATTTTTCACGTATACAACTATTCACTTCTAAATGTATGCCTACAAATTCCAGTAGTGCAAGAAAATACATGCATCAATTTGTTCTTATGAATCAATTTACCCATTTATGTGGTTGATGAATAAATTCAACCATTTGCGAGCATACTCAATCCTCATACAAGTTTAACCATACAAGTTTAACCACTACCAAAACAAGTTTAACCACTACAAGTTATTCAGCACAGAAGAAGGATTTAATTATACCAGCATTCTACACTTGAAACTGAATTAGACGTAACTGAAATATAATATTTTCCTCTAAATCATATTCCAACATTTTAAGTCCAATCCGAAATAAAAATTTAATTTAAAAAGAAGACATGAATAATTTTAAACTGAAATAAGATTCCATCTGGATATAAATTAAAATATGAATTTAAATTAAAAAAGGGGAGACAGGAATAAACTACTGGAATAAATCCCAACTGGATATAGATGTAAGATAGTAATTTAAAGATGCTCTGTGCCTCATAGGAGAGGCTTGTTGTTATCAAGGTTGGTGGTCGAGGTTGTGGCTGGGGTCCAACAGTAATATAAATATACGTGGAGTAGAAGGTGCTACTGAACCGAATCTAAAATTAATTAAAGCACACCAGAACGGTTCGCAGGAGGCGTTGAAGGGATGCCAACAAAGTATTGACAAGAAAATCTAAGCATTAATTAGCTCGATTCGGTCATGTAGAGATGAAGGCACCTACCTCATAATTTGAAAGCGTTAAAGGAGGACGAGATCTGAAATATGGCAACCAAACGCAGAAGGTTCCTAACAGCAAAAGTTTGGTTCTCAGATCAAATTATCAAAAACGAAAATGCCCACGGGGTATACAGAATGCCAACACAAATTAAAAACGCCCACAAGCAGACGAAAAATTCCCACGGGGTATACAGAATGCCAGTACAAATTAAAAACGCTCACAGGCAAAGGAAAAATGCCCACGGGGTATATAGAATGCCATCACAAATTAAAAACGCCCACAGGCAAAGGAAAAATGCCCACGGGGTATACAGAACGCTAGTACAAATTAAAAACACCCACAGGCAAAGGAAAAACTCCCACGGGGTATACAGAACGCCAGTACAAATAAAAAACGCCCACAGGAAAAGGAAAACCACTCACGGGGTATACAGAACGCTAGCACAAATTAAAACGCCCACAGGTAAAGGAAAAATGCCCACGGGGTATACAGAACGCCAGCCCAAAATCCAGAAACGCCAACGAATTCAACACCATGAATTCAACACCACGAAAATGAATTCTTCCACTGATCGAAGGGAAAAAATAAAAATCCAACCGGTCATACCGACGAATGCTAGATCTAAACACCAGATCAACTGATCTTAGAAAAAAAAAAAAAAGGCCCCTCAAAAGTGCCAGAGCGAATGCCAACTCCAAACGCCAAATCAACTGATCTTAGAAAAATTGCCTAACAAGAATGCCAGAACGAATGCCAGAGCGGATTTCCATTTCATAGTTTTAATTCCATAAAATGACCAGCAAACGAGATCGCCAGAACCAACATTTCAGAGCATCTTACCCAAATGAAAGTTTCTAGAACAATATCACTGTAACCATACAAAAACGAACTACGATAGCAGAAGCAACATCTTTACAATAATACATCATAATTGCCAAAGTAAATTACTAGGTAGTCTACTCTACTAAACACATGAGCATACCATTGCCTTAACGCCCGCCTCAATGACGTCCGCACGCTCCGAGACGCTCCCGCGCTGTGCCGCTCCTGCTTGCCGACTGTCGAGACTACACCGGTACCTCCCAGCCAATTGCTAGGGGTACTCTGCTTCCCCCTTAGCCCCCCGAGCCGCAAAGGGGCCACACACTGTCCAGATGGTAGATCTAGCTTCCCATCTCGTCTCGCAAGGCTGAGCTACCACTCCAATACAAGCTGAGAAATTCCCAACTCCTCACAAGCAATCAGTCAAGTCACAATTTGGTAGCGTAACGATACGCTAACAGCCGATCCCCCTCCTTCCTCCCTTCCTTTTCTTTTATAGAGTTTTTGAGACCCACCAACTTTCCTAAATCACATTTTTTTATTAAGTTTCAATAAAATATTATGAATATTCTCCATCGCACAAGTGTCGCCCATCCCCCTCTTTCCTTAAGTAATTATTTTCTTTAATTTATTAAATTCCTCATTTCCCTCACCCACCTAGAATCGCTCCTGAATTTACTCCTAGGTGTTCCTAGATCCCCTTACATGCTTTTAGTAAATTTCCTAAAATGATGTTGCTGAATTTAGTTCATTTTAGGAAGTTCTTAATTGCAGATTCCTTACTATGTTGACTTTGCTTTTTACCCTATGTCCCCTTCTTCCCTTTACCATGTTTCCTTTATTACTTAGTTTCCCTATTTTTATTATTCCCTTCTTCTTCTTCTTTAAACCAAAAAGTTAAATGCGCTAATTAATCTTTTCATTTATTATTTATTTAATATCTTTTGTTCTTTCACAAGTTAGGAATTAATTTCTTCTTTGCAAAATTTTAACACCATTAGTTTTAATTAAATTCTTATTCTCGTCATTTACCCCAAGAATTTCATGAATACCAAACTATTACTTAAGTGGGTTTTTTGTTTAAAATGTTATTTTTATTCTAGGGTCTTTCTCTTAAGGTTAGACTAAATTTTTACCCTAGAAAAGTTTTTAGACTTAGGACTTAGATTCTGAATTGGGCGACACTTGGTTAGGGAAGTTGTTTAAGGATTTCTTAAGGTGTTAAAGTCTTAGGGCCATCTATGTTTGTTTCTTCAACCTCATCAACGCGGTGTGACCTTCAAGACGCACAACGTGCTCCAAGGGTGCCACTCGCCTCGTTCGTTTCATTTGTGCAACGTGCCCTTCAGGATGCACCAAGTGCTCCAAGGGTGCCACTCGCCAAATTGACCAATTGGTCGACATCTATAACCCCTGGAGTCAACACTCCACCAGGTGAACTTGTGGGAGACTAAGGGCTCTAAGGAATAAGGCCCCTGCCTTATTGCATGCCCCTTAGAATCATCATGAACGACTGTCGCAGTCTGCCCTCACGGCATCGTGGATCCTCTCGAACTAGGTAATCGTTAACCTACAGTTCGAGCCACGGTGGGAGTGCTAGTAGGCTGTGGCAGGGCTGCTGTCCACACCTCTCCCTCAACCGCTCTGGAAATCATGTGTGTGGCCCCTTTACTCCATATGTGAGTCTGGTCGGCAAGCTATTGTCAGCCTTCATCATCAACAATCGTGTCAAAACATGTCAACATCATATCATCAAATCAATGAATATCACAGTAAATACATCAACCCAAATAGCACACTCCCTGACTCAATCTGGAGTCCAAGGGGTTCCACCGATGCCTCTGCATCCTCAAGGTCCAAAACCCTGTACACTCAATAAAACTGAGTCAATAGCACCTGTCTATGTCAAAGAAGTAAAACATCATGTCATCTATCATAACGCATCATCATCAAGGATAATGTTTTATCATCATAAAAGTCCAGATCACTTGCGAGCAAGTTTCCTCAAAGAATAAGTTTTCTCAGTGCACCAGAGCGGGATGTTACATGTGATCAGGGGAAAATGAAACATTTTTGATGGGGAGTTTGTTCGGGGGGAAATGAGACAAGGGAGTTTGGTCGGGGGAAATGGGACAAGGAGTGTGGTAGATGGTGAGTCAGGATAGTTTTGATGGAGAGTGTGGTCCGGGGGGGGAATGCAATGAGGGAGTGTGGTCGGGGGGATTCGGGACAATTGTGACATGAATTGTGTTCCGGGGAGAACGAGATGAGAGATTGTGGTCAGGGGGTTGAATGGGACAAGGTTAATCGCAGGTGGAGGTTGTGGGGGTTACATGAAGGGTTTATAGGTTACATAACAAGGTTTCGGGTGGGCAGGGAAGAATGCAATGAATGATGGAGGATGTATATTTACAACATACAGAATGAGTATGTCAATAGAACAGCTACAAACTTGCTCTGATACCAATGATACAAAGACTAGGGAGAGATCTAATTTACAATGATTGTTAGACACACACACACACACACACACACACACACATAATGAATATGAATGAAATAATATCATTACAAATTAGAATGATGGATCACTTATATACCCACACAAAGGTTCCCATAACCAATAGTCATGTCCTTTCATTAATAATAATTATTATTTATTAATTATCATTTAATTATTATATTATTAATATCTATTTTATATCTATATTTATGACCATAACAATTCTCCCATTTGATGAGGTACTCTGTAATTTCTCGACTTCTTAGCTACTTAATTCTTGTTTCAAATATTGTTTCTAGTTGTAGTATTAGTTTCCCTTCTTCATTGATCTATAGTAACATTGCTTGGATTGGTATCTTATTTCCAATGAACTTCATTAAGAAATAAACATGGAAGACTAGATGTACATGTAAAGATGGAGGAAACTTCAATTTGTAAGCAATACTTCCAATCCTTTGCAAAACCTTATAGGGGAAATAATATTTCTGTGTTAATTTATTTCCCTTCTTTTGTTGCTTGAGGGACATTTGTTTGTATGGTTGTAGCCTTAGAAATACCGAATCACCCAATTCAAATTCCATTTTATTGTCATGTTGATGTGGTTGTTGTTTCACCATATTTTGTGCCATAACCAATTTGTCCTTCAATAGTTTTAGGATCGCTTGTTGGATCCCTATGTGGTCCTCCACTCCTTGAACCTTTGTATTTCATTTCAAGGGTGATGTGATGGATGGAGGATGACATCCATAAAGTGACATGAATGGGGAAACTTTTTATGAAGTATGGAAGGATGTGTTGTACCATCATTGTTCTAAGTGAAAACACCTGACCCATTGTGTGTGTTTATTGAATGCAAAGAAACACAGATATCCTTCTATACATTCATTCGAATTCTGACTTTTGTCATCGAATTGAGGGTGATAAGATGATTTATGATCCAATTGAGTATGAAAACAAGAAAATAATTCAATCCAAATTTTTCTTGTGGAAATTGGATCTCTCTCACTTACAATAATCTTGGGGACTCCATATAGCTTTTGAATTGTTTCCATAATTTTTTTGGGTATTGTACTTACTTTAAAAGAATGAAAATGAGAGAAAAAAAGGTAATACTTTGTCGTTCAATCCACTGCTACCATGATGGCAATATTTTCTTCATATTTGTGTAAACCTGTAATAAATTCCATTGAAATTTATTCCCATGGTTTACTTGGTATATCTAATGGTTGTAGGATACCTAGAATCTTGATTGTCTCTCCCTTATTATGTTGGAAATCCAAACATTCATACACAAACTTTTGAACATCATTTTTGAGACCTTCCTAGAAAAAAGCATTCTTTATTCTATGTTATGTTTTCAAGAATCCTCAATGTCCCCCTATAGGAGAAGTGTGCAATTCATGAAGGACCTTTTGTTTGAGTTGGAAATTCTTACATAAATATAGGCGATCATGATACCATATCAAAACATTCTTCCATACAAAATTATCTATTGAAATGGGTTCCTCATGTATTGGTTGAATGATCTTGCATACCTCTTTATCTTGCTTCCATTCGATCTTTCTTCTTCCACCCAATTAGATTGTGGAATATAAATAGAACATAGTGAACATTTTGTTTTTATTTTTACTTTGAAGTGTCTTCCTATTAGGTAAGGGTTCCATTTCTAAACTTCATGTAGTATGGTTGGCATTTATTTTCCATAAATGGGTTTGGATAAGTATTTTCCTTTAAGTTGGTTTCTATCAAATGCAATGGGTCTTCCT